>VZTI01004727.1:244465-338209 GCA_013397865.1 Struthidea cinerea
AAGAAAAATAAAAAGAAAAAAAAAAGTTTCCTGGATTCTGTTTACTGAGCATTATGGCAAATGATAAGTTAACTGATAATTAAAAACAGATACATAAATAATAAATAGTCCCATCTGGACCAGCTGCAAAATAAAAGCTGGCATGGATGGCTTGTAGCATTTGGGAGTACCTGGAAACTGTAACCACAGTTCAAGAATTCACTCAGGCCCAGCTACCAGTGGCTGATCACACCACTTGTTTAGTACCATGAAGTGCAATTCAATGCTGAGAAAGGTCCACTGGTTAATGTTCTTTGCATGGTAGCACACAGCACTACCACTGCTGAACCATAGAATTTGAAAGTTTCCCTTCTGATCTTCAGCTGATCTTTGAGAAGCCACGGTGGTCAGGAGAGGTGCCTGAGGACTGGAACACAGCAAATGTCACCCCAGTCTCAAAGAGAGCAAGAAGGAAGACCCAGGGAACTACTGGCCAGTCAGCCTTACCTCAGTCCTTGGAAAGGTGATGGAGCACCGCATTCTGGAGACTATCTCTATCCACATGGATGACAAGAAGGTGACCAGGAGTAGTCAGCCATGTCTCACTAAAGGGAAATCATGCTTGACCAACCTGATTGCCTACAATGAAAGAAAGACCTGGATGAACGAGGGAAGAGCAGTTGTTGTTGTCTATGCTGACTTCTTTTTAAATGAGCTTGGCAGAGCAAGCTGTGGAAATCAACTCCCCATGCCCTGTCCACCCTGTGTACTGATGCCAGTTCTAGGAGCAAAGACAGTACCAAAGACTGTTGAGGTTTGAGGGATAAATCCATTCTTTCCTCCACACTCAGCCTCCCTTCCTCAAAGCAAGAGGTGGAACATGCTCTGGCCATAGGTAAACATATGCAAATCCTCATTCCACCACAGGACTAAAGGAGTTGTAAGAGAAATGACTATGTGGGGTGTCACACAAATACATGGTAATTTTTACCCTGAGGAGCTGATGCAGCCAAAGAGGGAACTGAGGAGATAAGGTGGCTTGTTAGAAGGATGCAAGGCAGTGTGTCATCCTCCGCTAACCACATAAGTGCTGCCCCTCTTCTACCTGACTCCAGTCACAACAGATGTGACTGCCATGTAACATCAATGCCATTCTCTCTGGTAGCTCTGCAACACTCTTCCTACATTTTAAAATAAATCTTGCTATGGGCAAAAGGGAATACAGATTATATGTGGAGCTCAGAATTTACTGTTAGTCTAATTAGGGTCTCCACAGTCTAACTAAAATACAGGAGAACACTATCTTTGGTTCAGTTACAGTAGAATCAACATTCTGAAAATAAGAGTGAGACTGATACACATTAAATTCCTACTATCTATCCCTTTTCTCTGTCCTTAATTTTAGCCTGCTGTTGTCCTTCTGAGTCCTAAGACTCCAGGAGGACATAAGCTCTCCCCGAGCAGGAAGTGGGTATCACACTGAGTCCTAGGCATGCCAATTTCTTCATCAGATGTAGGCTCTTGGTCATTGTAGTGTGATTGCCTGAGCCCCATTTGGGGCTATTTTGGATGTTTTCTTAATAAAATCTGTTTTGCTTTCGTTAGGTCCCATCTAAACTTTGACACTCAGACGTAGGGTTTCTCTATGCTCAGGGACAGTGGAGTACATCCAGAACTTTAGAACTGGAAGTAGAATCTTTCAGATTTATTTCCCTCCCAAGTTAAGTGCAGATGGAATACATACTAGCCTCAGGCCCAACATCCCAATCCTCCTGAAGTGGAGGAACTGGTACTTAACCCAGTATATGAAAACACTGCATCTTTACAGTAGTCCTTTCTATCTATGAGAATTAAGTACTAGCACTGTTTGCCACAGAACCTTCCCCCTTTAGTCCAGGAGCCCCATTTCAGAGGGGCTTCAACCCCTACCCAAGCTATCTTGCACAAGTGCTGACCTCAGCACTGCCTACATCTGGCCACAGACCTTTGATCTAGACTCTGATTCGTAGACTGACTTCCCAGTTTGGCCCCAGAGTTGTCCTGTCACGATACTTGCCTGGTCCAAATTTAATGACTTGGACTCCGGGCTGACCACATTTGTCCCTCAGCACCTGGCTTGCTCCTTGGTTCAGAAGGAACCAAGAAGCATCCAGAAGCAGTGGATGAGGCTGGTGATGAGGCTGCCTGTTTCCTCAGGGATAAGCTGGCCCTTGCTGTGGCCTGTCTGGATGCTATTATATTTTTATCCTGGATGCTATTCACTGAGCTAAGCTGAAAAAATTTAGGCAGCAGTCACATAACTATCAAACAGCCCTTACCACAGCTAAAACAATCTCGGGCGAAGACAAGCCCTGAGATAACACACTGTCAGGATGATGTTAAGCCCTTGGCCTAACAGTCATAATGACAGAATTAGATGTACCAGGTTACGTCTGAAGACAAAAATAGTTGTACGGGGCTGAATTGGAGCAAAACAAGCCCCTTGAGTCATGTTCAATCATGGTGGTATAGAAGGTGACATCTGGGTGATAAGGTCCATGTCTCTGTGAAAATGAGAGAGCATTTAAGACATAACCCTAGGCTATATGCACTGGATGAAATATACTGCGATATCACAAATGCAGGGAGATGCCAAATCCTGGCCTTGAATGTAGCCAGCTTTGGGATACCAGAGATATGCACATGGATGGTATCTAGATTTTCAAGCATTCACATAATACTTGTTAAAATTGTTGTATTCAGCAGAGGTGATAACAAGACTGCCTAATCACCTCTTAGGAAAGCGAAGTAATGACGAGGAAAGCACTTGTAAAGGGCTGAGAAGTATTTTCATCACTCTGAGTCTGTTTGCATCTACCCAGACTATGTTATATATCAGCAGTTGATCTCCTCAGGGCGCAGAACACCTCCACCTTAGCTATGAAGTCTAGAAAGTGCACTAGAAAAGCCATGAAACACTTCTGAACTTGTCAGAATTGTATCTAGACCAAAAGTGGGAGTTGGAAAAACAATTACGGCATCACACCAGGAAAGAAGCAGAAACAAAAAAATCTGACGCCCTTGGGAGAAAACAGCACATCCTACCCTACTCAGCAGAGTAATGCACCCTGTTCTCTCCTATACAACTGATCAACCCTCGATAATCCCATGCAACTCTAGGATGATATGTCCCAGGCACCTTCAATCTTTCAAACTCCCTCAGGACTGCACCCATGTTCCTGCATCACGTGACACTTCTGTCTGGGGCTGATCACTGCAAGAAAATCAAGTCCAGCACAGGCAATCACCACCAGGGAGCAGGTATTCTGTCAGTCTGCAACCTACACAGCCTGTGCTAGAAACCTAGTGCTAGAGGTACTGCAGGTCTTGAGGCAGCATAGCACTGTCCCACTGAGGGGAAAGGCAACAGATAGCTGCAGGCCACATCCAGTTCTACTACTCATCCCACAGGCTGGAAATGAATTGAGGAAGAAGGAAATCTGGGGGCTCACAAAGCCCATCCGATCTTGGGTAAAAGCTGCAACATTGTCATAAGCTGAGCTTTAAAAACAAACCCTCCATAGGAATAGCAGGACTAAGATCCATGCTCTGTTGCTGATAAGACTCCTGATGTGAGATACATATGTCTGATACCTTTAGTATGTTGCAGAGGTATTATAAGTGCAGTGGCAATTTGGGGATTGAGAGGGGTGTATAGAACTTCTAGACTTCTGCAACAAACAGGATCACTTCAGAGTTAGATTTTACAAGGCTGACCATGCTATAGAAGCCATGGAGATGCACGTGTTGCAGCACAATTTCATACTATGCCTTCTCCAGCCTACCAGCAGGCAGTTCAGTCAGGGCCGGTCTCATTGTCTCCTACCTCTGTCCCAGCTCTTCTTCTGTTGTGGACTACCAGGCTACACAGTGTCATGTCTCTGCAGCTTACCTGTGCACAAGAAAACAAACTGAACCAAAAAGGGAGATGCTTCCCAGGCAGTTAGCTGGATGAATTACCCTTCTTTCAGTTTCCTTGCTGTTGGACCTGACACATGGGAAACAGCAGCAACAAGCAAGCAGTGGCAGGGAAGAAGAGCAGGACAGAAGTCCTGGTTAGAATGGATTAGATGTAACATGAAACTTGAGACTGTTCAGCTGAGTCCATCTGCCCAAAGACCAGCTGCTACCATGTGGGAATGTGAAGTTATCCAAGAAGCAAAGGCTGTCATAAACCCTGGAATGCCTCACCAGTAGTTAGTTATTTACAACAGTAGTTAAGTTATTACAAAAATATCCAGATAACTCCAGATGATTTTCTAGGCTTCAAGTTCCATATGCTACAGCAGAAGCCTTGATCCTGCCATGTGGCAGGAGATGGCTGTGTGACAAAGCCATCTTGGCATTTCCAGAGATGCTCTTTGAAGCCAAGTTTATAATTCAATTAAGTACTAAATGAGCTGGAGGCATCTGAACAGAAAACCATGCACACACACACACACACACACACACACACACTCACCCAGACACTTACCCCCCCCCGCCAACACGTGCACCGAAATTTCCTGTGCATTGTGAAGGTACCTCTTCACAGAGAAAGAAAACGAAGCAGGAAATTACCAGATCCCTGACATGCCTGAAGGAGCCTGGAATGTCTATGTTCTCAAAACAGCTGCAGGGATGCTGCAGGGAGAGCTGCTGGGACCAAATGCTTTAAACAGTCTTTCTCAGAGGAGTGATTCAGCTCAGGAGTAACAGGTTTTACATCTCTCATCTGCCCAGTTTGAGATATTGGAGGATTTTAAACTGGCCAGACAGCTGGGAAGGGTCAGTCTCCACACACTGGAAAGGGCCAGTGAAAAGTGCTGCTCTCCATTCCCCATGCCCATGTGCCTCCTCACAAATGCCTCAGGATAGGAAGAGCTCTCACTCAGTCTTTGTAGGGAGATGGGAGGAGGCTGTGTTAAAATCCCCAGTGTACTTTGTGTGGGAGTGTCAGCTGTGGGAAACCTCCCCGGTAAAATGCTACACAGAAAAACTGCTGCTGGACACTTCCCAGCCCCTGGAGGAGCAGAAAGTCAAAGGCAAAAGGGGAACATCCCCTTGACCAGGGTCTTTATCACAGCTCTGCCTGACTGTCTTTAGAACCATGCTCACAGAAACCCAAGCATATGTGTTTAGCTCTGAATCATACTTTGAAACCTGGCAAACTGTGTGCTGGAGGTAATTTGAGGTAATCCTGGAATTTGTGCTGTCCCTGGAAGAAGAGACTTTGGAGAATTGCAGAGCAGACCACTGAGTTTCACCGGAGTAGCCTGGCTTTTGACCTGAAAATGCTGCTGGAACATGTTGATCCAGTTGACTACCTTGACTGGGAAAAAGCAAGCCGTATGCTCCCAGCTGCTCTCCCTGCAGCAGCCCTGAGACATTTTGGGAACAGAGGTGTATTGGGCTCCTTCACAGGGTGCAGGTAACTGCTGGATTTTCTTTCTCTGGCAGCTGCGGTGAGCAGAAAAGACTTCCTGTGGGCAATTGCAGTTCTTCTAACAAGATTGAAAAATCTTGTTAGCTGCTTTGTTAGACATGGAGGAGACACCTGCGGGTAACAGAGCCTTCTGTGCAGTCTTTCCTCTAGCAGGGGTTTTGACTTATCTTCTGTCTCCCAAGTTCAGGCCTGATGTGGCCGGTGTGCTACGTGTAGCGCTTGCCCATGCCTTGGGATGAGTTGCAGAAAAAAAGAGGGACGTTCTGCTTAGCCCCTACCCCAGTCTCTGAGAAGGACCCTCTTGGAAATGCTCTGGAGCTCATATTCTTGTCAGACTCTTGTCAGGGAAGAGACTTTCCTGGAGCTCTGAGAGAGACTTCTCTAAAATGTCAACAGAGCACCATCTACATCCATCACTCTGTGGTGTTTCAGGACTTTTTACAACATGTCTGAGGACAGCCAAAGTTTCCTGGCCAAAAAGAGCATTGGTTTGACACTTTGTCTTCCAGATGGGACTTTGAAATCAGCCAAGCTGAATGCATCAGTTCTGTTTTAGCAGTCTCTGAGGAAACGTCATCTTGGTCTCCAAGGCTCAAGCCTTCCTGATGGCAATAGGAATGGTCTGTGGTAGAACCTATGGGGTTCAGGGTGTTTCTCCCCTGCAAAGAACTTTTTGCTGAAATTTGTGGGTAAGTCTTTGACTGGGGACTGAGCGGTTGGCTCCTCTGCAAGGGATAGCTTCCATGTCCATCGCAGCTGGGTGCTGGAGCTGCTGGCATCTTGTGCTGGTCCCACAATGAACCTTCTCCACTTAAAGATAGTGAGGACCAGGGTTGGTGTTAATGAGCAGAAAATCACAGTACGGCGTTTGGTTGTCAGGTGTTCATCTCCTGCAATGCCTTTGGAGGGGAAGCTAACAAAACAGCCAATTTGAGTGGGTGCAAGGTCCTTTTCACGGATCACCCTTTCCATCTGGCAAAATGCTATCAGCCCTCACTGAAGCCCTGCAGCAGCACTCACCCAAAGGCAGCTGTTGTCCCAGCTCAGGGTGCAGCTAGCAGCATAGAACTGGATTCCCTGCCTGGAAGGCTGTACAAGATTCCTGAAGGCACAGCAATAGGCAAACGAGAATGGTCTGGAGGACAGGAGTCGCACCCCATGGAAAACTGACTCCTCAGGTATACATGGTAACAAACAAGCACTTAGAGAATCAAGCTACAGGCTGGTTGTGGTAAAGCACATTTAAAGCTTTTCATAGAAACATGGAATCCTAGAACGTTAAGAGTTGGAAGGGACCTTCAGGATCATCTAGTCCCAACATCCCCCTGCTATGGGCAGAGACACCTCCCACTAGACCAGGTTACTCAAGGCGTTATCCAGCCTGGCTTTGAACAGTGCCAGGCTGGGGCATCCACAACCTCCCTGGGCAACCTGTTCCAGTGTCTCACCACCTTCACAGTAAAGAATTTCTTCCCAATAACTGAACTACACTTCCCCTCTTTCAATTTGTATCCGTTATTCTCTAGGATTGAACAGCCACGACTTTCGTAGCCTGTATTTGCAGGGAAGGTTCTTCAGTCCCCTTATACACTTCACTTTTCCGGACTTGCTCCAACAAGTCCACGTCCTTCCTGTAGTGGATCCCAGAGCCGGATACAGTGTTCCAGGTGGGGTCTCACCAGAGCAGAGCAGAGGGACAGAATCCCCTCCCTCACCCTGCTGCCCACGCTGCCTCGGAGGCAGGCCAGGATGCGGCTGGCTTTCTGGGCTGGGAGCGCACACTCCTCTTTGCCATGCTGAGATCAATAAACTGGTTTACACCTAGTCAGCGGACAGAACTCCCACCCTGCCCCTACGCTTTTCCGGGGAAAGAGGGCGGTTCCGCCCCCGTCACAGCGGCTTTCCCGCGGGCCTGGCACACGGAGCGCGGGCGTGGCGGTGCGCACCGCCCCCGTGTGGGGCGCGGGAGAGCCGCAGCCGCCGCCGCCCGCCCCGGGGCACCGCCGGGGGAGAGTCCCGGGAACCGGCGGCGCCGGGACAGTGGCCACAGCGCTGCGAGGTCGTGAGCAGAGCGACGGGCAGGAGGCCGCCGGGCCCCGGGGCTCCGGGGGCGGGCGCCTCTCGGCCCCTGTGCGTGCCCTGGCGCGTCGGCAGCGGGCGGTGGTGGGGCCCCGCTCCCGGGCCCCGCTCCCGGGCCCGCGGCCCTCGCGACGCCATGGGGCTGCTGCTGTGGCTGCTGCTGGTGCCGCTGGGCGCGGGCTCCGCGGCGTACGAGGTGTACGTGGATGCCCGGCGAGCCGAGCGGCCCCTGCAGCACTTTTGGAGGAGCACTGGCTTCTGGTAAGCGCGCACCGCCCGGCTCCGGGCCCCGAGCCGCTGGGCAGAGGCTCTCCGGCCCTCGCCTCGGCTGCATCCCGCCCTCTCGATCCCGAGAGCGTGCGGGCGCTGCCTTTCAGGAGCAACCGAGGCTCTCCCGGGCTTGATGTTGTGGGATCAGAGGGCCCTTGCCCCCCCTTGCTGCTTAGCCTGCTGCTGGCCCAGCTCCACCAGTGTAGGGCGGGATGTGGAATGTGGCCGGTTAATGTGAACTGGCCAAAAGAGGGGCCTAGTCGACATTCCTTCCCTTTCTGACTTGCTTCCTTGCCCCCTCGAACATGTAAAGTCCTTCTTCCCCAGCACAGTACATATGGTGTATTGAGAACTCATTTCCCTTTCAGTGTTTCCATTGCCAAGGCCCCTAAAGGGCCCCAGGCAAAACTTCTGCTATTTCTAGTACTACCAGACAAAAGACTGATAGTTCTCGGAGTTTGTTCTTCTTGACAGACATTTTCCAGACGCACCACCTCTCCGATGCAGCCAGTGGGTCAGGCTGACATAAGTTAGGGAGAAGGCTGTGACCATGCAGAAATCCCAGCTCCACCACTCTATATTCTGCTCGTGCTTTGCTTCTCGGAGGAAGCCTGGTCTTGCTCAACTAACTGGGGTTGGAACAGCCTTCAGGTTTTGTGAGACCGCTAAAGGCTTCTAGCAGACATGAAAGCAAGAGATGGTATATGCCACTGCTATGCTTGTATCTTATTCTAAAGTGATTATGATCTCCTTCATTTAGGCATACAGTGGGTTAAATAACACTTACATGGAAAAGAGTTGCAATAGGGGTGGAATCAGAATGTGCTTTGGAAAAAGGAATATGTATACTTTTTTTGTATAATGCATTAAGAGTCCCCTAAGACAAAACTTGCAAGATTTTCTTTAATTTTTCGTAGGGGGGGAACAGAACAGGACCTAAAATACATTCTGATAAAAAGAAATGTTTGGGCTTTCAGGATTTTTTTTTTTTTTTGTTGTTTATNAGGGGGGGAACAGAACAGGACCTAAAATACATTCTGATAAAAAGAAATGTTTGGGCTTTCAGGATTTTTTTTTTCTTTTGTTGTTTCATTTTTTTGTTTTAAATTTTGGTTGCAATATTAGGAAACATTAATGAAAATCTGCCTTAACAATAGTATGTTTAGCCCATTTAAACTGCAGCCCATGAAACACCCATGGTTTTAGTTGTGCCAAAACTTTGGAAAGCTGCAAACTTGAAAGACATGTGAAGGAAAGACAGAGGAGCAGTAGCAGAGGCAGAGGCTATCCATGGGTCAGCAGTTACTCTTTTATAACACCTGGCTAACACTGGTATTTCTGAAAATCCCTTGAAAGCTCATGCAGTGGCAGAACTGAGTTCCAGCTGCTAAAGCTTCTTTTCTGGGCAAGTGCGCAGCTGTGGATCAGCAGCTGAGAAAGCCTGGGAGCAAGGCTTGAAGTTCTCTTGGATGGGCACTTGGCACTCAGAATAGGAAAGGACAGATACTGATAGCGCTACTAACAAAACCCACTGTTCTGTCAGCTTTCTTTTGTATCTCATTATGGTTTCTGCAGGATTTCTCTCTAACAGAGTGTGAATTTTATGGTGTTCATTCAACATGGACTAAGCAAAAATAAGTGTCTTTGCCACTGTTGAATGGAAGCCGGTTTGAATTTCAGAGTAGTAGTAAAGCACGCCATCAGAATCTGATCGTTAACATTGTCCTCATTCGCTGGAACATTTAAAAGTACCCAGATGGCTGATACATTTTTAGTTAAGAGTGAAGCTGGTAATTTCTCAGTATCACTTGTGTGGTTTGAAGCTATCTTACGGAGATGGTTTTTAAGTGCCTTGTATGCTGGTGAAATTGCAGAGAGGGGCTCACATACACTGGCTGATTTGTATTAAGCAATATAAGTGGATGTGGTTTGTGTAAAGACTTGAACTTTCACGTAGGATGCAGGAGATGGGATAATAGATAGGCAGTATCTCACTTGTGTCGAATTCTTGTCCAGGTGGGGTCAGGCTTTTCTCCCTTTGTGCACAGATGGTTATACAGTAGCAGGTTAATTCCGTAGAGCCCTTGGTGGTGGGATGATTATGTGGATGGGTACAGAGTAGGCAAGGATGTCATAAATGACTCTTCCCAGCAGATTTACAGTCAGCACAAGTCTGGTCGACATAGTGGGAGACAAACTGCTGTAGGCAAGGCACAGACTAGAAGAGTTTTTGACTTAAGCAGTTTATATATGTATACAGTGTGTCATCAGAGCACAAGTCATCTCTTGTTGCAGCGTGAAGACACATGGATGTATTTTACCAAGCCTGAGGGACAGTGTTGTTTTATCCTTCTTGTAATACAAATACTCTATCATTCAGAATGTGCACAATACGGGGAGGCTTAATCAAAGTCCCTAAGGATGCCCAAACTCAGTGAGCCGTGCAGCATTCTAAGTTTCTGACTTGTGAAGGGTGGGGTCAAGATCTCCATCTTGCAGTATTTACCTGTGGAGATAAGAACAACAGAAATTTGCCACAGTGTAATGTTAATTACAGTGGAATAAGTAGACATCAAAGTCAAGTTGATACGATCATTGCTGTGTAGCCATGAACCTGTAAAACTGCTTCCAGAATGAAGCATAGAAACCTCAAACGGCACAGGTTTCTGCTTTCTGCTTAAGGGTTAGCTGGACATGGCTGAAGAATGTGAAGGCTCTGAGCATCTAATTCTGCTTTTAACAAGTGTAGTAGCAACCACAGCAGAGAACGAATTGATGTCATTGCATGAACTTCGGCAGGAAGGTCAAGCCCTTATTTTTCTTACTGCAGATGTCAGCAAGTCTGACTTCCACTGAAAAGCCTAAAACAGTGAGCTCCTTTACGATCAGTTACTCAGAGACAGGGTGACTGTCACTATATGGTTTCCTCTGGCCACTGTTGCCTGAGTTTGCTGTCTGTATAGCAGTGGCTGCTGGCAAGGTTTTCCTTTGAGCATGGCACTGAGATGCACCCAGGTGGTATTCTGCTTTGCCGAACAACATGTGTAGCCAGTTGGCCCCGAATAGCCTGCAGCTCCATTTTGCTTTCATCTCATGTTAGGCAGTGCTCCTCATGCCATGTAGGAATGTGCAGGTGGTGTAGGGATGTAGCACAGAATCTTTGCATGCCCAGTGGAGCTGTTATTTAATATTGCAATGTGTTTCTTTTCTGTCCATCTTTTCCTGAAGCCCTCCATTACCTCACAGCCGTGCTGACCTGTTTGACCTGAGCAAAGACCAAGAGCTGAACCTCGCCTACATTTCTTCTGTTCCACATGGTGGCATTGAACAAGTTCGGATTCACTGGTTACTGGAATTAGTTGCTCTTAGGTAAGCAAACAGCTCAAGTCAAAGTGTAGGAAAATAAGACACATTGAAGGGTCCAACAGGTGCTCACTTTGATGTTTATCTTAGCCTAGTTGCAAGCTGGGCATATCTTTGCTTCCATGGAAGTCAGCTAAGTTCCAGCAGATGGGGATTATTCCAGAGTTTTATGAGATGAAGAAAGACACAGTTTCTACTGAGAAGCTGAGGGACTAAAATGGTGGCTTCTTTTTAGTCCTTTAATTTAGGAGATCTGATGCAGCAAAATAATTCAGGAGATCTGATGCAGCAAAAAAGTCCAACAAAGGTTGATACAAGCCTGACTTACTGAGGTCCAAATGAAAGGTGCCACTAATCCTTCTGCCTGTCGTAGGAGTTACTTTTTGCATCCTGAACCCACCTGTGCACTGCATCAATTGACAGGTAGTGAGAACTAAAACAGGGTGAATTCAGGTAATACCAGTTAATACCGTGTTCCAAAAAGTTTCATATACAAAATGGCATTTTTGGTTTTAGGGAAATACATGTCAGACTTCAGGAGGACACTTGGAATTCATTGCCCTTCAAGTCCCTTTTAACTCAGTTTGAACACGCTCATATCAAGATGCCCAGTGGGAATAGCCAAATAGCCAGATGCCTAGAGCAGGAGCAATTGGTCTATGAGGAAAGACAAACCATAAAAACCCCATGAAAAATTGTAACAGCACTTAAAAGTTTTGCTTGGCTCAGACTGTTCCTGAGCTGAGCATATTTACAGTCCACGTCATTGTTGCATCTGCTGTCCCAGACACAGCAGGATGGGAATTTACCACTGTTGGGAAGCAACGGGGAAGGAGAGCTCAGACTCTGAAAATGGCATGTGAGCAGAGGAGTAGGGAGTTTCAGAGTGTGCATTAGGAGCAGGCTTTTTCTTCCTTGATATTAAAGTGTGCTTGTGTATGTCAGTTTTTTAGGAGGGTGGTCAGAAGTCCTGCATGCAGGTAAGTGTTGCATCAGTACCCCAGAGTGGTCTCTCTTTGTTAGTCCATCTGTGAGTGTAGCAGGTAACAGAGCTTCTCGCTCTCGTCTTTCCCTGTGGAAGTTTCCAGTAAAGACCCTTTCCCGTGTGTGTCTCCCTCTCTTACTGGACTGTGGAATATGTCCTCTTGGAGTGACCCACTGTCAAGGACAACTGTCACTGCTCACCACTTCTGGAGTCCCTGTCTAAGAGATTTCTCCTGGGAGATGGGTTGGGTCTTTTGGCTTTCTGTAACCAATTCACTTAGGAAAAATCAATGAGTACCTTTGGAAAGAAAGTAGCCATATTTACACTTGGAGCCCAGAATCCCTTCTGGTAGCCTGTCATAGCTGTGCCATGTGTTGAATTGGACTTTCCAAATGACTGAGGGGGAGGAATGCATCTGTCGTGGATTCTGGTCAGCCTTTGTGGGAACTGAGACACTGAGTCTTTTAAAGTGGGATACATTCCTTGACACAATCAAAATTCTAGGACCATGGAAAGATAGCAATCAATCAAGAAGTCCCCCAAAAAGCTGCAGTGTGTCAAAGGTAGGATTCTAACCTACTAGCCTCAATCTTTAGCCCAGCTTTGACATGTAGAAATTAGAAACTGCTGCTGTTTAGAACCAAGCTAGAACTTCTCATTTTGCAAAAAAATGTGCATTTGTCAAAGACAAGAAGACATTTAAGTTGTGGAAGGACAACCAGTGGACTAAGTGTCAGCAGTTTTGGAAGGGGAAGGAGCATGGAGCCTGCAGACAAGCACTGGGACTGAAAAAACCAACAGGCGCAGGAATGCAAGTCCGAGCAGAGCAGTTCAGTGCTGATGCTTAATTTTGTGCATATGGAAATCTCTTCCTGAACCAGTGATTTCCAGAAGGATGTGAAAACGTTTCGAGTGCAACCATCTGAGTGCGGAACTGTATTATGTCATGGGATTGATGAATAGAGAACACTTCTTGGAATGTGGAGATGGGCACATGACTGAAGAAGAGCACTTAGGAAAAACAGGGGACCAGGAGATAACACCTCTGTGGAAGTCTAATAGAGGCTTTGCTTTTCTTCACGGTTGTGCCATCTGTAAAAGGGTGCCATGTTTCTCCCAAGAACTAGATGTGCTTGAATAAAAGACTGCCACCTTCCCCTTCTCACTTCTGTAATGGTCTTTCTCATTGTGTTTTCTAATCCCCCAATACCAAGTGCATCCCTTTATTTTAACTTTTTCTAATACAGCAAGCCCCCCTCTTCATCTTTTTCTTTTTTCTGAGTTAGCCCATTATTTCACCACCTGTGAAAGGATACCACAAGGCAAACTGTTTTCAGAGAACTGTTTTTTATTTTCCAACCAAAAGCACACATTTGTCTCTTGGTCTTGTGACACAGGAATGTTCATGATTGTGGGGGAACCCAAGGTGTCTTTCATGGACTGGACAGATTCCAGTTGGTTGGTTACCAGTGCCAGTAAATAGAGCTATTTTGACACCTAGACCTCACATTCTGGCTGTGCTTTACTAGTCAACAAGACAGGACACTTTGAGCTGAAGACTCTGGCTCTTTGCCCAATTCCAAGGGACACACAGAGTCCACAAGTTAAGAATCCTTTCCCATTCTTATGTAGCAGTACTAAGATCTGTCAGATACATGATACATGGTAAATCACAAGGCATCACAGTGAACAAAAATATAGTCAATCTACATGAAGCGTATAACATTTCCTAAAAGGCGTATAATTATTTTTATTTCACTATTAGTATTAGCCTAGTTGGAATTACAAGCCTATCCCCAGCTCCTCTCCAAGATGTAATAGCTAATTTCTGGTAGATTAGGAGAGAAGAGAAACAGCAGTTTTTGTTAATTTTCAATCTTCATATCTTTAATCTTAGTATAACTCAGTATAGCAAACATAAATGTACCAGATAAAGGCTCGCTTTTTTTAGTTACCTTTTACATACTCCATAGAAATAATTCACAGTCTGCCAGCATCCCCACATCATAGCACTGAAGCTGTTTCCCTGCTATGTTCGACATTGTCCAACACAGTTGATTGTGAGCCAGCTCTGCCAGTAAAACCAAAACAGGAAATTGTTCTTACGGTTTCTTCTGACCAATAATTTCTTTCTTCATAGTGTAAATTGTAAAGTTTGCCTTCTCTCTTATGCATAGTCAAGTTTCTTTGCTTAGGTGTCTTTTCATACCACACTTAAATAAATACGGTGAAAAAGAGAGTTCCCACTCTTAATTTTCTCATCCTCTTCATTATTCTCCAGGGACTCTTGCAAGGATACACCTTGCATTGGGATTTCTCTTTTCTTTCTTGTCTTTTAAAATGAGATTTATCTAGAGTTAAGGGTATCTTTGCAAATTTTTTTTCTTTGTGTTCTATGTTGGTAGCTTGATCCATAAAGGTAAAAAAAGTCTAGATTGGTAGGAAGTTTTATTTGACTTCCATTGACAGCTTGCTTAGCACAGTGGCCTAAGAGTGTCTATATTGATACTGTCTGGTAGTAACTCTTATAAACCCATTCCCCTTGTTAGGCCCAAACAGGACCTTAAAAGAGGTATTCCCTGATCAAAGAATGGTTACAAACAAAAGCAGGCACAAAGCAGTTTTTTGCCCTTGGGCCCTGCTCACTTCCTTTTAGAACAGAAAGAAGCTAATCATACCAAGTCAGCAATTTAAATAATAATGTGAATTGCTTTATGACAGGAAAATACTGCTAATGGTCAACCCTTTAATCTCGTGTCAGGTGTTTGTCAGGTTTTACTGCTTTAGCGGTACTAACTGTGTGCAGCTGATAGGCTACTTTTGCAATGAGTCCCTGAAAACGTCAGCACTGAATAACCTAATACTGTGCTAGTTGTAGTCCCTGTGAAGATATTTTTTGTCTTTTGGGAGTGCACTGCTTTTCCTCTAAGAAAATACTTGTTTCTGAGATGCAGACAGGCTCTGGGGCCTCAGTTTGACTGTTCTTTCATTCAGTGACCTAAAAAATTGAAATGAGCAAGTCATATGATGTGTTGACTTGACTTTTTTTTTTTTTTTTAATGGGACAGCAAAGAAATGGCTTCTGCATATCTAGAACCTGTTTCTAGAGTCTGTTAGTTGTAAGACGCACAGCTGTGATGGAATTTCCTTCCATGCTTGATGCTGTGTGAACCTGACATGAAAAAGGAGAGACAGTGAGCACAGCTGCCTTACCTTTTGTGCGGGTAATTATAAACTTGAGTATGAAACAGGTTATTCTGCCCATGCCATGGGCCTGAACACTGAATACTAATTGTGTTACAATCAAAATCCAAGTCTATTCTTATTTGTAAAGAGAGAACATGCATATACAACAATACAACTGATGATGGGAGTATCCTATGACATAAAGCGCAATGAACAGCAGTTAATGCAAATTGTTATAGAAAGTAACCAGCCCCAGAAAACGTGGTCTGGCAGACCTCAAATCAAAGATTAATATGATAGGAAAAAAACTCCAAGCAAAAAACAAACAAAACCCTCACAATGTGTGTAGTATGTACAAACAGTGATGAAAGCTTTTCAACATAGAGGGATACACAAGTTACAAAGCATTGCTGTTTACTTGACCCATGTATGTTACTTGTAATACTTCATTAGCATTGTATCAGAGAAGACCAGCCAGGCAGTTCTGACTGATCCATCAATCCCCTTCAAGAAAACTCACAGATTTACCTTCCCACCCTACCCTATTTTCTCCTGTTTTTCTTTGAACCCAGGCAGGCATTTGTAGGAAGATGTGCTGCATCACAGCTCTGAGGTTTTATGTTTGATGGTCCTTACGTATCCCTGAATTAGAGTTGCATCTGCCCACCAGAGGCAACTTTTTTTACAGGATGGTACAACTAGCTGGGTAGCTGCCAGTTAAAGCCATTAATTTTTCTTAATCCTGTTTATCATCTTACTAGTTACAAAATTGTGCATCAGAGTCATATTTCTTCCAGCATAATTAGGGGTATCACAGTCTTCAGTAACTAATAATGACAGATTTGATCCAATAAAACAGATTACTCCTGTGACTCCAAAGTGAGCAGTTTTTGGAAATGGTTGTTTTGAGAGGAACCTGTGATGGATCATAGTTTCTTCTCCTGTGGTGGGTTACGCTGTTAAGCCTGCGTGGTCAAGGAGGAGCGATATTCTACATTCCACAATATTTTACACATTTTATTTGTATGCAAACAGTGAGGACTTGTTTAGGAGTACACCTAGAATGTTTGGAAAGGGCAGGGCCTTGCAAGCCAGAATTTAAACCGTTATGTGTCCAGAATGCTGTATTGATTGCATTTTCATGGAAGTGGCTTAGCCTTCTTAACACAAACCAGCCATTAAATCACTGGGAGAGCAAGCTGCTACTGGGCAGGCCTTCCACCACAACAGTCCTCTGATATCTGTGTTGGGCCACAAGTGATCATGGTACAAGGGACAAGTCAATCCCAAGTTGTCTTTGCCTGCATTTTAAAGTGAAGATGGTAGTCTAACCTGTTCCATGCTTGTCCTGGACTGTCTCTCCAGTGGCTGCTCTATGTGGCATATGACATAAAGTGGAGCTCTTAGGGGAAAATGGCTTTACACAGCCAACAGTGTGTCTGATAATTTACTTGTTGCAAACTGCCCCTCTCCATCTGTCACTTCATAGTGAATCATCAGGGAAGATGCAGGGTTAAACTGAACAATCTGCTGGAAGCTTTTGGTCTTTTGCAAACAGCACAGCATTATGTATACTGTAGAATAGCATTTCCTGCATACATCCAAAATCTCTTCCAAAGTAACCCCCTCTTTTCAGAGAGTCTATCACTGAGGGATTGCAGCAAGCCAGGAGAACAGAAATGTTTAAATTCTTGTAGTCTTTCAGGATTTCCTTCAAAGTATTAACTCCAGTGGTGTCCAGAAATGAGATGGAAGAGCAATCTACAACAAGGGCTTGGAAATCAATTTGCTTAGGAACTAGTTGCAAAGTGGTTTCGCCAATGCCCAGTCCATTAGCAGTTCTGTGGTTTCCCTTTTTCAGATGCTGCTTTTCCTTCTTCTCGTATTTCTTCCTTCTAGCAGCTTCTAGGTTAGGATCTAAATTGGTCAGTCTGTACAGAGACTTTAGGAAGTAGTTTCTATTTGCATAGTAAAGTGGGGCCTCAAACCGAAATATTTTGACCTTTGGAACAGTGGAGAGATTTTCATATTCTAAGTCATCCTCATAAAAGCTTGTGTCTTGGATCTGACCAAGCAGGGCTGTCCGTGGCCGCTGGGTCCGAGCAATGATGCATAACATGGAGAAAACAATGCCAACCAACAGCCCTATTTCTGTGCTGACCAAGGCAGAGGCAGACATGGTAACTACCCAAACAAGTGTGTCCACCTTATTCACATGGTACCGTGCTGGCACATCTCGGAACTTCCTCAGGGCTCCCCGAAGGCTGACAATGATAATACAAGCCAGGACACACTTCTGCAAGGAGTAGAATAGAGGTGCCAGGAAGAGCAGCACCAGCAAAACCACCATTGCACTGATTACTCCCGAGATTTGAGTCTGGCAGCCTGTAGATGTTTTGACGAGTGTTTTTGCCAGAGCTGCACTGGTTGCAAAAGAGTGGAAGAAAGAAGGAATGATGTTGCAGAACCCTACAGCAAACATTTCCTGATTGGCTCGGATGGTGTAAGCATATTTCTTTGCAAACATTTCGGAAAGGGATACAGTGAAGACAAAACTGACTATGGCAAGAGGCAAAGCATCTACAGCAACTCGGAGCATTAAGTTGAACTCTGGTACCTTTGGAGGGATAAATCCTGTTGGAATAGCTCCAGAAACACTGGATGCATACACTTCATTTAACTTACCATAGTGTGACACCAATGTTGCCACAACAATAACTACCAGCTCTGTGGGAAGAGGAAATTTCAGTTTATGCTTATACCGATCGCCGAGTTCCTTAGCAGTGACCAGCACCACGATACAAATGGCACTTGTGATGACATCACAAAGGTTAGCCTGAGAAATGTTCCGGAAGATGTTAATCCAGGTAATAACAAGCATCCCATGCCCTTGGCTACGTGGAATTTTTATTCCAATCAGATACTTCACTTGAGCTGTTAAAATGGTTAAGGAAGCACCAGTTGCAAAGCCATCTAGTACGGACTCAGATAGGTACATAGATACGAAACCCAGACGGAAGATCCCCATTAGAACCTGAGGAAACAGAAAAAGAAAAAAAACAAACCATGAGCTGTAACCATTGCTGCAAATAATTAAGTACAGATGGGGAGAACTAGCTGGAGGTCAATAGCATTTGGCTATTTCAATCTTGAAACAAGAATTGTCCTTTATCGTTTCCAGTCTGCTTTTAAAACATGTGATTCCTTTTACTGTTGTGGAATGGTGCAAACCCAAGAAGTGAACGAGGAGTTTGAGACAGGGTCAGTCAAACATTTGTCTGAAGTAGCTCCACGGAAGTGGCTTGCCTGATTTTTATTTCCCATGCAAAAGAGGAGTGGGTCCAAAATACTTCTATTATACCAAAGTCAATTTTCTTTTTTTTCTGTCTTAAAGTGAATAAAGTTAAAATGTATGGCTTTTCTTTGTAAACAGACCTTGAATGACAGCAAATAAGATCCCTACTTTAGCTGTTGTATTAAACAGCTTTTAATTTTAGCCTCTGGACAGGAGGGAAAATGGAGCACCAACAGCCTTTATGGCATGCCTAAGATCAGAAGTGGCAGAACAGCTCACAAACTCCAAGATTCTGTCCTTAACTAGTTGATTCTCCTTCCTTCGGTGGTTTTGGAAAATACAACTTCACAAGGGCATTTTTTCGTTCATAAATGTGGCCTGCAATTTCTTACTACAACAGGAAGATAGCTAGCTCTTTCTTAATTCTCATATATACATATATATATTACATATATTACATATATTACATATATGTATGTTTACACACACACACACACACACACACACACACACACACAGAGAGTTAATAGATAAGTATGTTCATGATGCTTCCTTCTGTGTTCTCTTGATATCCTTATGATGGCAGCATGTTGACAAGTGTCAAGGAGTCCAGCACAGCCATTGTTTGAAAAGTAGGTTAGTCAGTCTATTTCTGCTCTTGTCCTTTCTTTGAATTATCTTTTGGACAGTTTGGTAGAGCATAGCACCCCCTAGCAAAACACTGAGCTGCACATTCTGAACCTGTAGAAGTAGATGAGTAGGTCTACACCTCTATTAATATATCTAGGGAAAGAGAGTTATTTCTTCATTGTTGAAGTACACAGCTACCTGGGAATTTCCTGTATCTGTATTGGGGCTCATTGTCCCGTGAAAGCAACAAGGCCAAGAAGTAGTAGAGTATCAAAACAATGGTCTTTCAGAAGACTCTTGTTTTACCTGTGTTTGCTAGTAGCTAAGAAAACTGGCAGCCTCATGCTGTCTCTGAGTTGCCTACAGTTAGGCTTCCTGGAGAAAACAGTCCAAAGTACATTCAAATGAACTGATGATGTATCTCATTGAAAGACAGTCAAGCCAAAGCTTAGGTCATGCAAAAAAGCTTCAGGAACTTCATACCTTGCCTCAGGATGTCAGCAACCACTTACCTGATACACTCCAGCCACGAATGTCAAGGCTGTAGCAATGCCAATAGCGTAGCACTCTTTCCCACACTCGGCATTTATCCCCGCAATGGTAAGGTTGAAGGCAGTTGTGTTGGACAGACTGTCATTCTGCAGAGAGCCATCACCCAAGGCTGGTGGGGCATCATCATTCAAGTCAAACCCAGCCAAGAGAAGTTCTCGGTCCACAACTTGTCCCACCATTAAGCTTATCAAGCTGAAAATGCCAACTGAGACATGACGGGATGTGCCCATTAAGAAATAGATAATGTTGGCAAAGAATGATGTGTAAAGGCTATAAATGGGCTTCAGACCTGCCAGCAGTGAGTATGCAATTGCTTGAGGCACCAAAATGATCCCAATCACTAACCCAGACATAACGTCCCCCCAAATGTACTCTTTGCACCGGTACTTGGGAAGCCATCGTAAAACAGGAAGGAAGTCCATAACAAAGTTCTTCAGCTTCTGTGGTGTGCAGGAGCAGCTCTTCCTCAGCTTAGCTAGGATAACTTCTTTCCTGTTAATCTTGACATGAGGCTTTCTTTCCATGAGAAAGCAGGATGAGGTGTTGTTTTCCATTCTGGTAGCCTCAAGTGGTCTTTCCATTTTCCCGGTGTTTACTTCATTTATGTATTCCTGCAAAGTGAAGAAAACCTCTGTTAGGTTGCAATTCAAGAAGGTTTTCTTAGCACAGTCGCTTAACACTAAGTTTGTCACCTGATTTTGCTTTTAAGGAAGCATCATCCCAACAAGAACACTATCACAGGGCTCCAGTGACACATAAGACTAAGAAATAAATCTGCCCTTTCTTGCAGACATTAAAGAGTACTTTCAATTGAATCCAATTTGTTCTATTAAAGAAAAATGGGGATAATTAGTCATTTCTTTGTGTGACAAAGATTTCCATCATCTATTCCAAATGTTACATCATAAAGGTCTTTGTGAGCAGACGCAGCACTTGATGGTGTGAAATAAACATGCACTAGTGAGGTAGGTTATAGTGTTTCTGTATAGTGAGTACATCTTGCAGTCATTGATTTGTAACTCACATGGGGTATAATGGTCTGTCGCTGCAGTTGTCGTCAATGCAGAGGAGGAAAATGTTGCTGGTAGGACCTGTAAAGCCGAGTTTTCTGGAGAGGAACAGTTTAGTCTTACACGAAAGATATGTACACAAACCATTGATGGACTCTTTGTAGCTGCTACATAACATCAACTTGTTGAATTGTAGATGGTTTTGATGTGCAACTTCTGGTAATAAATACCTACTCACAAATACCACCACACTGGCAACATACGGACCAAGCACCATGATGTTACCGTGTCAGAAGAGTGCTACATGTTAGTATTTTCAGGTTTAAATTCATAGTTACCCAACTTTGTTCTCCCAGTAACGAGATGTAAAAAACAATTATGTGTACAGCTGAACAAACACAGCAGTGTTTCCTATGGTTCTCCTGCTTGTTTTCTGATATATGATGACTGGGATTATTTGTATGCCCCTCATGTGGGTGCTTTCGATGTCTCTTGCCTCAATGGACACAACTGTTTTCACCAAACTCGACCTCTGCATTTTTACTCAGTTGTCAAATTAAATTGAAATTAGCTTAGTGCATTCGTAAGTAGTTTTGGGGTAGGTGGGAACATGACTAAGAGGCAAAACATGCAAGTGCCCTAACTTACATAGCTAAAAAAATAAAATAGGAACACATAGGTGGAAAATGTCAAACGGACTGTGCCAAATGGCAAATCTTGTCTTCTGGTTGGAAGTGGAAAGAAAGAAGAGAGTTCCACATGAGGATGCCCATATATGAGTAGGGGGAGATAAGGAATGACTCATACTGATCTAGATGAAGATAGTATGTACTAGTACAACAGTATGCAGAACTTCTAGGAAAGCAGACCGTCACTAGGCTCAGCCTCTCCCAGTGTCATGAACAGCCAGGATCTCTGCATTAGAGCTGTTTGGTGCCAGGAATGACATTGCAATAATGTCGAAGCTTGTCTTCACTTACAAGTAAAAGCTGTTTCCTCTTTCAGTGTTTAGAGACAGACTCTGTACCCATCAGTTTCATAAAACTTGAAGTACACTTACTGGCACAGTATTCTGTTGGTAAATTTTAATGGTTTTAACAATTAATACACGGTTTAGATGCTAGTGACAGAAGTTGACATCCTCTGTGTAAATTTTATGTATTTTTTTGTTGTTAAGAAGAATATTTTGATTTGTTAATTTTTGGTAACAGCCTGTTAAGGTGCAGAACTCCAAGCTTAGAAAAAGCAAAGTGTTTATGAGTCTGACTGGAAGCATAATTGAAAACCAAAAAAAATAGAGTATCAATAGCCTGTAAGCTTTTGATCTGGAGCAGTCCATATAGCGGGTGGCTTATTAGAAAGTCTTTTGTCTATCCTGCTTAGAAGTAGTTTTCAAGATTTTAATAATTACATTTTGCCACCAGATTGAAAATAATAAGATACATATCTGTAACTAGTGCAGAACTCTTAAACAAGTTCCCAGATATTATGATACAGCGTACAGATAAATGGTAGAGCATGATTCCTAAGGCTATGTGAAGTTTAACCACAATTCAAAGTTTAGGTGTTATAGGTAATTTATAAATTTGTAAAAAGCACAGTAGAGATTCTTGCTAGAAATGTGTGGACTGATTGTCCAGGTTGAAAAGGACCTGCATAGTAGTCTAAATATATTTTACAAAATCAGTAGATTTTTATTCATCCCAATTACATAAACCCCTTTTTAGCTCCCATTGTATACATTTCTTTGTGTTTGTAAGGTTTATTTCCATCATAAGGGAACACTAATTACAATTTAATGTAATTATTTAGAAAGATCAATGGTTTTTTTTTTTTCAATGCTAAGTTTACTTTAGACCCTAATGTACTGCATAGTTATGCTAGACGAGATCTGCTTGTATGGGAAATAGGTTGGATCTAGTCTTTGTTAGAATGCAAAGGTGACAGAAAAGATAAATGAAGTTGCAACACCAAGAGAAGTACTTGAGAGCTTATGAATAAAGTTTACGAAATACCGAATACTAGCAAATGTAATAAAGACACTCATTTTTAAAAGGCAAAAACCCAATACTTCCTGTCTTACCTAAATTAGTTTGGAGAATGAGAGACTTGTGCATGAGGACAGCAAGTCCTTATTCAAATGCCACTCACTTCTTACAGCCGAGTGAATTCAGCCAGCCAGGAAGTAAGTACTGTGCCCTTGCTCTACATACTTAAAAGCTGGAGGGCAGTTCAATATCTAATGAGTGCTTTTTATATGCTACATAAAAAAGATTGCATCAGCTTCTGTACACAAGGCTCATATATTTAATTGCATAGTTGCTGTCTGCCTCTCTCTAATCTCATACTACCTACCTGGAAGTAATTTGGTATTTACAAAAAAAAACCCATTGCAATTCAGATGTGTGTATTGTTTGTGCAACTCCCTGAGGGATAATAGTGATTTTTAATACGTGATTGAAACATAATTTCTTTGGAAATCTATTAAGAGATCTTGTGTTTGAATGATAGTTTAGTAATATTTATATATTAGCTATACTGCCTTACTGGATAATCACAATAATAGCTTTTCGTAAAAAACAACCAATCCCCCTCGGATAAAAAAAAGCTAGTACAGTAAAGTGTATATCTTCTGTGTTCAAGCTGACAGGAAGTAATTTTCTTCAGTTCTTTTTTTTTCCTGAAAATAAAGGTTTCCTTCCTGTAAGTAACTGTTTATTCTGCTATACATGTATTCAGATTCCCTGTCAAATGAACATGGTAGCTGCAATGCACTCAGCTCTCAACCTGTATTGGTATCCAGAAGCTGTTAATATTTAAAGTTTCCTTGTTGCTTTTAGAATACCGTAAAGCCGCACCAAAAAAGGGAAGGGACATTGTTATCAGCAATGCATTTTTCAGCTGTGTAACCCAGTAATTGTCAGCTAACTCATTGCTTCACCAGAAGGAAATGGGATTCCACCACAGATGTGTGCTATCCCCTGTATACTTGTGCAGCCTAGCAGAGCTTGGAGCTTCCAGTGTTCTGCCATCTCCAAAGACAGAATGGTGGAGAGGAGATCTGTCTGCTGCTGTGCACATGAGCAGACTCCAGCTTTCTGATTCTGGCACTGACATACATCACTGTCCTTCCAAAGTGGTAATACTTGAGCAATATGCAGGAGCCCTAGGGGTGTCAGTAAGTGGATTCCTTTACTGGTTCACCAAATGACCCATTTTCAGCTTAGGCCATACTAACAAATGGAAAACCACTATTTCACTCTCCCTTTCTTCCTCCAGAGCTCCACAGAACATAATATTTGCATTTTATTCAAGTCATCATTTGCTGAAAAGCTGTTCTTAGTAGGGCTATACAGATGAAGCAGCACATAGCATAAAACATGCTAGTTCATTGCATTTGACTTTGGTATTGGAAGAACTGTTTAAAACAAGTGAAAGTTTACTTGTGTGCACAAGTCGTGTATATGTTTAACATTCATATAATTACAACAAAAAGTAGTCTTGGTTATTTTTAGTTGTACTTTTATGTTTGGAATCTTCACAGTGAAGTTTTTTCAGGTTTCCCTTGACCATATGAGCAAAAACAATTGAGCAGAACTTTGTCTGAACAACTAATTCTTTCAGGTTGAATGCATTGACTCAGATTATTTTGTGAAAAAAAGAAACAAGGGAAAGAACCATTCAAGCCAAACAAACTGCTGACTTTCCAACTGGCCTTAGTCCCACCTTTCTTCTTGTCTTTCATCATGCCTGTGACCTGACAAAATCTTTCTGCAGGGTCAGAAACGTTCATCACAATATGTTCATGTGGGGATTTCTCTTCATGGATTCTTTGGCAGGCAGTTTCTGCTGCTGCATGTGTAACCATTCTGAGTGGATGAGTTGTTCTTTGTGAAATGGCACAACCCCCAAAAACTTTTTTTTTTGCATTGTTTTGCCTCCGCATCGTGACTGTCCACCAAAAAATCTGAAGCTGTATCTCTAGAAAGCCCAGGAGGAAGTAGCAAGGGTGAGCCTGTCTCTCTGTGCTAATGATATATTTGAAATGCTTTGTTTAGAACAGAAGTCAGACAGTATCACAGCTCTATATGATAATTGCTCACTTGCTGAAATACTGACTTCAAGTGTAAGTTAGGATAGAGCCATTTAAAGACTTTGAGCCAAGTGATGTTTGCTGCTTTCTCCATGTTTGAACTATGAAAAACAAATGTGGTTAGGGTGGGTTTTGTATTTATTGTTACATAACTCACAGAAAAACGTGAGAGACATCATCAGTCAAGTTAAACATTTGATTGGAAGCACAGGTGTTGAGTTAAACTGTTCATGGTGCTCATCTTTCATACCAGAAACCTTTTCTGTCTTGAAACCTTTTTTGGCTCTAATGGCTGTGACTGTGTTACTGTTCTGGTTTTGAGCAATGACACAATTTTGAAAAATCTTGTTCAGCCTTATGGTGCATAGATTTAATGTACAGAGGTGTGTTATTCTTGCAAACCGGATTTTTTTTCAGAGGAAGATACCTAGAAACTATGCCCCGGTGCACTCTGACCCTTTATGGTGGCATAAAAACCTAAGCCAGCAATTAGTGCTTTGGACATATTTGAACAGATGTGGGGAGTACATTTAGTTGGTGAGAACTGACTGGTCTGAAATAAATCCCCTGAGCTGCATGTAATATAAGACAATACGGCTTTAGCACCTACTGCTTTGATTTATTTATCTGCTTTTGTTCTTCAGGGTTGCTTAGATATGTCAACATAACCTAAATGTTTTAGAAGTGATCGAGTGCTAAAACAGTACAAGTGAGATTAATGTTTCTCCCTGTTTTGCATTAGCTGTTGTATTTTCAACTTCAGAACTAAGATGTACTTGGAAGCAGACTTAGGCAAGGTGCCAGCAACCAAAACCATTTATTTATACACTGACCTAGCAAGCTGTCAGACTATAGGCACAGAACATGGCAATGCCTTTTTGGAAAACTTTGTAAAACTTGATAGGCTTGGTTAGTTTTTTCGCTATATTTGGGCAAAATATTGTTGCTTCAAAGCATTTGTGTGTTGAGTTTCAGTTTTACACTAATTCAGAAGTGAAAGAGGAAACAGCATTCCAGCTTAGTGGTCTCTACTAAGTCAGGAAAGCCAGATCAAGTCCTCTGTAAATTAAAACTGCTATAGAAAGGAGAGATTTATTCTGAGAGTCTTTTCGATTTGTGTATTTCTAATAAAATCTCCAATTCATAGTTTTTATTCCCAGCTGTAAATTGGTCTAGGATTTTCCAGGCAAGTTAGGCTCTTTTTTAAATGCTTGCATTCACCAGCAGCTGTGATTCAAATCTTGTTTTCCCAAGGATTCTCAGTTCCATATCCCAGTGAGTAAGGTGACAGCCACTGACAGGTAACAATCCCAGAGCTGATGAGCAGGCTACAGTGGAACTCAGGCAGTCAGCCAGCATCTGTTGTTAAGGCTGGCCCATCAGATCATCTTTGAGAATGATCATACATGCAAATAAATGATCAAGTAGTTTTTCACTCGTTCTCCAGAGACAGGTTTTGTTCAAGGATTCCAGAACATGCTGTTCTAACTATTGACATGCACTTGAGGGCAAGACAGCATTATTCTTCTGGAGAGTCCTAGGACATGACCACTAAAAAGGCATTCCTGTGGAGTCAAAAAACATTCCTAAAAATCAGATTTCTTGCTTTTGGAAAAGTAACTGTTTCAAAGTGAAAGTCTGTTATTAAAAAAAAAAAGTCTTTCAAGATAGCTTTTCAAGATCCTGGTCATCATTCACAAAGTTAAATAGTGAGCTCTGCTTTCTGCCCTGTGGTTTTGCTGGTTTAGCCATACTAAGCTGTCATAGAGAAAACCAAATTGATAGTCCATTCTCATGGCTTTTCCTGTTGTCTTCTGTGGCATCTTGTGTTTACTACATGCAATAAGGACAGTATTTTGGAAACACTCTTTTGTACTTAAGCACTGAGAAAATGCTCTCAGTTTCAATATCAATGTAGTACTTTGAGAAATAGATAAGCCTAGTATATGCCATTTTTAAAAACAGAATTAAAAACCAGCCAAATGGTTGAACTCTTGGACGAGGGTTTCAGGAAAGATAATTGCTGTACCATTTACAGCTGACTGCATGCTTTACAAACTTTTGCCCAATGTCTACCTTATAAGCAATATTTATGAAAAACAACATAATGAGAAACCAAAAAACAACATCAAGTGCCAAGTAAGTGAAAGGAGACAGTTTTGCACCTTTGAGAACAGACAAAGAACAAATTAACCTGAATTCAGAGGCACAGGAAGGGAGACTAATCTCTTACCTGGATAGCTTTTTGACAGGAATGTACCAGCTCTGTTTTTGCACGTTGGAATGAATGAAAATCTTCAGCCAGAAATTGCTCTATTTGCATAAAGGATAATTATTAGCTAAATATTCCTCAAGGTAAGAATGGGTAGTTATGGAATCTTGAGCTTGCTGTTTGGTAGTGTGTTGTCACTTGTATCCCTTTGTAAAGCTGGATAAATATGTAGCATCAGCTGAGGATTTGCGTTTAAATAATGCATAAGATTATTAATTAACTAGCGCTGGTCCAAAAATTGTGCTGAGTTCAGGCTAGCACCTCTCTGACCTTTGAAGCTACTTTTCATCTGAGATTTGATCTGGTTTATGCATCCTCATGTAGCTTTAGCTTTTGATTTTACATATTCAAGGTGTATGACTAGAATTTCCATTTTGCTTGAGATTTGTGCACTTTGCAGGCTGGAATAAGTACTGTTCTGCTCAGTGCATAGGATGGGACGGCTGGAGGTCAGAGTTCTGTTCCTACATGTCAGCACATTCAGATCACAAGATTTGTTGCTTCTGTGTAAAGCAAAGACTGTAAAATGTAGGCAGATCAACAGGACAAAGATAGACTTTTCTGTTGAAAGTCTACTTCATTCTTTTGAAGTATATAAATGACCAAGTTCCCTCTCAGTTATCTTAGATCTTTGTGTAAGTGCAGACCTATCCAAATGACAAATAAACATCCATCTCCTTCTCTTGACAAAGGTGATAGGTAATGTTTAATGGTTACTAAGCAGTGAAGATTAACAGGTTGGGTACAAGGCCATGACTTGCAGGAACTGTGTTCAGCTGGCCTACGAGCTAAGGGATGAGGAGATGTGTCTATTTCTCAGCCAAGGAAGAGTATGAGCAGGCATGCAGTAAGAATCTGAGATGGGAGTTGCAAGGTCACAAAAAGACTATGTTGCTGGCTTGCAGAGAGGTGCAGTGGGGTGCAGTGCACAAGCATGACTAGAGAGGGCCAGGTTCCAACATTGTCTTTTATCTCAGTGCAAAAAGTTGTTTGCTGCTCTTTAGAAATAAGAAGGAAACATAAAAATGATGTAAGTGAAGATTCAAAACTTAGGTGAGGAAGGAATAGAAAGGGAAGCATCTCACATCTCACTTCTGTGATGTTAAACTGGTCATGGATTCTTAAAACTACTGGCTGTTACCAGGAACTTAGACTTGGTGATAGTAGTTGTGATGTTCTAAACCCAAAATCTGAAGAGGGTAATTTCAGTCTTACTGAAATCCTGTTTCTTGCTTCATTATTATGGAAAGCCTTGTCAACCACTTGTATCCCCTTCCCTTTGCTAAAGTAGATCTTAGAAAAAAGGGGACACCTTATCTGCATAACAAATTTTGCACACTGGTCAGAAAGATGGTGTATTTCTTTGGTCTTGTGCTCTATGGAATAGGAGACTTCACTGCTTCTGTTAATTTAATTTTAGCCTTGCAGTATTTCTTCATTAAAAATAAAGTGACTTAAACTCAAGTCTCTCAAATTCATCCTTCCATTCATTTTACTATCTAATTCTTAGAAACAAGAGTTGTCTTGTCTAGCGACCTCCTAAAATGCGTTTGCCGTCTGCTTCAGTACTAAAGTAGGCTTGCCCACCCTGTTCTCCTTCACAACGTGTTCAATATTTGGAAACTCTGAGTTCTGGTATTTGCAATCTTGGAATTTGCAGAATAATTGGGGTTTGCCCAACTTAACATTTTTTTGACAAGGCCTCTTCTGCATTTCTCTCCAACAACACTTTTCCCAATATCAGGCTCCTAAGAGAAAGGAGGGTATTATTACTGTATCATTATCACTTGACCCTTTCCATATATGGTTGTAACTTTGTTTTGCCTCAAGATAGCCTAAAAATAACACTTTTTTAAATCTAAAGAAAGAAACTTAAAGTAATAATTTTGAACTTTTTTTAGGTACAGCACAGTACAAGTGAGGCTAAATGTCTCTGGACAGGACAGTTCCACATGGGAAAAAAGTGACAAAATGAAGCAATCTCTCATTCTGTCTCTAGGAATTTTGAAAATTACATCACTTTGTCAAAACTGTGTTTTATGATGAAAAAGTTTTACTTAACCTACAGAAATACTGACAGCAGAAGGTTCATCAGTGGATTATGGAGATGAGAGTTCACACTCCATTACATGAAGTCATTCATCAAGGCTTCAGTCCAGCAATAATTCTGAGTGGGCGGGTCCTGGCATCCTGTTTGAATTCCACTGACACTAACAAAAAGGACTCAGTTCTAAAAGTGCTGCCTTTCCTCTTTCCTTGTCAGCTGTTGAGTTGTGAAACAGTGGTAACTGGCCAAAATAACCAAGAGAGGTACTACAATGAAACACCTGTCTCTAAGAATAGGAACTACGGTAGAAAAGAATTATGATCATTGACCAGTAATTCTGAGTTTACAGACGATTTATCTTTATGAACAGATGCACACTCTTAACTGGTTTAAAAACTGTAAAAGATTAAAAGCAGAATTGAACAGAGGAATTTATGAAAAAATGCTTTAAAGATATAAAATATGTTTGACTTTGTTGACACATTTACTTGAGGATTTCAGATGATTTCAGAAAAATTCATGGCATTGCTATGTGCACTTCCTATCTGGTAACCTAACTATGTACTTAAAAAAAATAGTGCTAAATTAGTCACATAGGGATGGTTAATCTTAGAATCACAGAATCATAGTTAAAAATGTTTGTTTACTGGGCCACAGTCAATAATATCAAATCTTCAAAAGTACATAGTCCAAATGTAATAGCCATGTTCTTCCTTCTATGCAAGTGTTTGAAGTTCATAAATTCAGTGAATTAAAAAAACTCTTAAGCCTAATGCCTGCATTGTTTAAAAAGCCCTCAAGCCTCAATTACTCTGTAATTTACCTATCATAGCAACCAGGTCATATGCCTAAAAAGCATACATTTGGTTGCAATTTGATTGGAAAGATGGGTGCACTGAAAGTAAACATCCACTCCCTTCCCATCCACTATGCACTGCACCTCACATTCCTTCTCTAGCCGTGGCAAGTGTCCAGTGCAGCTGAAAATGTTCTATGTATGCGGAGAGTCATGTTGCTGATTTTTTTAAAATTAAAAACTCTGTAGTTCCTGTTGTAGGAGAAACTGAGATCTGCAAGATTCAGTGCAGATTTGTATACTCAAAACTGAGAAAGGCTGTCACTCAGCATGCAAGCCCCTTTCTATTTCCCACTACAAGCACAGAACCAATGGATTAGTACTTACCAAAGGCACAAAGTAGCTGCAGTAGTTCCGCAGTAGTTTTTGTATCAGCACCCAGTAGCACAGTACTTCAGGAGCACAGCTTTCTGTAAGAATAGATTAGAAATTGTGTCATGATATAGTGTGGGCCTTTCCAATTGGGTATCACTCTAATAATGTTTACACTGAGATAATATAAATAAGCAGTAGCACTGGAAAAAATCTTTGTCCTGTAGAGTGTGATCACAGGTAAAAGATAAAACTTTAAATCATTACGTTAGCTGGTAGTCTCTGACTTCTTACTCATCTCTGCTGTTCTGCTTTAATAGAACTGGTTGGACTGTGTGGAGTTCAAATAGAATTGCAGTCCCGACTTAGCTTTTTAACAGTTTCAGGGGTCTTGTATACTTACTTCAATTAGATGAAAAAATACTTTTAATATGTTAAATGAGATTAGGGCAGGAAGTGTGCGGAACTGTCCTTACACTTAGTGTTTAGTTTTCCATGGTCACTAATTGAGATTTGTCCTTTGAAAAAGGATTTTTATTAAAATAAATCATGAAGGGTGTCTAGCTGATAAATCTTATATATAGGAAGAGTTTACATACATCAGCTGACATTGAGTGTAAAATGTCCAAGCTTTCCTGCGTTGTAGAGAAAATTGCCTGTTGTTTCATCCCCAGACAGCCAGAACTGTAGAACCAAAGCCTGCTTATTGGTAAAGATGAATGTTACCACTGGTATTTATATATCTTAGAGGCGAATTTATTGTAGCAAGGATAGTCTTGCTGGAATTCTGAAGCTCGTTCACCCATTCTGTGAAATTTTGTGTAATCTTAACTGGATATTGAAAACCCATTTCTGGGTGCAAAGAAAATAGATTATTTCTTACTAAATTGTGAAGTAAATTTTCATGTTTCATAAACACAGAATGTAATGCATCTTTATATTGAAACGGGAGATATTTTTCTTATTAATGGAAATTTTTTAGGATGGGGGAAGAATGAAGGAAAAAGGGTAACACATGAACATGAAGACCATGAGTGGAAGACCTATCACTACTATATTTAATAGTACACCACTAGTCTAAATTGTAATGCCAAACCCAGGTTCAAAATAGAATTATCAGATCTCAGTTTGTAGAGACTTGTAGGTTTGCATCTCATAGAAAACTATCTATAAATGCAACAGGCTAGTTTTACCTCCTTAATTGTAAGAGGTTTTATTATGTTTTATATTTGAGAGTCAATGGCAGATTCTGGCATGCCATTTAAAAAGCTGCTCTTTCCAGATTGGCTTATAGTGGTCATTTGTCAGTTCTGAAGTACTCAGAAACCACTCATCACAAAAATTCTTCAGGATTAAGAACAAGACATGGATGACATGTTCATTTTGCCTTTTCACCATCAGAAGTTATTAAACACTAGTAAATTAGAAAATAAACTCAGTATCATTTTGCAAATAAGTGACATAGTCAGACATAAAGTTGCCTGTGGGGAATCAAGGATTGATACAGAAAGACACACCTGGAACTACATCTGATATGCAAATAGATCCAGCAGCTGCTGGACTTCACCAGACACCGTGTGCAGTTTGTATTTTAGATATAAGAGAAGTACATCAGCTGAGAAATCTAGCTGCAAATCTTCACACTTCCAGTATTTAGCTCCATGGTTTTTTTTCTTAGGCTGCTTGTTGGTTCGTCCATTACATGCTCCTTAGTATACATCCTGACAAGTGGAAACAAGTTTTGAGAACGAGATGGAAAAAGTTAAAGTGCCTGGTAAAAGTAGCACATTGTGCATTAAAGCAGAATTTCAGGTCCAGTTACAGTATGTGCATGAGCAACCAAAGTGCTTGCAAGAGCACATTAAATAAAGCATTGCTGAATTTGGTTATTGTTGCCTATTTGGCAGCAGGGAGGGCAATTGTTCCCTCTCAGTGTTATGATTTACACAACAGTAAATAAGCTGTGTTCTGTCATATAGCTGGAGTCACATACTTTTGGACTGTATTTCCTCGTACAGCTAGCAGGCAAAAGAATAGATGGAGCATAAACAGCAAATAAAAATGTGAACATGAAGGAGTGATAATAGCAGAACCGTGAAATGAAAACATTAAGTCCAAGTCCAAATATGTACCAAGGAGGCTCATTACAGAAGGTGCAGTATTGTGTGTGCTTGAATTAGAATGCTGGATGCGTGCAGAGAGCTGTTCTGTCACTGCTTGGAAAGAAAAGTTCAGTGTCAGCTTTCTCAGGCAGTGTCAAAAGGCCTTATGTGCTTGAAGTAAGCTAGTTTTAGCATTTTGTCAGTTCTGTGCATCTTTAATCTTGTGCATCTTTAATCTTCATTATTGTGCATCTTTAATCTTCATTATTGATTTAGTCTCCCTGTCCCCTCATTTCAAAACTTTTGCTTATAGGTGACATTATTTGGAGTTCCATCATCAAGGGCAGTGTCAAACCACAATGAACATTTTAGTTGTAGCCAGGTGTTAGGCAGAAGGACATCAGTTTCATACATCACAATCAGAAAAGTGTCCTCTAGCAGTCCAGCTCACATACAGTGACTGAACCTATCTTTCAGTCACTTGCATAGCCTTTAAATTTGTAGTGAAGCATCAGCCGAAAAGCATTTTCTGCTGTTTCACCTTATTATTTAATTGTTCCCTTTGCAACGGAATGTTGACATGACAGACTTCAACAAGGGATCACAACACTGAATTATCCATGCTTAGGTGATCTGATTGGCTGTGTCTAGAGAGGTCAGATACTAAAATAACATATGCCTTTGCCTAAATTGCTTCTACAGCCTGTTTTCCTTTTTACATCTGGAATTTGTTTTAAAGGGGAAGAGGGGCGTGGGGGGGAGACGAGATGCAACAGTCTAACAATATTTTCCGAGGTTAACTCACCTCGACACAGGAAGCTGTTGGCGCTTTGTCTGCCTCTCTCTTCCCCCCACACACAGCACGCTCATTGCTGAAAGAAGGACTGAGGCTATGCTCACAAAAGCAGGCTGAGTAAGAAATGGAAAATCATAGGCCGTGATTAGCATCGGCTTGAAAACATCCATTGTTTGCTTGCACTTCTATGCCTGTGAATTTCAGCCAGATCACAGCAAGGATTTTGTGAGTTGCTTTGCAGGGTGAAGCTCAAATAGTGCTGACTTCAAAGAGCAAAGAAGCGTATTAAGATGCTGTATAAATCAAAGTCAATTCTATTTTTATGTTTTTAAAAAAGTAAAAAGATTCAGCTGAATGCACAGCCTCTTGGCTGGCTTGTAGAAGAGGCAGTGATTTCCAGTAAATAACAGCTGATGTATTCTTCATTTTTGAAGCAATTTATTCCTAAGTCACAGAGATTCGTACCCATCCTTCCTTTTGCGCATGTACCATGCTGGTTGGTTGTGTGGATGGATTAACTGTGACAAGCTGTGACATCAGCAAAGGCTGGATGCTGCCTCGATCTGTGGTTTGGTAATGCATCCTCCCATTACTGCTGGGCTGACTCATTCCTGCTACAGGGTGAGTGAATTATGCAAAGTGTGGGCCAGCACAGACCGAAGTCTTCAGCGTTGTGCTTCTGTGCAGAAGCTGTTCCATAATTGTAAAGCAAGCAGATTTTCCAACCCTGCTTGCACAAATGATAGAGCTGAGAAGCAAATGCAGAAAAATACTAATGCTAATAAATAGACACAGAAGTGATAAAATATATGAGTTATTTAGTGTGGGTGAGGTAGTCTTTGGCCTTTGAAAAAGCCTGAGTTAGGGTTTTTGGTCTGCAAAGCATGTGTGAAAAGCACAGGCTGTGTTTTGCTTGGGGACCACCAGGGAGGAAGAATCAGTGTTCGTCAGCCTGAAAAATATCAAGTTATCATGGTTATTTTGGAATATGGGGATTTCATGAACAGGAGCCAATTTACTTTACCTGTAATGATCATAGGAAGTGAGAGCGAATGGAGCAAGAACATGGTAGAACAAGCTCTAGTGTGAGTGAGTGCTATATTGTTAGCTTCCACTCAATTCAGGAGGGGCAAGTGTTGTTTATTAATAACCCAGGAGCCTACTGATTTCTCAGTTACTTATTAATGATCTTGTACTTAAACCTGAAGTACCAGACTAGCAGGGTTTTTGGTTGACACTGAAGAGACCTGGAGAGAACTGCTAAGAATTCGGCCTCTGGAAAGGTGAATGCTAATGAGGGCAATTCTGCCCTTCATATGCTCTGAGGTATCATTTCAATAGTGCTGACAGTCCCTTAGGATCTGCTTTTAAGGTCCAGAGGTTTTTTAAGTACTCAGCGGAACAAGACTCTTGTGTAGACAATTGGTGGGTTTGGAGCAAACAAGGTCTTTGTAAAAACCTGAACTTTAAACTGGCTTCATTTCATTTGTCATAGCTGCAAAAGTAATTAGAAAAACCAAGGAGGCATGATCCTTTTGTGTTGTAAGAGGCAGTTGGAGGGCAACAAGTTTCCCTTCTGGGAAAAATAAACTTGCTGACATTTTCTCTCCAGAGTTTTTGAGCTTCATCTTGTAGATTCTCTGCTCTAAGCTTACATTTAACATTTAACAGCCTGTTCTGGCTAAAAAACAAGACAGGTACTTCTGAAGACCATTCCTTCTGGAGGACCTTGTAGCGGCAAGAATTTGAAATGGCATAGATTATTGTTTGTTCCCCCAACAGTTACTGTGGGAGCATTTGGAAGCTTATTGTTTGTTTTCAGTGAAGACCTTGACTTTGGACACTAAACTCCTTTCCAGGATAGATGGACGTTTGTGTGTATTCTGGAGCTTTATGATCCCTAAAATGGCATCATGCATTCTAGAAAGGTGGTGAGCAACTCCTTGGGACACTGTATCTGCAGATGCTCTTGATAGTCACTTACTTCAAGAACTGTTTTCACTTCATCTGGTCTTGAGCGGGTTAATTCAATTATCATGCATATTTACACTCATCAAGAACAACAGTGATGGTGTTAGCGTTGGTCCACGTCCTGGACCTGGACGCCATGGACAAGAGAGTGTATGATTGCAGGAACCGCCTTACAAGGGCGGGCAAGGATGGTCTGGCACACGGCTAAGCATCTTTATCAAATGAATACTAGTATGTAATATGATCATTATCTCAGCAGAGATACTAGATACTGCTATAGCAGGGTAATGTCTTGGACTGCACTGTTGCTTCTCTAGGATTGTAACACAGAAAACCTTCAATGGAGAAGGGTCTTTTTTAGGTGGCTCCCTCATGGAGTCTACCTTCCAAGTGTGAGGTTGGCCAATAGCCTGCTGAAAAGTTTCACAGGTGTGAGTTGTATCTCTCCTCTGCTGACACCTTGTGCCAGTTTTTTGTCCCTGCTTCTTGTCTACATTTGCACCTAGGTGGGCAATCTTCCCAAGTGGAAGCTCCCAATGAGGATGTAAGCAGGCTCTGCTGCCATAGGAGTGGTGTTAGCCAGCCACTACGGCCAATCTGCTGGAAGAGAGGCTGTTCTCAGATACTGATGAGAGCAATCCAGATTATGTCAGCTTTTGGTGTGCATGGTGACTGTGTTCACCAGAAATACAAAGGGAGACCACTCCAGCTGAGTGAGAATGTCAGGATGAGGATGAGTACTATTCCAGTATATTGGTATTTCCCAATCATCTTAATTCTAGGCTCTCTTCAACAGAGGATCTCTGTTGATGGTTACCCTACATGGTACATTGGAGTTCCTAAATGGGCTGTGACAGGGGTCAGCCACAAGGCTTCCTATCGCAGGAGATTTAGTTCAGTACATTACAGTAAAGTCTGATAAAGTTAACCTGACATGTTATCAGAGAGTCAGTACTTGACTGAAGATCACCTGGAAAGGAAACACTCTCTGCCTGTGGTTTTTGTTCTCTCTTCTCTGTAGATAAGATATTTGGTCCAATGTCTGTGTGTGCACTTGTTTTCCAGGATATGCAACTATATTCCTGGACAGGATCAACCTGGGGCAGAAGTGAAACAAGAGATGCTGGGCATGGGAGAGAAGCAATAGCTGTAGGCTAAGTAGTAGTATCTGCAGCTGTGCTGACTAGAGCAGATCTGGCTGTGATGCAAGGTGTTGACAGCTAGAGCTATCTTACCTCTACCCTCCCAAGAGATTAAGTTTGTGAATGGGAGTAGGCTGAAAGTGGCATGGATAAGAAGCATAACATGAATATCTTACAATACTTTGGCAAGCTGTCTAGTACTACCTATGCACCTGAAAAGAATTTCCCTCCATACTTTACTTCAGTTATAGGAGGCAGTGGAAAGCCACTAAGATGGACCTGTAACCTTTGATTGAGCAAAGGATTACCCACTAAGCAAGCCTTTTCAAGGAAGGGAGCAACCAAATTTTATGACAATCAGCACGCTCCCCTCTGTACTCATCACTGCTCTTCATATTCACAGCATGATTGTTGCTCCCAAGAGGCAGCACATGGGTCTGGAACTGTGACACAGACTGGAAAGCTACCTCACCAGCAGGCAACAGCCTCGAGAGTATAGCAGCCTCAAGCCTGGTGCTTCTGTGGACCTTGGTGCCAGGATGCCAGTAAATGTGCTTTAGTGTAGTTGTTTATAATGACTGAAGATGAAGAAGGTCTATTTGGCAAGTCTCACAGAAAAATCCCAGCTGAGGAACAGTTGAAAGCTGGGCACAGACAGGACAGCGATTACTGCTTGGCATCTAAAATACCCAACAGCAAACAATGAACAATCCCAGTCTTGCAAGCACTCAAATGAAATGATGAGTACGTAATCTTATGAGTGTTTATAAATGAAGGCAGTGGTGTCTAGAAGCCATGACAGAAAGATTGGAAGAGGAGCAGGCAAAAAAAAGACGGTAAAATCCTGTGAGCTTGCAACCAAGGGGCCGATCATAGATACACGATGTTGCACCAACAGGTTAGATGTAGAAAGATGTTTTGAACAACTTTGGCAATGTCATGTGAATTTATCCTGGGCCATGGATTTACATTGTCACATGCCTGTAACAGTTTCCATCTGGTCTTCAGTGTCCTAAAATTGTCTTAGAGCACTCCTGGCAAGGGTCTGGCAGTTGAGCCAATCTTCTCCATGCAGAATGTTTGTGTATAGTACCAGTTGCTGTGCCTCAAGTGCAACAGTCAGCATGGCTTCCAGTCACTACACGGCAGGCAACCATGCAACCCAAATTCTAGCAGTACTGTATATCCTGTAAAAAAATGCATCAATCTCACACCAGAAATGTAGTATGGGGTAAGGATGAGATCAAAATCTGAGGAAGTGTCAATCCTGTCAGTCAAGTAATGATTTTATAAATGGGAGCATATTGTTTGGTCCACTTGGAAGGAAGAAGAGATTCTTATAAAGTGACAGATCAGCCAAAGAACGTAAGAAGTACCTCTACACCTACACACATTACACAAGATCTCATGTACCATCACTCAGGCATGGTTGGAAATGGCATTCTGTTTTAAATGTGTTACTTAATGGATGCAGTAGGAAAAATATAAAAATATAAGGTGCTGGAACCTTAAGTGTACAGGCATCAAATAGAAGGTTTTATTTATGCATGTATTTTCACATAATACTGTGCAGACCTTTGACTGAAGTCAGGAAGACCCTAGTTCCTTTGCTTTTATCTAAATGGCATTACTAACTTTTTACAAGACGGTGTAGTTAATCATTCTTACACACGCTGACTGTAAGTGTGCATGTAAGCAAATATTTCAATAGAACACAGGGTACAACTGGAAATGGTTAATGGATCTGAGGGAGCAGAACTAGTTTTTGCAAAAAAACCCAAAACTTGTCTTTGAACTTTGAAATAGCACTTTTTTTTTTTAAACCTTTGTCTAAGCAAAAAAAACTTTATTCCAAATGGCCATTCTTTAGTTCCACTTTAGTGACTTTTAAAATACTTTAAAATATACTAAAGCAAATAAATTTCCTTCTGCTATTTGCTTCTTTTACAGCTGCACCATTTGACTTGGGCAGGAACTCTTAAGCCCATAGGTGTATACATATATGACAATTTCTGTCATGGTAGTAGGATATACTTTAAAAATAAAAAGCCTGCTTCAAGTCTTTGGTAAAAGACTGTGTCCAGGCTGGGGCTAAGGTTGTGTTCTTTGTTACATAACGTATGGAGCTGGCACAGTGGATATGGCCTATATTACACTTACTTTGCCTGCCTTGTCTTCCTCTTCTAGACCCTGGTCAGAGATTTGTCTTCTTCAGATGCCACAGTTTCCTTATGTATTCACTAGGCAATTCTGTCAGCCCGTCTTTATTCTCTGAGAATTTGGAACTGCTATTACAGTTTCTTCACTAAAACCTTTTCTTGACAAGAAAGCACAGAGGAAGAGCCTCCATCAAAGAGGCTCAGAAATGCCTGGGAAGGCACAGAAAGAAGCAAGTTGTGACTCTCAGCACAGAGTCCAGCACTGATTTAAGAGCTCTGTTGATGGCTCCATTCTCACGTAAAATCCTGTGTGCTTGTCATGCTGTGCTAACACTGATCAGTTGCAAGAACTGTGATTGTCTTTCCCCCTTCCATCATACTGAGGGAATTGCATCAGTAGTCCACTTGTACAGCTTTCTGTCCAAGCAAAGGCAGAGTGCCTAGGAAAGAGCAGGCAAGACTTCAGGAGAAGTGCCCTGGCACAGCCAGAGAAATCAGCTTTGAGAGGGGTTGCCAAGACTCCGCTCAGTGCTGCTGTGTGACTGCGGCTGGACTTACGTCAAGGGTGCTTAAAAAGCCTTTTGCTCAGGTCGTACTGAGGCCAGAATTTGGCCACCAGGCCAAGGCTGTTGCTTGGGCCAAAGAGCAGTAAGTCACACTAACAGAATATTCTCAACAGAAGTTTATTGTTAATTCCTATTTGGCACTTCACACTGGCAAAAATTCTCCAGCTCTTTCAGATTTCAGTTAAATCAGGCCATAAGTTCAGAAGTTATGGGAAACTGACCCACATACTACTTTGTATTTGTTTCTACTGTTCACCAGGCAAGAAAAGCCTTTCAAGAATTTAAAGTAAATCTTCTAGTATATCACATATAAATTGCAAATGCCATTTTTCATCCCCTGGGTAAAAGAATTGCAGTGTTCCCATGCATGTGCATGTCTAAATTTTGGTACCTGTATTCCTGCAAGATTCCCTGACACAAAGGGATGCATCATAGGGCTGCCAAGTCTTTGAATGTATTAATTCAAAGCTGGATAAAAGATTTGCAGACTGAAGATCCTGGGAGTACAGGAGAAATACTAAGCAAATGCTTACAATGAAGTAAAAATTTCAGGCATTGTGTGCATAAGTTCAGCATTCTTTGAAAGATACAAAGTTATTTTTCAGTTGGACCTAAATCCATAAGAAGTGCTACTCTAAGAAATCTATATTATATATTACAGATTAGGAGTACATTGAGAAAGACCACATATAGGGCAATGTGGAAAGAGCTGGCCTAGCAGTGGGTAATCCAATGGATACTGAAAAAAACACCTTAACCAAAAAAAGAAAATCTATGTAAATTTTACTTCAGCAAAGAGTTAGAAATCTTAATATTCCGTTAACAAAATCAGAATTCAGCAAGCAAATCCATTATATTGCTTCTATTGCTGCTGAAGTAGGAAGAGGGCACGGATTGGTCAAGAGACAGGATTTGCTTATGGTGGACACTTGTTACTTTAGAGGAAGGAAATTTGTGTACAATTCCAAGAACCCAAGTCACATACAAATTTTGAGAAGGAAGCCATCTGACTCATTATCTACTAATCAAGTCCTATCTTTGCTATAATATTTGCATTTGTAATTTTTATTATCTTTGTTCTTCAGAGTGATGAATGGCAAACTTAACTACAATTTTACTGCCTTGGATAACCTTATGGATCTCCTGTGGGAAAATAAGCTGATTCCAGGTAAGGGCAGCTGCCTGCCTCCACAGCTTAGTATATCTGTTTGCCCATGCTGTACAATCATTAGAATATTCTTAGAGAGCTTTTCCAAAGCTGGTTTTGATAAAAATTCGTTATTCACCTACTTGCCTTTACGTCATGTCCATGAAAAACAGTGTGAGCAAAATGATATTATGGCAATTAAAACAACACAAATGGTTTTACACTGCGTTTGAAAGTAGTTTCAGGTGGATGGACTTGTAAATGAGATCTCTTCAAGAGGAGAAGATTTTGTACTGACTGAAATATACCTAAAAGGGCCAGAGAAGCATATACTCAAGGTATAACTTCCCATAAATTTATGCAAACATCCACTGTTTTAAGTTTCCTCTGAGCCTTGCATTTATGTTGGCAATTACTATTTTTGATTACTATAGTCACTGACAAGTAACAAGTAAGTAACATCAAATCTGAAATATTTCTGGTGGGAGCATGTGAAAACAGGAAAGAGAGCCCATTTAATGATGTTTCTTCATTAACAAGTTTGTTTCAGGTGATGTGATAACCCCTTCATTAATCAAAATGAGATAGCATTCACAAAAAAAGGAGACCAATTTCTTATGTCTTTTTTAGGCTTTGAATTGATGGGGAATCCATCAGGATATTTTTTAGATTTTGAAGATAAAGAACATGTAGTACAGTGGAGAAACTTAATTACAGTTCTGGCCAGGAGATACATAGGTAAGTTAAAAAAATAAAAGCCTAGTTATTTATTCTGTTGTAGTCCTTTCTAGCTACTTGAAAAAATTCTGTGTATTATGATCAATTTCAAGACCCTGGATTTCAACACAAAACCAGGAAAAAGCCATGCCAAAATAGACCATGGAGAACATGGGATAATAGTCCCTCTTTTTACTGATCCATGGCCAACATCCAGAATGAGTAGAGTGTTCTGGGTAGCACACTTGGCCTGTCTCAAAGGACTTTTAACCTTGTTATATTGTTGTGGTTGTAAACCACCAGCTTTCACTGGAGCATGATAACCTGAATACTTCTCACATGCCAGCTTCAAATATTTCTAACAAGGCAGAAGACTCAACCTGAATTAAGGGTATGTGAGTGCCCTAATCAAAAAGCTGTAAGTCATCTCCCTCTCACTTTCCATCTTTTTCAAGTATTGCTGCATTTCATCAAAAATGAGAGATCATTTTCAAGCTCCCAAATCACATTTCCGTCATTGTTAAAAATAATGAGGGAAATGATGTAGTTGTGTTTCTGGGTGCTGAGCCTCACCTGCAGCCGTAACTAATAGAACTGTCTGTATAAGTCACTTATTGACAGTATTGTCTGGATATGCAGTTCACTGATAAATGAGGCCTCTCCTACAGATAGGTATGGACTGGAGCATGTTGCTAAGTGGAATTTTGAAACATGGAATGAACCAGACCACCACGACTTTGACAATGTGTCTATGACAGTAAAAGGTGAGGACATTTTGGAGCACTTACGGGTGTGGTGAAGTGAGACAGGTGTGTGGGGTGAGCAGAGGGGTGACAGTGAGACCTAAGTTATACTGACAAAGAAGTAAGGTAGACAGGTGTGATAAGGAATGTGACAGGTGCACCAAATCTGTTTTGCTAAGGTCATGTTACTGGCTACACTTTATTCCCCTCTTGGGCATCAGGGATAGTAGAACAGGAAAAACAAAACAGGAGTTACACTAAGAAGATGCAGTTCATTAACTTGGATATAAGGTACAGTTAGTAGCAGGAAGAGGGTGAAGGGTGGGATAAGAGGAAAACTCTTCATTGACAGTTGCATGCCTTGGGACCCTATCCATACAAAATCTTTGGAAGAATCTTGTGAAGGCAGCAGAGGTTTTGATGTTTCCTTGTGTTGTCAGTGCATAGCAAAGGGTAGTCCCAGTTTGTGAGGTCTTGACAATAAATCAGATAATGGGGTTATAACATCTCCTCGTAATTTTAGATCCAGTTTCTGTTTTGTCATCTTTGATATATACATCTGCTTGGACTTCAGGGTTTCTCAACTATTATGATGCTTGCTCAGAAGGATTAAGAGCAGCCAGTCCTCTTCTAAAATTTGGAGGGCCTGGGGATTCCTTCCATCCCTTACCCAAATCACCCATATGCTGGAGTCTTCTGTGTCATTGCTACAATGGGACCAACTTCTTCACGGGGGAGACTGGTGTAAGGCTGGATTACATCTCTCTCCATAGGAAGGTTAGTCCAGGATTTCAATTTAAAGCCATTTTTTCAATCAGTTCAATCAAAGTTACATTTTATTCGATTTACGAAGTTGATGATGATGATGATGAGTGTCCAGCCTATAGCAGGAAGCATGGCTACCTATTCTTGCAAAACTTACAAGGTGTTTAGTTACAAGACTTCAACTCAAAGCAGATTTGCCTTTGCCTAATTCCTAAGGGGAAACAACTCCTCTACTTCTTTTCCATTTTATATTCTAGGAGGAGCTCATGCAAACAGCACATGCTGTAGTAGATGAGGTAAAAATACTAATATTGTTGGTCCACAGCAGCTTGGTGACCCAGGATATGTTTTATGTTTATGACTCTGGGTTATGTCTGTATGTTTACCACTGTTTTCTCACTACCACTAAGCAGATACGAATATTGTTGCAGGGAGGTGGGAATTCTCTCTACATCTTGCAACAAGAAATAGAAGCAGTTCAACAAATTCAGAAGCTGTTTCCAAGTTTTTCTTCTGTTGCCATATACAATGATGAAGCAGATCCAATGGTTGGATGGTCCATTCCACAGCTCTGGCGAGCTGATGTGACCTATGCAGCTATGGTTGTAAAGGTAACAGTTCATTGGTAGTTTTGGCACAGTGGTGTCTCCTGATGTGTTAATGCAGTTAAAAAAGTAGACTTAACAGTTAATTTTTAAGCAGCTTCTCAGACTAATAGATCCGGAAAAAGGAGAGCTCCCTACTGATAAAGTACGGAGTCTGAATAGTCTGGTTTCAGTAGCTTGATTTAGTTTTGATTAGTTTTCTTCATCTTTCCTTAAAAAAAGAAAATCCAGCCCAAAACCAAACTGAGAACTTGCCAGAGAAGTGCTAGAGAACTGAGTTGGAGAATGTATACAGTCCCCCAATTAGATCCATGTGATAAGATTGCTCCCACACATGCCCTCTCCATGTAATTCTACTGCTCTGATGTCGGTAGTGCTAGCTGTCGCCTCATGTATGTGAGACATTATTTCCCAGCTCCTTCATAAGTTTATCTCATCAAGAGACATCAGGTATAATTAAGAAATCCCTTGAGCTCTCAGCATAGTTCCATTCTTTGGTTTTAGATACTGGCTGTACATGTGGTCTTATTAATTACTGCTGGTAATTACTGATGTTGACCAGAAAAGCAGAAGAAAAGAATGCTCGACATTCCTGCCTCTGCAGTAATTGAACCCTGGCCCCAGAGCAAACTCAGCTCTTCCCCTGCATAGCAATAATTTCCACTGCAGGCCTGGTGCTTTGTGAGCCACTACCTTATACAGCACACAGAGTCCAAGTGCTCCTGTGCAAAGGAATAATTCCCAAACACAGGAGCATGTGTGTCACCCAGAAAAAGTATTTATCTTATCAGCTGCTCCTGGGGAGACAAAGGCTCCCAGCTCTCTGAGACTGCATATACAAGCAGTCTTCTGTAAAGGCAGCAAGTCATTGACTTCATCACAGAGAGTTTGCAAGATAAAACAACAGTGTTGATAATGATGTGGTGATATGAAGGGGGAAAGAAAGACAAATCCAGTGGAAAATTACCACTTGGGTGTATAGAAGCTGAAGCCCTCTGTCCCTTCAGGGACACAGTTGTGAGACTTCAGTTGTCAGCCTTCTGAAGTTCTGCTTGATTCTGCTACTCAGGCACAATCTAATAAACAGAGAACTTGGGAACTGTGATGTTTTGCAGGAAAGCAGCACAGCAACCAGTGAAACATCAGGAGAATTAATTCCAAGTTAGCACCAAGTGGGAAAAATTATTAATTAAGGAAGAGAACCCAGGACCAGCTGACAGACACTGGTGTAGTGGGTACAAAGTAACTCCAGATTTGGAGAACCATTTAGGTTTAATTCAGATGGTAACTCCTGATTGCTAATTAAGTATTCAAGACAGAGGAGCATCATTTGTAGTGCAGTGGACAAGGAAATGTATTCATTATTTATGGAGAGTACTAGTAATAATTATTTCAGAGACTTACTACTGTCAAAACTATGTAGATACTTCAGATTTTACAGTGGTTAATATATCACCTAAAGTATAGTTTTTCTAAGAATCGTGATGAACAGCTTTTTCTTCAGTCTTTTCTAAAAGGCAGAGTGACAGTTCTTTCCAGAATGCTATGAAGATTTTAAAAAAATACAGGCACTGCGTGTTTGTTGTATTTTCTCCAAGGTGAGGGTCCATTTTCTTTGACTTTGTAGGTAATCATCCAGCATCAAAACCTGCTCATTTCCAAAGCCAACAACACCATCAACTACTCGTTGCTGAGTAATGACAATGCCTTCTTGAGCTACTACCCCCATTATTTCACACAGCGGACTCTGACAACACGTTTCCAGATGAACAATACAAAGCCACCTCATGTCCAGATGGTGCGGAAACCAGTGCTGACTGCCATGGGCTTGCTGGCACTGCTAGGTATGGTAACTACTGATTAAAGACACATCAATAACCCCTCTTACCTAGAAGCTTCCAGCCTAAGAAAGATTGTTCCAGCCAACTCACCATTCATAAAAGCAGGAGTTCTCCTACTCACTGTTTACTTGCTGTATTAAGAAAATGAAACTTCATTTCCTCAGAGAGATTGATAGCTCATAAAATATTCCTGAGAGTCTGTTATCCATTTGATTTAATTTAGTGCTTTGTTTATACCCTCTGTGTGCCAACCACTCATTTTTTGTTGACTGGTACTTCCCTCTTGTGATGCAAGGGGTAACATCCCATCAGGCTGCAACTGTCTTTAAGAAATCCCTGTAGCTGGAAGACTTGTGCAGCATATTACAGGAAGAACCTCATCCGCTGTCACCTGTTTGCATGTTGCTAGCTGAACTGCTAAGTGTAAGAACTGCTGTAGTATGTGCATGTTCTGCTGTTGTAAAATAAATCTGACTGAAGGCTGTAACTGGTAAAAATAAGGCAGAACATAGCTAAACCTGTGCTCAACCTACTTGCATGCTTCGACCCTGCAGCTTCTGATACAGGACTGACTAACAAGGATGCTTACAGTTGTCACATTTTTTAAAGGAGAAGAGCAGATTTTTGCAGAAGTGAAGACCAGTGGAGATGAAAGTGCTCAAAACAGCACAGTTGGCGTGCTGGCATCTGTGCACACCCCAAGTGAGACACAGCCCTCAGACAGCTGGCAAGCTACTGTACTGATATATTCAAGTGAGGATAACAGGACTTCATCCAACATCAGCACCGTCACAGTGAATGCCACCCACTTCCCCAAACTTAGAGGTAAACAAATATCATGTAGGCAGCTCACGTTAAGTGGTCCTTAGGACAGAACAACAGCTGGAAAACTTCTACTGAGTTGCCTTTCATTGCAAGAGTGAATTTAGTTTGCTAACTTTCTCTCTCCTCTTTTGTGCACTCCTAGATTTTCTCAGGTATAATCGTGTTCTTCTTTGAAAGGTTTATTCCTAATGCCTACACTTCGACCCTGCCTTTAATGGCAACTGCCAAGTGCTACCTTTTTGGAAAACTATTAATCTCAGTGTCCTCGGCTGGATATTGCCAGGCAGCAGTTCCCTTAATGAGATGACTCCAAGACAGCCAACACAAACACACAATTGCACAGCTGATGCAGTTACCCAACAAATGCATGCAGCACCTGTGCAAAAAGAGCATTTCAATTCTGGTTATGGAAGTGATAGTATGAAATGTAAACTCGGCAAATATAGAGCCTCATAAGAGTGCTAGCCATGGGACTTTCTAGTGGAAGTCAGGCTCCAAAGTTCTGAAATCACTTTTGAAAAGGTAGACTTACACACCTGCTGAATTTATTCTTGTTAATCTTTAAATCCAAGTAAAGAGTTGACTTTGTTTTGTTTGTGTTCCTGCAGAGATGGTGTATGTGACTTACTACATGGATAACAACCAAACCAATCCCTATCTGAAGTGGAAAAACCTAGGAAGCCCTGACTTTCCTTCTCCAGAACAGTTCCAGCAAATAAGGGGTGTTGAGGTATGATTATGTGTTTGTTTGAAGTGTTGTAGGGGTAAAGTGCTTGTGAAAAAGACAAGAAATAAGGCCTGTAGTCAAAATTTCCTTAGCCCACAGTCATTCACTTTTCATATACACACAAAAATTCACTTGCAGTCCTGCAGAAAAGTGCAGCTGATACACAACTGCCTTGTGTTTGTGTTATACAATCTCTTTGCTCTGGGCCTACCCATAAAGTAAGGAGGCACAGTTGCTCCTGGGAAAGTTCCACCTTCTCCCTGAATCTTCTGTGAGCTTTGAGACTTTTTCTGTTCCGTCTCCCCAAATAAGTCACATGGCCCTGTTTATATTACAGAATGGCCAAATTGCTGCATTAGAGAGTTGAAATGAACCCCCTTAATAATAGAAAACAAATACCTCTCTGAGGTGAAAACTACCCAGTGCAAGTTCAGAAAACTCTGAGGGGCTCACAGGGAGAACCACAGTTTTCCCTCATCCTCACTAGTGCTGAATGCACCCCAGAGGTAATTAAAGAGTAAGTCTTCTCTGAGAACTCCTGTTGTCCCTGTGGATGAAAGCCATGTGGAGATTACTTACCGTATGTGAGCATATTTGAGCAGCCTGTCACTTCAGCTCCCTCTGCCATAGTTTCCCCTAGGCATGACTCCCAGGTTAAAAAAAGACGTCATCTTTATCCCCTTCAGGGCCCACAGACACTACTTGCCTTCTGACTTTGGTATACAGTACTGTGTCTTCTCTTCCCAGTCACCATAACTGGCTGTTGCTGAGGCCTGTTGGATACTGTAGGAGACATCAGCTCTTCCTTGAAAAGGGCACCAGCAAGATTTTAAATGCTCATGGCTATTTGGTACAGCCTCATCCCCAGAGACCAGCTGTGTAGCTGTGGCTAGCAGTAGCTTGCTCTGCACACTGGGAAGAGATGAGGGCATGGTTTGTAAAGACCTCTAGCCTGAAAGGCATCCAGGGCAGGTTACCAGAAGTGACAGATTGTGCCTAAGGGCATTTGTGATCAACCCAGTTTGTGAGATGGACAAACCCTCTGTTTCCTGAAGAGCTGGGAAACAGGTGAGTATCAAGTCTCCCAGTGTGAAGAACTTTGATGCCTGTAAGCATTAGCAGTATCAACTCTATTGGAAATTTAGAGCCCTAAAGTAAATACACAGGCACTTTACACTGATTTGACAGTTGGTCTTTAGGTGCTGTAATGAAAGATTTTTTCGCAACACTGCTCTTTGGCTCCACAGGACCCACTGGCAACAGGCCCATTCCCATTTCCTGAAGGTGGCATCCTGACACTGAAGCAAGACCTTCCGGTTCCCTCAGTCTTTCTTATCCACATCTGTGCAAGACCCAGATCAGCTCCTGATCAAGTACGTGTTATATTCTGCTGTCAGACACATCGAAACAGAAACTGCTTCCTGCCTTAAATCTTAGAAGAAGACCATTTGAGTTAATTTGTTGTTAAAAGTACCATGTAAGAATTAGTAAATAAACAGTTTGTCTCTCTTTTGATGAGAAGGCTCTCAAAGATACAATTCAAGATAAAGTACGACATAGCAAGTGATAGGAGCCATCACTGAGATGAATGGAAGTTCCCATGGTGGGAAATTAGAAATGCAGGACTGAAAAGTGCAGTATCTTTTTAAAAATCACATGGTATGCTACAAGGCTTGACAAGAGCTCTCCAGTTAATAATGGATAGCTAAAGCTAAAATAGAATCATGGCTGCCATATTAGACATCTCTATCTGCTCATCAGTCTCACCCATGTTCATAGTGGTACCCAGAGCCTCTGAAGGTCCTCTGCAAGGTTGATGAGTGGGGGGACACAGGCTACAAAAAGCTACAGAGCCAAGAATTTTGTTTTTACACCTGATCTCAATGGGAAGGAAAATCAAAGCAAATAATTAGTAAGGAAGGTTTAACACAGAAATGTGACCTGGCTGATTGGTTTGTACAGTTTTCTTACATGGGCTTCTGTCTCTGGACAGGTGACTGGTGTTCGTTTGATCCCTCTCACAAAGGGGCAGGTCGTTGTGCTGTGGGACGATGATGGTGTAAAGTCAAAGTAAGTAGCTTTAAAATAAAATGGTTACAAATGAGTTACCCACATGTTACTCCCTAGGTTTCCTCAAGCCCTACAGAGTAAAACACGTTCACAAATTAGTGAATTATTGCTCCTGGATAGATGATACAGTGTATTTGTCTGACAAAATGAACTGTAGGACCTGCATGCAGAAACTGTGGAGAGGAGCCCTGCTTAATTTGCTGCCTGACCAAAGGAATCTGTCTGTTGCTCACCAGCAACATTCATTCAGTGGCAGGAAGATTCATGGTAAAAGTTGTATTATCAGCAGATGCCTAAGTGGGATCTTGCACATCTCTGTAAGGGATGTGAACTGGAAGAGAAAACTTCCAGTTGCTTGCTTTGGTAAGCTGGACTCGACTGGAAACCCTCTGTAGGTGAGCTCTGAAAGGTGATCCAGTGTACAGTCAGATTGCCTCAGGAAGCAGTGGCTTAGCTCCTTTTCAAGCCAGTCTCCCTAGATTCTTCATCCTTGATAACCCTGATGTCTGAGTGAAAGAGGCGTGACATTTTGCGGTGCTGCATATACCCAAAGTAGCAAGTCAGTCTAGGTGTTCTTCTGCAGGCTATTGGAGCCCTGGTTGTTCCTAATACTGAAAATTAATGCCATCCTACATTTGGTAGGAATGAGTCAACTGAACATTTCTTATTTTTGTCCTTCTTGTTGAAATAGCCCTGAGACTAGTATTTGATTGTTCAACGCATTATCAGTTGTATTTACAAACCTCTCTCGTTTTCTTTTCTAGATGTATAAAGACCTTTGAAGTGGAATTCTCACCAGATGGAAAAACATACCAGCGGGTTAATGCCAAAGACACAATATTCACTCTCTGGGTCTACAGTCCAGGTATGGCAAGACCACTCATATTAGGTAATCTGTCATGTTGATATTACCACTCTTGAGTATGTGAAACATTGTTTAGTAACTACGGAAGGCGGGTCACTTGCTAGTAACATACAGTCCCATCACGAATAAGAACACATCCTTTCCTTTAGGATTATATTCTCATTGAGAGCCTTATTCTCAAGGACAAACAGTGATTGACAAATAGTCTTGAGGACATTATTACTAGTATGCCTTGGGTAATTGTCACAAAAGCCACTTGTCACCCAGCTGCAGGCCTGGCAAGGTCCCTGAGAAGTCAAGGAGCACTTCTGTAGCTGGTGTAGAAATATGAAAAAATGATAGCAAAAAACCCCACAAAAAACCGTGACCAGACTTTGCAACAGAATACTTTACTCAGATAAAATATCTGAGTGAAGGAAGGTAGTGACATTTTCTTTGGGTATTTTTTTGTTTATCTACGGTGGGGGGGAGGGTGGGTGTGGCGTGGTCATGGTTGGTTGTAGGTTTGAGAGTTTTTTTCCTCTTTTTCTTTTTCTTTTTCTTTTTCTTTTTCTTTTTCTTTTTCTTTTTCTTTTTCTTTTTCTTTTTCTTTTTCTAGCAAATGTGGTCTAGTTGGCAACATGACCATCCAACAAATATTGATAATAAGCACTGATGAGAGCTGGGTGAAACACAGGCAAAATTTGCCTCATACTGATAGTATTAAAAAGCAGTTGAGAGATGTTTTTACCAGAAATACAGGCTTATCTTGGCCTGAGAAAGTCTTAACATCAGCAGTGGTTGCATAATAAAAGTTCAGAGCTATTACTGCAATGTAAAGGCTGCGCAGGCAAGCAAAGACTGTAAATCATGGCTATGGCAAATCTTTGAAATTATCATTCATTATTATATTATAATACTATAATACTATATACCAGTTTTAACTGTTTGTTTCAAAACCAACAACAACAAAAAAGACCATGAAAAAATACCATGTCTCAGTAGTCCTTATTGCTAGGAACTTCCTCCTCACCCATTATTTCTAGCATTCTTTTTCTTCTAGAATAAAAACACTGAAACAGACATAAAAATCAATTAAATAGATAAAATACCCCCAAATTTATATTGCTTGTGGGTTCAAAGATTCTGCTAAGGAAAGCTGTGTTCTTTGAGCTGGATCAAGGATAAAAAGCAGCAGAACCACGGAACATCAACTCACATACCTTTAAAGTAAGTGGTGCTGCTTCCTGAGTAGAGCAGACGGTTTTCAGTCAGCCTGCGTGCTTCTTGTTCTGCTTCTTTGTTGAACCTGTCCCCACATAACCTGTTCCAAAGGCACAATTCAGGCAGAAAACTAAGTCAGAAAAAAAGGAGATGACTAGTTGTGTGTAGCAGATGTCACAGCCCTCTTCCAAATGGACTGCTGGGAAAGCAGTCCTGTAGCTGTACTTGCAAATCCTAGTAAGCAGAGAGGACATCCTTGGTGAAACAAGATAAAAAAGCCAGTACTTGGCCATGAGGAATTTATTGTCATTTTTAATCAGACAGGCACAGACACACTTACTTAGGGTGCAGAACTGATTTCCCCAGCCCATTCCACAAACCTACATTTTACAGGAGTAGTGTCTGCTTCACATCCTCCAGGTACCACAGGTGTCAGCATTTCACAGTGACCATTTCTAACCTTTTCATTTGCAGGAAGCTCAGTCTCCGGCTTTTACAGAGTGCGTGCCATTGACTACTGGGGGAAGGCAGGCCTGTCCTCTCTTCCCATGGGGTATGTTGAAGCTTTCAAGTGACTCTGAAGAGTGGTGCCTGGCTTGGTGTCAGAGTGGTGTATGTTCCTTGCAAATGACAACTCCCCGGAAAAATAAACTCCTCCCAACCTGAGGAGGGAGTATGGAAATGACCTGATGAAGTTAGGAATGCAAGTTAGAAGCAACTGCCCCTATTAACTCTTCACAGCACAAAAGACAGCATTATCAAACAACCACAACTTCCAGCCCAGCTGGTAGGATGCTGCCGTAGGACAGGGATTCAGCCTGGTAACTAAGAATTATGGGGATAAATATTTATTATTCTCTATTACTACACACTGAGCTAACAGCCAGGGCAAGATGAGATTTATAGAGGTCACAGACTGTAACAGGAACAAGACCATTGCTTCCCTATGTGAGTGAGGATGGTAGCAAAGGTACATGGAGGACCTGTCTAAGAATGAGCTGCCTGCCTTAGCTGCCAGGCTGTCTTGACATGAGGGTTTGATGGAAAAGTGCACAGCAACCAGAAACATTCAGAGCATGAAGTGAAGGATCCCTTATTCCCTGCTGGTTAGTCACAGTGGGTTACTTCAGAACACTTGCTATGTCTTCAGGTGTATGAGTTATTTCACTCTCTCACAGAGGGATTTCCACCCAACTCTCTCAGTATTTGTGACCATTACATGATGCCAGAGCTATTTCCCATATGCAGAGGAAGGGCTATCAGCTCGTTCTCAGAGGGGAGAAGGCACAGAAAGCCCTAGCCTCCAGCCTTCCCGGCCTTTTCTCTTTTTTGTTTTTGTGCAAGTCACCTGTTTGGACTCTGGCAGTCAGCTGCTGTCTCTTTGTGGTGGAGGCTCTAACCCTGAAAGTCCCTCTTTCTCTCTGTTGCTGTCACCTAGCCTGGTGTCCTTCAGCCCTTAGAGCTAACACCTCCCCTCACAGAATGTAAGTGACCACTCAGCTCTGCATGGCCAGGAGAAAGCTGAAACACTAGTTAGAGCCTTTTGTGTTTTCATATGACAGGACAGCACACTCTTGAATGTAGCAGGGCTGCTACTTAGGACACTTAGGAAATTAACAAAGAGCAGTTTGAGCTCCTGTGCTTTGCAGAGCATGTGCACAGGCGTGTGACAGCCCTAGATCATGGGCTACAGTTCACCACTGGCTGTGCTTGCAGCTGCCAAACACTTTGTGTAAACAGCAAAGTTCCCTGAAATTGCAGGGGTGCTGTTTTATTCTTCCCTTTTCACAACTGGCACAGTTTGAGCTGTGCCTTTAACAGGCTTGCAGAGAGAACGATAATGCCAGTGAAAACAGCCAGAGTGTTTTCCATAAGAGAAGTGACTTTGTCACACAAACAAATCCCCTACTGCTCTCTTTGCTGACATCAGCCGCCTCAGCAACATAACAACAAAAACTGCATATTTGATGAAACATTCAGGTCTCAGAAAAAAGAAGTGCCCAAGTTTGCACAGTAGGAGAGAGCTGAACTACCTCAAATACCCTCAACTTTTATAGCACAGCAAAAAAGCTTATGCAAAAAGTCAGTGTATGTGAGATGTGGCCTTGTATCTCCTCACTTGCTGGTTACTTGTTCTTGTGCCTGTACTGAAAATTAGCTTTAAAAGATTCATTCTGTCACAGAATTCAGAAGAAATATTTCTTGTCTCCTTTAATATGGGGCACTTGTCACATCCTAGTCCTCCAATTCCTTGTCCATACCAGCAGAACAGAAAAGGGCCATGGAGTGTACGGAATTGAAAACCCTCTCAATATAAAAAAAGTTACTGAGACATTCTACTTGGATGGGGATAGTAAAAATACATTTTAAAGTTGTGATGATGGCCCCTGAGTGAAGAACAGTTAAGTAAAATCCAGCAGTTAACACATGTTGTTTTGCTAGTATGAGGTGGAACCACAAAAAAATTATTTAGAGAAATACTAAGTATAGGGTCTTGAGAGATTTTAGTGTGTCTGAAGCAGGGGAAGATACAGGAGCTTGAGAGGACAGTTTAGTGTGTTAGGATGTCCTACTTGAGTAGCCCTTCTGCTTTAAAATTTCCCACCCTGGCAATCAGAATATAGCAGTCTTTATCAAATCAAGGACTATGCACTATTTACAGGGGTATTAAACAAAAAAAAACCAAAAAACCAAAACAAAAACAAAAACAAAAACAAAAAAAAAAAAAAAAAAAAAAAAAAAAAAAAAAAAAAAAAAAGAAAAAGAAAAAAGCTGTAGTGAATAGTATTGATTTTGTTGTGCAGGGATGAAAATTTATAGATGTGCAAACCATGAAAAATAGAAGATTTCTGCTGAAAATCTTCTTTGCTGCTATGATATAAACTCATGCCTTTAAGAAATGAACGCGTATTAACAATTACAGAGAGAAGTTGGTATTTCCAGGTATGAGTTTATTTCTAACAAAGTATAAAAGTTTTGAAATGGCGTTTTCTTTTTTTATCATTTAATGTATACAGAAAAATGCTATTTAGTACTTGAAACTTGAGACTTCTGTAACCGTCTGTTGCTGACTCTGATAGTGTTTCCAAAATTGCATGTTTAACTAATCTCCTCTGTTACATGTAGTGATCAGCCCCCCGTTACAGTTTGAGTTTTCAGAAGTGCCAAGTATCCATAGCACTAGGTGTGAATATCAGGTGCTTAGCAGTTCTGTAGTATCATAACCAAAGCAAGACTACAGAGCACTCATGTATTTCTCTTGCTGTTCATTAATCCAAATAAGAATATGTAACTGCAACTGCAACATGCGATTGTTTGCCTGCGCTTCAGACAAAAGCTCATGAGGCTATATAACCATTTTGCAACTGAAAGAACCTTTCAACTGCGTATTTTACATTGTCATATTGTGTATCTGCTACATTTGTTACCATCTTTTGTGCTAGCCAATAAAACTGGTTTTTAATCTTTAACGTGAACTCTGTAAAAACAGGATCTGATCATTGTGTTGTAGAAAATGCTTAAAACTCTTACGTTAACAACTTAATCTTGGGAAGTGAAGCTTATTCTCAAGGACTGTCATGTTTTAACCCCAGACAGCAACCAAGTACCACACAGCTTCTTGCAGTGTCTACCAGCACAAGGGGTAAAAGGTAGCTCGACTCATGGAAGTTCCAACATTACATAAAACTGAAGCATAAAGGGAACTTTACCATAAAAAATGTCAAGGCTGAAGTAGAAACCTAAATGCATAGATTGCCTCAGTTACCACAACCCAGGGAAAACTGGTCAAACTCAAGGTGGTATCATAGTGTCTGATCTCAGGACTTGCAGTGTCCTTGCTGGAGGAGGTTCACTGGTGTGTGAAGGACAATATCCTTGCAGGGTCCCTCCTGCTGTTGCGCAGTCATAGTCTTTCTGCCAGCACTAAAGGACCTTCTGAGGACAAAACAACAGTCCTTTTAACGCATAAACAATTTTTTTATTTTGTCTTGTTAGTGGAAAGTTTGTGCAGGACAGAGATTATGACTTGGGACCTATACACACACTTAAAACCCAGGAATAATAGACTGCTTTTCATCAGCCAGCTCAAACAGCAGACAGAAGATGTCTGCCTCTAGATATACCTGAGATGTTTCATGTTGAACTCAAGAGAATCTCAAGAGAAGTGTAAATCTCATCAGAATACACTCATGGCTGCCTGCCCTACCCTACCTTGTCTTTCACATTTCCTGCAGTCATTGGAGAGAAATGGATATGAGGTTACTCCCATTTGTTCATTAACTCACCACATCACACAATGAGGACCTGCTTGTGGTCCGGATGGAAACATGCTCCCCCAAGTACAATTCCTGGGGTGTGTGAAGTCTGTGGTGTATTCAACCAGAACTGCCACTATGATTCTGTGATTCTGCAGGCTTTGCCATACGGCTGAGGAGGAATTTCACTGCCTACCTCATCTAGACAGACTACACCAAGCACAATAAGGATGCATTTGGTCCTGCATATTGATTGTCTCTTCTTGCTACAACTCTCATCTGCTCTGGTCATACAATTACTATAACCACAGACATTAAAAAATCCCACTTCTCTAAGACTGGGAGTATTGGTCTGAACGTTCTGGCCAAAGGCCATGTTCCTTCAGCTAAGGGTTAGCGTTGTCTAATCAGTTGTTATACAAGTCCTAAGTTCACAGATTCTACCCCAATACTTCCTGCTGGGAGAAGGGTGCTAGTGGAGAACATTCAATCAATGCACTGACCTTGCACTTAGTCCAGCAGAAAAGGCTGGTATTTTTTCAACACTCAGTAGTTCTCTATCTATGTGGGCTTTTGTTAGCATTGCCTGCTAGTGCTCCTCCGTTTCTGTCCTTAGCTTTAGGTGGTAGTTCACAGTCTTGTTCCCTGTCAGGGTATCTTTCCCTAGACCTGAAGGGCAAGGACATCTTTGTTCAAGTGGGTTGAGAGCCTTATGAGTATTGCTAGGAAATCCTGGGAAATACAAGTTTGAGAGACTTTGCTGCATCCCTGGGATGATGTCTCTGGTCCTGGAGAGTGTCTCTGGTCTTTGGTTTCTATGTTCTTTCCAGTTACTGTAGGTAAGATTGTGCAAGCATCTTGCAGAAGCTGTTTAACAGTGCAGTGCTCTGAAGGTCTTCAGTCAACATCAGCCTCGTGCCACACACCTTTTGGAAGCCTCAGGAGTGGAGGCTGTTCAGCTTGGTCTTACCTCTGTGCTTGGTAATTGTAACTTGTAAAAATTTGTGTAGCTGGCGAACTGCAGGGTTCAGCAGGGTGCTGGGGTGTGCCAGACTGGTATTTTTATTACTAGGAAACACAAAGTGAATGTGATTTTACTAAAAGCAGTGGGAAATACATGTCAATAATGCTGGTTCAGGTTATCCTTTTTCTACCTGGAGATTTCTAGGTACTCTTCTTCTGGTTTTCTCTATCTATGAAATTCTTGGCAATAAAACCAGTCTGTTCTATATCTTTCAGTTCTATACCTTTCAGATACTGAAAACTGGATTATGAAGGCAGAGGGGAGCAAATTACTGGTAATACCATTAGAAATGCAAGCACCTGCTTATTTAAAGGAATGTCCAGAGTTATTGGAAGTAGCATCTGTTTTATTGCATTTGTGGTTCTCCCCTTGGGATCCTTGATGCGGGTAGTTCTGCCTCAGACACACTCTCCAGTCCTGGTTTTGGCTGGAGCCATCTCCTGGCGTGCCTGCACCCTGTCCTGTGCCTTGTTGCCCTCACTTGCTGGCTAGTTTTCCGAGGTGAATCCCAGACTTGCCCTGTCACCATGCTCTTGTCTGATGATCTGCACTGTCAGGGGACCTGCCCCTCTCACCATCCTTGCCCTGCTCCCCTGCTGGGGAGCGACATGCCCTGCCTGTGCTGGGAACACCCTTGGCTGCTGTGTCACCTGTCCTCATAGTCTTTCTGCTCCCCAATAGACAGGACAGCAGGTAATAAAAAACAATTCTGGAGGTGCCTTTTTTTTCAAAAACATTTATTGACAAATGCCACATTAGGTATTCCATTGAAAATTCAAATATCACTATTATATTGCACACAGTTTACAGATCCCCCAATATTTTCATGTGTTTTTGTGGAAAAACACACTATTCCATACTATGATTTTTTTTATTATTAGTTGAGTGGCAACTTCAAGACCAAGAAGTCTGGTTTCTGTGCTTAAGGATAGGATAGGAAGCATACTTTTAGCAGGCCCCTGGAAAGAAAGAAAAGTAAACTTTAGTCTGTGTACGTAAATTTGCAAAGTGCTTTAACAGCCTTTTAGTCTCCAGTGAAGCTACAGCTACAGCCTTCCTAGGGTACGTCTGAATGACAGTACAAGACTAGGATGTGGGGTGCAAAAGTTGCTGTTTGCATTGCTCCGTGTCTACTGGCACAAGTCAGGCAGCCTTTCCCAGCTAGCTGTGGGCTTTCAGCTTTCCTGAGTGCCCGGCCATGACCCTGCAAACCAGCTGCCTTCCCTCTGCTACAGGGAGCAGTACAGAGGGGAATGGGGCAGGGCTGCCCATGCCATGGCCACAGCCTTGGATCATGCCAGTACCTGCTCTGTAGTGGAGGACTGGCTGACAACAACGATGTGCTGTTCGGGAGCTTTTAGCTGCCATTCCTTGTCCCACAGTGTGGAATGCACTGGCTCAGGACAAGGTTCAAGGCAAGGCACTGAGGATGTGAAGGGTGTGGGTACTCAACTGCCAACAAAGAGGAATTTCTGCCTCCAGCATAGCCCTAAAAAGTATCTGCCTGTCTCATGGACAGCATTTGAACTAGAAGATCAATTCCTGTACCTCCGGAAAAATGTTCTCATAATGGGCTTTAGACATGGTCTGTTTGCATGTATGTGGTGCAACTGCTGACTCCCACTGCCAGCAGACACAGTCAGAAATGCTGCTCAGAGCCCCTCACCCCTGCTGCTCAGACCACACAGGACACAAGTCATGGTGGAACTAAGGAGTATGAGAGTGGTTCTTCCTGGAGGCACCTTCTCATCCTTTCCTGGAGGACACTGCACAGACCCAAGGTAAGATACTGTTATGCAAGTGGCCAAGACAACCATTTCCAAGTGCAGAAACACCAGCTTGTTGCATCCATCCCTGTTCTGTCTACTACAGTAACAAGGCTGGTCTTCTTCTGGTAGTGTACCAGTTTCAACACACGGGATTCCTGTAAGTAGCAGTCTTAAGGCTGTGGAACCAGCCTGTAGCAGGCTTTTGCCCTTGCATGGATTTCCCTTTGTAGCTCTTTTCCTATTAGATCTGACATGAAGAAACAGTTGCTAAAAAAGACCAACGGAGTTTGCTGTGGTTCTGTCACGTTAACAGCAAATGCAATCACCTACTGTGCGGCTCAGTGAGTTTGCTAAGTAGCCCCAAGTACCTGACTGAAGCACAGGCTGGAACTGGCCAGACATGCATATTTCTTCCTGCTTCTGGCGCACAATGCGCTGGATGGCTGGGGGCAGGCCACGGGGATTGCGAGAGAAGATCAGGGAATAGCCATCATCACAGGAGCCGTCCTCCTTCAGGCTGCGGCAGGCGTAGGTGATGGCATAGTTATCATAGTCGGTGTCAATCACCCAGTAGTTGTCCCCTGAAACATCAGAACGCATGGGTTTGTCGCAGTGGGCAAAACAGAGCAGAGGTAGATCCTTCAGCAGGGAGATGACAAACTTCAACACATGGCAGGCATAGCTTTCCAAAGGATCTATAATCATGTCACATGTCCACCTTATCTCCACACCATGAAGGGAAGAACTGGGACAAGCACAGGGCATCTTGAGACCATGTTTTTCCCCATGATGCTCAGTGCGTTTTCAAGTTTTGTTTCTTAGGCTGTAAGTATTAGGAGGACTAGGATTTTCTAGGTTTTCAATGACAAAATATCTATGTTGCTCGCTCCAGCATGGTGGAAGGAAGGACATACAGTACAGATTACATTTCCTGTACAGAAACCTCAGTAAAACATTCCTCCTGTTTTCAAGCCTTGCTCAACTAAGTTTTTTCTGGTGTGGCTTATCTGGCAGTACTAAGTGAATGTATTTCTTTCTTACATGTTGGAAGTCCTCCCCAGCTTCCATAGCTGGAGAGCCACAGCTATGGGAGACTTAGGCACAAAGGATGGGCTTTGAGGGGTGCATAAATGAGTTTCAGCATGAGCAGTTTCTGAGAGCAGGACTTGAGTTAACAGTTCCATTTCTTTGAGTCCTGCTCTGTCTGCCTGAGGAGAAATGTCTTGTTGCGGGGGTGCAGCTGTGGGTCCACCTGCCTCCTCTATTTAGCTATGAGGAGTACAAGGATGACTGACCTCAGCACTTTTATAACACCCATAGTGGGGCCCAGGAAGTATTGCTTCCCCAGGTTCAACCCCACACTTGGCTGTACAAAATCCATGCATGTGGCCCAGTGCCTCTAAGCCTTCATGTTAACATACATGGTGGGTAAGAGGGATCTCTGGGAGGTCTCTGGATGCCACCCTTTCTGTGGATGTAAAATTCACTGCTTGGATAAAACATGCACCCCAAAAAAGGGGTGTTTTGTCTTGGAGCAATCCGAGCTGAACTGTTTTTCCTGCTTATATGTTGAAACACACATCTGGACAGCTGTAAGCAATTCACTTGCATCAGGGGGCTGGAGAATTTCACTCACCACCACTGGAGAGGTAGCTGGCCAGTCCCTGGTAGGTCATATACATTTTTGCTGGAGTGGTCGGGTCAGGTACCGTATACTGAGCCGCCATGTCAGCACAGATCACCCAGAAACTGCAATGAGATCCGTAAGACTCAAGGTAAAACCTGGCAGCATGAGAGCTTCAAATGGGTGTCCCTCACTCAGGACTTGGGCACAGCTGCCTCAGGCATGGGCGTGGCCTTCCTTAATGCAAAGTCACTGTTTGTCATTAAGTAATGCAAATCTGCGAGACCCCCTAGTCACTGCCGGTGATTGCTGCTGCTGGCTGCTCCCCAAGTCTGCTGTACGGCTACGCTGTGGCTGGGGCAGTGCCCTGACCCTCCTTCACTTCGGCAGGCGTTTTACCACCCATTTCTGTGCAAGCAGACAGCCACCAAGCACAATAATGAACGTGGTTTCTTGGCTCCCTGCTAGCAGTCTGCAGGGTGAGCTGACCTGCATTTGGGCTCATTTGGGGTCAGTAGCTGTGCCCCAGGCAGAGGAAGGGAGTTGGCTCTCCCCTATCCTTTCCCAGCAGTATGGGCGTAGGGATGTCTGTTACGTGCACAGTGATAGTTACAGCCCCTCTGCTAAGCTCGTGAAAAGCCATCACACAGCCTTTGAGACACCCTGTGGGAGTCCATTTGTTCCAATACCCTTCTCTGTTTGGTATCTGTTTGCTTTGAATGCCACCCACATTTCAACACTGTGTGTGAAGCACTACCTGGATTTGTGAAACAGGGAAAGGGTCTTTGTTCCCCTCCTTGCTCAGGCTGCGCTTCCCCTTATCCTGCCTTTGCAGAAATAAAATTTGCAGCAGCCTTGAGACCCCACTTGTTTTTTGAAGAGTCCTTCCCGGAATCTTCCTGCTTGCTGTGTGGCATGCCTGCAAAGCTTCATTTGCCCATTCCCAAAATATCCTGGAGTGCTGCGCTGTTGAGATGTACAAAGCTTCATAGCCACCTGCTATTGCTAGCCTATTGGAAGGCACAGATTTTCTTTTCTGCACTCAGAAAGCTATTTAATCTCTTTACATGCTGTAATTCCTTGTAGTAATCATGACCAACAGGCAAAACTCTAAGCTTCCTGCCATCTGTTCGTTCAGGCATTGCAATTACATCTAAGAGTTAACCACATGTTCTCAGAAACCTGTCCAGCACTGTGCTGAGACATCCGTGAAAGTAATGCTCCTCTCCTTCCCCATAACCTCTCAGTGAAGTGAGGGTTGTTCTGCCCTTGCAGCCCCACAGCCTTCATTAGCTCCTTTGCTTGATTGCAATTAATTTGTCTAACCACTCCATCAATCAAGATTTGACTTAATAATTGCCTTTATGCTGTAGTCTTGTGATAGACCCAAACCTGAGCCAGGCTGAGAAGAAATTCAGTACTCAAAAGTGTCTAACCTCTAGCTTCTAATCTTAACACCTTGGCTAAACTTCTCTTTTTAATGAAGAAAACCCAGCCATGTTGTGTATTCAGGATAGATCGCCATCCGTGTCCCCCTCACCCAGGACCTCATGGCAGCAGCTAGAGCTGAAGGTCAAGAGAGCTCACCCAAAAAGCTTCACTCGGCCTTTGGAGGACGCTGTCATTGTGCCATCTTCCTCCACGGTGTATTCAGCAGAAATATTGTCCTGAAGGAAAAGGCCTTCTGGATCCTTCTTGGCCAGAGCATACCATTTCCCTGCATACTGTCATGAAAACTGTATTAATATCTGGATTAACCACCACGGCAAGATTAGCACAAAAACCATTTTGTGATTGAAGTGCCTTTCTAACTTCCCATTGCCTGATAAATGCCAGTCTGAGTTTGGGTGGGAATGTAGCACACAGATCCTACAGTGCTGCCTGATGAACCCTCTGTGCCAGAAGGAGTGGGTCTGATGGTCCCTCTGTGCCAGAAGGAGCGGGTCTAGCAGCTCTGCACTGCTGTGTGCATGTACTCGTCAAGTGAGACATTCCTGCCACAGTGACCCCACAGCAAAAGCATCTCACATCCTGAGACATCTTCTGAGAGACTGGTTCTTCCCTGTTCCTGTTCAAGCCCCTGCTCTTCCATGAAATACCATACCAAATTCAACAATATCAAATCGCAGGCACAAAGACTGTAGCAAGCTGGCTGGGGACAACCTTTGTGGCATCCAGGGGCTACAGATGATCTCTGATACGGAAAAGGGTCTACCCAGCAAGGCAGAAAGTGATGACTATGTATTCACAACAAGGAGAGGGTATGTTGGGGAGAGTAACAACAGAGAGAAATGGGATGAGATTAAGGGAAAGAATATGTTCATGCAAAAAATGGGCCCTGGAAAACGTACAAGAAGTATCTAGTGAAATGAAAACAAGATCTGAACAGGTGACTGACAGAGAGGAAGACCCTTAAAAGTTAACATTATCAGTAGAAATGCTGAGAAGAGCAGGATCTAGCTGTGTTAAATTTGATTCTGCAGTGAAGCTAATGAAATCTGATAGGCAAATTATATGCTTAAACCTGCAAGCCCTTAATTCCCAAATACAGGAGCCAGAGTGAAAACTTTGACTTTTTAAAAGTGGGATATTCCCAAAGCTCTCCCTGGACATGTTTTTTTTCCAGCAAAGGCAATCTTGTATAGAGAAAGTGTTCGCCACATCCCAGCTGCCCCTGGAATTGTAGTGTTTGCTGACCATTAGTTAAAATCGGTACTGACACATGTCTGGACCTTTCCAACAGCACGTTAGCCCTCATTTCCTCCTCAGAAGCACAAATGATGTGTCTAAACAAGAGTCAGTGTTCAGGATACCAGACTAGGTAAGGTTTCCGTTTGCTGTGGCTCCCAAGAATGGCTAGTGGTGGATGCAAGTACCCCAGGGCTTGTGCTTGGAGCTTCCTCTCTGATGTGTATCTGAATTGTTTCTTTCACGGAACTGCTCAAAGCTCAAAGCTGTGCTGAGCTAACAGAAGATGACCTCTAACTGAGTAACATCCCTGGCTTTCAAGGCCAGTTTTACCATAATGTTCAGAAGGTTAAACAGTACTGAGAAAAGCAAACTACAGGAACAGCATCTGCAAGACAGCATATGAAAGAAGTTAACTTTTTGGTGAAGAACACATTTAGATGAACAAAACTCATAACCTGGAAAAACAGTTTATATGTAAAGCTTCTTCGCATGTACTATTGAAGTAACCATAATTACCCTTTTTGGATCAAAATTGTCTTTCACAGCGAAAGACTCCACTGCACAGGTCTGAGCTAGGCTGTATTCAACAGTATAGAAGACCGAGGCCAGGAAAACATACTGTGCGTATTTCATTCTGCAAGACAAAAGCAGACATGGGGGTTTATTTCATGCGGTAGGTGGAGGTAGCTACTGCTACAGATGCATGTCCAGCATTTTAAAATTAGTTTCTTTCCATACTAAGTAGACAACCAACACTTCCACTGATACTGAGTCATTGTGGTGCCTAAATTCGGCCAAAACTGAACATCAGTGGCGATTACTTTGCAAGAGTATTTTGCTTGCCAGTAGTAGTAATGTAGTTCATGGTATTTTTGTATTATAAATCAAGCCAGACTATGGATAAGGTCGGTAAGAATTGGTAAAAAATTGAAATGCTTTGAATTTTGTTTTCACAGGAAGAAAAATGTTCTGATGAGCTCTGGTAAAGCACTGTACATGGTAAAGATATTGTTTCTAATTTTTTCACAGTGAATATCCACTTTGCTTTCAAGGCAGCAAAGCTGTGTTCTTTATCGCCAGTTCTCGTCACCAAAACAGGCCTTTTCTAGGTGCCTGCTCTAATGGCGTAATACACCTTGGTATTGGCTGCCCTCTGACCATTCCTTCAACAAACATGACAAATAATATTAATTTTCTAGAGGCTTGGTCTGTCATTGCAGCACAACCACTAGGTGCCCATGGCTTTATTTTTCTCTTTGGGTATCCCTGCTCATCCATATCCCAGTATATTTGTTTCTCAGAGTTTGGGAAGGGAGCACCTTCATGATACAGTCTTGCAGAGCATTTGACCCTGAATAGCTGTCCTGATGCCAAGATAAAACCTGATGCTTGTCAGCACCATCCAAGCTGAGATACCAACCCAGAGCCCAAAAACCCAAGCAGCTACTCTGTTCCTAGCTGCTGCCATACAAGCTGCACTTCCCTGCTGCAAGAGATGCCAGTCTGATCCAGCTCTGCTGAAGAGAGACCTACCTGCTGAGTAGAGATGTTGGAGATCCTTGAGACTACTCTGCTTCAGTCTTTGGGCTTCAGTCTTTGGGCTGCAGGAGAGTTTTGTGTCAATTGTCCTCCAGCTCCCTTTAAATAAGGAATCTGCAAAGTCACTAATTGGTTATTTTTGCTCGTGTGCCTGAATAAAACACTTAATCTTGGATAATCCATTATGTAAAAACCAACTGTAATCCTCACGCTGGTGGGTCTGACTGCTGTACTAATACAAACACAGCTTTTACATAATGGAAAAAGCTGCCCAGAAAGCTAATAAATCTGCTGATTTGATTGTACCACTGCTTTGTCTCATTGAAGTCTTTCTGCTTCTAATACATGTTAGGAGAATAAGCACAGAGCATTATTAGAGAGACACTTGGACTATACACACGCATGTCTGTAGGCACATGCTCAAGTTTGACAACTTGCATGGAGCAGGTACATAATTAGCTCTTCTGATACCGGCATCATCAAATTAAGGTGATCCTTGCAAGAGGAGGGAGACATTATGCATTACCTGCATGTGGGAGGGGACAAAAAGGTGCAAAAATGCAGTTTTGCCCTCATGTTCATATCAAAATCTTGGGAGTCATCAGTTCTCCTGTGCACTGAAACACTTTTATGCACATTTTTCCTAGTTAATTTTGTCAACATTTCCAGTTACATAAATACTACAGCTCTCTCCTACCTAAAATATTCCTTCTACTAGCCTTTCACGGGGATACAATACATCACAAGAAGATGAGAAGGCAGAAATCGCTAGAAGAGTACTTTTGGTAGCAAACCATGCCTGTCATTCTCAAGCGCCTGAAGAATTTCCCCAAATGCAAAGGCTGCTCCTGTACTCTTCCTCCCAGTCTCACCTGGGAGCTCTAAGCCTTCAGACATTCAAGTAGGAGTTGCCAGTGTTAGCAGTTACTCCTCAAAGCTGGGTGCTAAGTGCTGGGGAGCCTTGGACATAGCCGCTAGAGACAACCCTGTAATTCCTACGGAGTGAGCCCAGGAAGTCCTGAAGCTTTTCGTTCAGATCCAACAATCTGGACTTCCACAGTGAGGCTAAAGCCTTCTGGATGTTTTGGGCTTGCTCCAGTGATCACCTACCACCCCTTGCCCAGGAATTCCTGAACAGAGGCACACAACTTTGCCCTGTAGCTGGTGTGAACTGTGTTGCTTTCCAGGCAGCTTGTTTAGGGGTGGCCACTGTTTGGAAAACGCTGTCCTTGCTTGCTGCCAGAGGAGGCTTTGATCTGGCCTCTGTGCAGCTTCCATTTACACTTTGGAGGGAGGCAGTGGTACTTTGCATGCATGGTGACTGAAGGTACCCTGTTCATGCTATCTGCGTGTCTTCAGAGGCAGCCTGGGCAAGTCCGCACGGGAATGAGCTGTTGGTAACTGGGACTGCTTGGCCACTTAAGGAGCCACACAAAAAGTAACTTCTTAAACTCTACTTCAGGGCTAGATGCCCATTAGGTCTTAAAGGGACTGGCACTGGATATGAAGTGTGCTCTACCACCCTGACATGGGGACTTGACGGAGAACAAACTGCAGTGTTTTCTGTAAATTAGGAGGCTTCCAAACACTTATCACTTCATCTGTTTCCAACAAAACAGATTAGTTTATGTCCATGTGAGACATAGGTGACACTCGAAGCCATGCTTAGATGAACCACTTAATCCCCTAGGGATTAGACGCATGCTAATAATAGCTAATCACAGCACAAGATTTTGGTTGGTTGGAGCATAACATCTGTCACTGCATTATTTGCTGTTTGGAGCAAAAAGAAAACAAAAGCAAATTTACCTTCATTTTTGCAGTATTATGGTCATTTGTGCTGGGCACAGGAAAAAACAAAAGGGAGGAATCAAAGCAATGAAACATATTCCTGGGCTTGCTGAATTTGATGTAACATGAAACAGATTTGATAAAAACAAAGATGCCCTACTGGCTTTGGTTGACAAAGAAGATACCCAAGAGCCTGTTCCAGACCTGCTCATCAAAACTGGCTGGTTTTTAGTAGAAGAGGTGGCCTGACCACTCAGTGTACTGAACTCAGCACAAGGGTAACTGGTAGTTTTAATGACTTGCAGCAAAACAGGTGTGCAGATGAGATGGTTAATCTTACCTTCTTCCCTATCATGTGAAATACAGCAGCAACAGTTTTGGATTTCCTGCCCCTAGCAGGTCCTCCTCCTTTTGCCTTATTATTGGAATAAACACTGGGTAAACTGCTGGAAATTACTGCAGTTGCACTGCCATCTTAGATTTAGTAAATTGTGCTGCTAGCTCAGCAGCCGGTGGCACAGGATGAGAGCTCTAAATATGCTCCTGCACCAGGCACTAAGTTCCCTGCTGTCCAGTGGGCGATCAAGTTGTGGGCTTGTTTGCCAGGGCACTGGAGAGCAGCCACGTGTACGTGCGTTCTGAGTCGCCCCTGACAGCTGCTGCAGTGGTTATTGCACTGTGAGTTGTGGGGACTTCATTCTCTAGCTTCAGATCTAATTCATGCTGCTGAAGATGCCAGGCTCTTTTTTGGGGATGTCACACGCTTGTGCCTGCATTGCTGGAGAACCAGTCTGAGGTTTGCCAAGGGCTGATAGGACAGTGATAATCTGCTCCACTGCTTCGCTTGGGCAGGAGGCAGGAGAAATAAGGCTTCCCCATAGTGGGACACCACATGAAGGCCGTGGACATAGAGGTTTTCAGTTTCTGTGACTTCTGCTCAGAAATGCTGATCTTTTCCAAGGAAGAGAGTTGTGCAATATAGACGAAGAGGAAATAATTTGAAGTTTGTTCTTCTGTGGTTCAAGGGTAAGATTCTTGGGTGTGTTATATAATTAGGTTAAAAAGGCATCATAAATCACTGCCTTAGGACTTTCAAGGCAATATTCAAAAGCTCACAGTTTTAAAAGCCGGGAACTGAAAGACACCTTTCCCTTCTGAAAAATGATACTGCAATTCTTGCTGAACTGGCAGATTGACTGACAATTGGCAGAGCAGGGCCTTACAGGCTCCCATGCACACAACACATCTCAGACAAAGGCACACATGTCACCCCACTTGTCGGTGAAACCGGGGGCTGCTCAAAGCAAGGGAAGTTGTGAAGCCTCAGCCTCCCTGCCATGATGGGTAGTCAGCCTGGAGGGAATGGTTTTCTCAGAGCCATTGAAAAGAGCTTACAGAAAAATTAAGTTGCAGCTGCTCTTCCAAACTCTTCAGCATCTTGCTGCCTTGGTAGAACAGGGTGAATGCAGAGCTGGCTAAAATCTCTCCTTCAGTGGGATTTTAGCACACAATGATCTGCTGGTCAATGAAATGTATCGGGTTTTGTGCCACCTCCTGGTTTCTGCACAACTGTATGGATGGTGGTTGCAGCTTTATCAGTGAGCTGCTGGATTTCCTCTCCAACACATGAGAGGAACCCAAATGGCCTGTTACTAGTCTCTACCAAAAGACCATCCAGGCCTGAGGCAACCTCATGAAAATCAGACCTTTTGTGGCCATCAGATAAAAAGATGAACTCCTTGTTTGTTGTTTTCTAGTACTTACTCTAAGGCATACTGTTGACATATCTCTATACATATCTAATATTTACTACAACTGAACGGATCTATTTCCAGACATTGGCAGTTTTATTCATTTTAGTTGCAACATTGGTTCAAAGATACAATATTTGCCTTTTTTGTGCCAAGCTGCCAGGTCCTGGAGGGCAAAGACCAGCCCTTTCAACACAAAAAGACTGGAGGGTCTGCCATTTTGTTTCGGACAAGGAGGGCGGCACCTGCAAACAGGAAAGGTGCTCAGTTCTCTGGAGAGAAGGTCTTTACACGTGAAAAGATCTCTGACATATCTGTATGGCCTGATCTTATTCTTCTCCTGGGGGAAGACGGGAGGAAGGAGATTGTTTCCTTCAGGCAGCAGTAGTGTCTCCCACATTTCACAATGAGGTAACAGACTGGAATTAATTTAATCCCTGGTGTTATTCCCAGGATGCCTTCCAAAAACAGGAGGCACAGAGGTTATGTGAATATCCCATAATGGATAAACCATGCATGTAGTATTCTCCTTCCTTTTCTGTTCATGGAACGGAAACAGCTTAACACAAAAAATGCGGGAATAAATCTGTAGGCTCTAACTGGTTGCAAAGCACGATGTAACAGGAGACCATATGTCCACATATTTCAGACAGCAAATTCTGCCTCCAGATTATTGCACCAGATTACTCCAATGGGATATATACAGCTCCTTACATAGCATGCATCTCAAGGTGCTTTACAAAAGTGATACTGCTGGCACAGAGCTTGAGTGGTTATGGATAAGCCAGGATGTCCACGCAAGCCCTGATGATGGATTTAAAAGCTAAAACCAGAAGCACAAATTACAAAAGCCAATGAAATCTGTATGTGCATGCAGTCAAAAGCCATTAGGCGGGCACCTGGCCTTAGAAGGTGTTAGAGGACACAGTTTCCATGTGCAACAGAAGGTGCAAGGAGGGAAGGTTTAGGTCAGAGCACCTTTCTGCACTCCAAAAGGAGGGCAGCTGTGAACACAAGGCTGATTAGGGAGTCACAGAGCTAGACAAGAAGCAAAGGCTTTCACATACAACTGCACATCAGCCTTCTACCTCTGCTTCTTCTGCAGGAGAAATGGATGGAAGTATGTAGCTTGGGAAAACAGAGGAATTTTCTATGCTGTCAAAAATATTTTTTTTTTAATGGAGGATTTTTTTTGTTTGTTTATTTTGTGCTTTAAGCAGCTGATCTTTAAAGCTGCAAGACTTTAGATAGTGTAAGTCTTCCATAGATAGAAAAGTTCACTGTTTTCACCATGGCATGCTTCTCACCACTTACCCAGAAAAATTATTTATTTAAGGACAAGCCCAGAGGTTCCAGTCGAATCTCAGAGTCCCACAGTGTTACCACCTCTGTAAATTTACAGCTGGAATACTCAGCCTGAAGACCAAGCTTTCATCTGCTTCAGACTGAGCAACAAGCTGGAAACACTGAAAATTGCAGGGTTGCCTCAAAGAGAGAGGCCCATTAAAAATATGACCACTGCAGCCACCTCTGCTGCAGGAACCAGACACTAAGCATCCCTCTGCCCACAAGAAGAGAAGGAAGACGAGGCAGGCCACAGTGTACCCCAACATCATCAAAACCTCTGCAGGACCCCTGGCAGGGGAGCTACGGCCACTCCTGTTAGGACCAGTGGAACTCCTGCATGACCACCCCTGCTGCTGGTCCCTGGAATATGAGTACTTGCTTCCTCTTTGCTGCAGCCTTGTGTCTGCCAATGCTGCAAACCTCTTTATACTGTTCTGACATGTGCACTGAGGCTACGCAGGCACTCCCAGCTTCTTCTTGTGATTTCTGGGCTTGAATTCTTCTTACCCATGGTGGCTAAGCTTGTTCCCACCCTTCTGGTTCCACAGCTTTTTATGGATTCAGTAGCCCTTTTTAATTCCTCATTACTTGCTCTTCCGTTACTCTTGAAATTAGAGCAATTTTCTCTGCTTCCTTCCTTTTCTGCTAAACAATCTTGCCCTCCCCCTTTCCCCCCCCCCAGTTTTGTGGCCATATTTCCCACAAATCACTTCCCTCATTTCTTCCCTGTGATGCTGTCCTCTCGTCTGCAAACATCTGCAAATCTTTCCTTAGAGCCTCTTCTCTTTTCATCCTTGTTACTTCTTCATGACACTGCAAAGGCAAACCTATTTCTGGGTACATCTGAGCATATATTTTGTGTCATTAGTGTTCCTTCTAAGAGATTTCGTATGTCCTACCACTGAGCTTTCCTTAGTTCCATGCCCAGAACATTTTGGGAAGAAACTTGGGAAGGAAGTATTTTGTGCATGTGGCTTAGTTTGAGAAGAGTTTAATGATCTTTTTAGTCCTTCAGCTTCTCAGAACATTTGATGAATGAAGTAATCTTCTTATTCAAGGTTCAGTGATTTGTGCTAAGAGCTTTGGATACAATCTGTCAATTGAAACATAATAAACTCATGCAGACTTAGGGCAGAAACTGCCACTGCTACTGTATTGTCGTATTTCTTGTCAGAGCCATCTCTCCATGGAATTAAGAAGAAGAGAATCTGAGCATATTTACAACATACACAAGGAGGAGGAAGTCAAGGAGGCACACCCGGCCTGTGGTGACTAACAGTCCCAGGTACATTTACAGTCTCCCGGCGTGGCAGAGATACATTTCCTCATAAATATCTCTCATAAAAAGTAACAATCAGACTTGACAAACCCCAAACTGCCCTGCGTGCTTTCAGAAACCCACCTCCTTTCTATGAGAACCATTCAGATGGAAATCTCTGACTAATTCCTGCAATTCACCAATGCAATACAAAAGGTTGTATGCTAATTTTAAGGTAATTGTCCAAAGGAATTAATAAGTTGAGGGCTGATGTTCCTTCGTCATGACAAGGTGGAGTCAGCATTCTGGCCAAATTGCAAGCCTATGACAAAGTGCTTACCCTTTGCAACTGGACTGCCAGCAGCACACTTTCTCCTGTACACAGAAGTGCAAGTGATTTATATGTTATTGCAAACATTTAATGGTCTGACTACAACTCAGTTGTCAGCTGTCCTGCCAGCAAGGAAATACAGCTCTAGCGTAACCAGCTACTGCTCAGTGGCATTTTCTGCAGGCCTAGAGTCTGCTGCTGTGCTGCTGTGTGTGACTCAGATTGCTGTACTTCTGTGACAGCCAGATTGCATGAAAACAAATTTATCTTCAGCTGTGCTCATGCACATGACCCAGCTGACACACGTCCCCACTGCTGCCACCCTGCCACTCTGTCAGTCTCCTACCAGCTCCAGGGGTAGGATTTGGTGCTTGCCCAGGCTGCAGGAGGTTCTCCAGCCCCTGAGCTCCTGATGAAGGGTAGCCCAGGTGCACTCTGCCCCTGGTCCAGCCCCAGATAGCTTGACCACATGTGTGGACAGGAAGGCTGTGGCAGTATCCCACCCACTGGCGGCTGCACTAGCTGGGACCACAGTCCAGGAGTGGGGGACCAGCAGAGTCTGGTGAGATCCCAGGTGGCAAGGTTGTGCTGTGGTGGCAAGGTTGTGCTGTGGTGGCACCTAAACGTCCCTGGAGAGCCACAGAGGGGAAGGAGGGGGGAAGGATGCTGAGCAAGACCCATGAAATTTTGCACGCTAGCCCTCCATGTGGGAAGTGACAATCCATGTGCAGCTGAAGGAGGGGGCCAGACTCTGGGGGACAGAAAAAGACCCTGGCCCAGGAGGGGCAAGTGACGTGGCTCTGATCCTTGCTGGGCTCCCATGGCTACAAGCAGGAAAGCTTATTCTTGTATACAAGCAGGTGGCATGAGAATATTGCATGGTAAATCAGATAAGCTGCAATCTCATTATGCCAACAGATGAGTGGGACAGAAAGGTTTGAGTATAGCTGTCAATACAGCACCCTGTAAGGATAATGTCTAATCAAGTTAGTCACTTGCAGCTCCCCTCCCCACAGCCTCTTGGTTAGGGGGAAAAACAATGTTCCCATGAAGGAGGAGCATGAAGCAACTTAGCAACCTGAACACCCCCCGCACGTCCCATCCCTCTTTCTGCTTTCCACGTAGTGTCTGCACCCACTGCTTTGGACACGGTCCCACTAATGGCCCTAACATTAATGCTTCTCTCTGGCAGTACGTTTTGCACCACATTACCCAGATGGTTTTTAGTCAACAAATTTTCAGTAGTTTTCATCCTAGGACTAGGGAGAGTCTGTCATATGAGTTGTTGGGAGGAGAGGAATTTTATTCCCAGAAACTGCACCTTGTTTTCCCAGCTACCAGCCAAGCCTTCAGGGCAGCTTAAATATTTGAGGTTTCCAATTGGAACAGTGTTTAAATGACATCTACCAACACCCGACAAAGCAGAGGTCTTATGCCAATTCTGCAATTTGGGTTTAAAGCTATTGCAAACAAGTTTGTGCAACCACACGTGTTTAGATATTATTGTGCTGTGTGACAGTCTAGTGCAAGTTTCCTAAAATAGCAGCCTCATCCTCCTCCAAAATCCTCCATTGTCTGCCTAAGTCCATTCAAAGAACATTATCCTATTGCAGGCTTAGGCTGTATCCATCTCAGTTATCATTGTTGTGCCAGCAATGGTTGTCATGGTACTACTTGAGTATGCCTGAAGGCCTAGGGAGCACTTAGCTTTTTTGCACCATGCTTATAATTCTGAGTACATCAGCCCGCCAGAGGGGTTGCCCTGGCCCCGCTGGCTCCGTTTGCAAAGGTGATTTAGATTTCCACCCGCCATTCCGACGTGGTTTAAATGCACAGCAATTACACAGCCCTGGCCTGCCTTAAGAAATATTGCCTCAGTTTCTGCATTTCTACAGCTATAAACATCAGTACGTTAGGATCTTCATTCTTCCCCCTTGTTAAGATGAATTTTTCTTGCTAAATTTCAAACCCTGAGTGCAGAAGTGGGAAGTGAGTTTGGATCTTTCATATTTGGAGCCTGGACTATCACTGTCGGACACTGTTTGTTTTTCTTACAAATGTTTTGAAAGAAAAACATTTATCTTGAACTGAACACAACCTTTCATACCGAACAAAGTATGAATATCTGAAGGTTTGGATCCAAAAGAGTGCCAATATTGATTCAATATGAATAGTTCACCCATTTGCAATTTTTCAGCTCCCAAATAACAACTGAAAAGCACAAACAACAGTTTTCATACCCCCTAGTGCATCCACAAAATCTTTATTTTGTAGCATGCTACCAATCCCAAAGGACCTCCTGTTCAGGCATAGGGCATCCTGAGTACATCCTCTAGCTGCAGAACTCTGTCCTGTGATACCCACTTTGTATCATTCCTGGACATATGATTATTCATATGATTCCTGGACATTGAAACATTTCTGAGAAGTGGCTGTGAGCTCCCAGGAGACTTTCTCTCCTTCCACAAACCTGACGTGGCACAAGAAGGATCCAATGGATCGTAAAAACTGCCAGGCCACAGTATGCTGGACTGTAAGAAGAGTTAAACTTCACTTCAGACTTTCTTCAAAGACCTGGTGGGAGGAAATTTCATTCCTCTGGGACACCAGAATCCAAAACGTCTTAGTCCCCTGGAAAGACTTTTAACTGGTTTTACTCTACCCTTTTTCCTCCCTATCACTGTGGGATGAAACAAGGCCTGTATTTTACCGTGTGCTGGAAGGGCCCTGATTGCTGTTGGAGCAGAGACATTTTGAGACAGAAGGCTGCCTCCAGCTTTCCTCGTGTTCATCATAAATAAAACTACTCCCACCTGGGAGGTTTACACAGCTGCAAACGAAGTCTTCACTGGTGTACGAGCAATGGTTTCCTTGCATATAACTGGCCTGACAGGTCATGATCAGGAAGGCTGGACCCGCAGAAAAATGTGTTTCCCTCCAACTCTAAGAAGTTGTTTGTCTATATCAGTTCCAGCTGGCTGGTGTCATTACATGCTCATCTTGTCTGACTAGAAGTGTTCCCTGGGAAAAAGGATGACATCTCTGTTTCTAGGGGTATCTAAGATAAGGCGAGAGCAATCTCTTCCCACTCTTTTGGAAGCCTTTTCTCTGCAGGTCTAAAATCTACTGTCCTATATGATTATGGAGAACAGACTGCTCCTTTTTTCTTAGCAGTAGCCTTTTATATGACTGGGGACTGTTTTGTCAGAAAAGAGATGACTCAAAAAGAGACATGAGAAACATCAGTCTTTCCTCGAAGGTCACATTTTCCCACTGTATTCCAGGTGAAACGTCTGTTCAGAACAACTTGGCATAATCTGTTATGCAGGAGAAGGTGCATCCTAATGGATATACACCTCCTTCCGCCTGGAAGTCTTGACACACGTGCAGTCCGTGTTAAGACGAGATAGTGACTCATCCCCATGAATTGACCAGGTGACTGTTTTCCCCATGAGTAGGACTTTCCACGCACCCTTGGGGAGTTCTAGTCCTCTAGTCCGGAACACACCTGTCTGCAATTTAGTTTTAAGATGGTGCTCAAACACATTTACAGACACCTGACCGCGGCTTACTTGCTGGCCTGATATTTTTCCACCTAACAGTGGAAATACTGAGATGTTCTACATCTGTTATAGCCTCCACAGGGAATCCTACTCAAGAAATTCTACATTTCATTAGTTAGCTACTAAAACAAACTCTTCATCTTTCAAATATATTTGCTGCCACCTTCTATCTCATCTAAGCCCTCACCATAAGAGACAAAATATCTGTTGTGTTATTTCCTCATCAGTGAAGAGTTGTGATAGCCATTTCTTGCCTTGTGCCCACAGACTTCTGACTCTGCCATAGAGGAAACTGTGCTGTATGGCACAGTTTTCTCCTGACAAAATCACACTGGCTGTTATTTGCCTCCTCAAGTTATGTACATAAACAGGTTTGTTGTTCCTGTATTTTCTTAGAAGCCAAACTTAAAAAATGGTCTGTTGTAGCATTCTCCAGTTCTTTCTTTTTCCTATTTTGCTGAAAGAATCACTACATTTGCTTTTTCCCAGCCTTTCAAAACCTCAGAAGATCCTCCACTAGTTGTCAGAAAAAGTCATTAAGAGTTTAGAGGTTATTTTACACAATCCTCTAAGAGCTTCATCTCTTCAGTACTCTTCTTGATATTCTTGCTCTTCCCTATATGATAAATAGAAAATGTTCACTGCCTTTCATGTTCCTAATTTAACCTCATATTTGACCTTGAGTTTTCTGACTTTCCATTTTTACTTGTTCATGGTATTTTCACACATATCTTCAATAATTTCACCACTTTCACTTACACACTTTCTGCCAGTTTTTCTCTCGTTTAAGATTAACAAGAACACATAATTTACAAAATGGCCTATTTTTTCCAGTTTGAAACTTTTGTTTCATGGTCTTACTCACCTAAACTGTCTTCCACCATCATTTCTCAGCTAGTTCTTCCCATTGCCTCCAGTCAAAACTAATGAAAATTCCCTCTTGCCCTTTCTGTCACCCCTCGTACCTAGAAAACTGCTGCAACATATGAAACCTTGCTGAACAGCCTGCAACCTGAAGCACTGCCATCCTTACCAAAATTCCCAGTTGCCACCAAGCCCTATGCTTGGGACAGTCCCACTTGTTGCTCACAAAAAGGCTTCATGCACCCCTATCCTGGAGGCTCAGAGCAGACCCCACCGTGCCAGATCTGAGCAGGTCCTTGTTCCTCTGCTAGAACATGTTTGTGGAACATGTGTGTGGCACACACCACCTCCTCCAAGTGTTCTTCAGCAATAATTCTGTTTTGATATCCTGGCTGTGAGAATTACCAGAACCAGCCAGCTTCCTCCCAGGCAATCACATTCACATTTGGGCTGGATTGAACCACTCCTGGCAGTCGTGGCAATACTCAGAGGCACAGGCAGCCTGAACCCTTAGACCCTTACTCCTTGAGCGGGTGAACCTTGCTTATTTTCCAGCAAGGTAGTAGATGGATTCACCCTTGCTCCCCAGTAATGAAAACTCCTGCGCATTTTTTAATTCTTCTGAAGAGTAATGGCCTCTGTAGCACTTTGCCTCCCTGCATCACACTGACCCCTCACCTGCTGTTTGCAGCACTGTGACTTCATTGATGTGAAGCAGCTTCTGTTCCTCACAGCCATAATTCTCCCCCTTTCTCCACTGGTAGTGATGAGGGAAATATTTCTGCCTTCCTGGTTTGCTTGGGTTTTGTTTGGGGTTTGTTTTTTTTTGTTTTGTCTGCAGGGCTTCCCATGTTTCCTCAGAGTGCTTCAGTTCAGCGATCCCAAACAGAAGCTCTCCAGATTCCTTCCTAAAGGGATGCCACTAAGAGGCATGTTTTCCTCTTGTGGCTCTTACTAGCAAGAAATGAAGACCATAGACCTTGCAAATTTGGTTCAGACCCTGGACTACAGCATTCAGGATTGGTGCTTCCCTTAGAGAACAGCCCTTACATGAGCTGTTACAGAGCCATGCAATAGTAGAGAGAATCCTAAAAGAGCAGCATTACTTCATTATTTTTGTTCTGGCCACTGAGTTCTTTTGTGAAGGATGCACTTCCTACTACTGCTGGGAGCTGGGAGAGCAGAAATAATAAGATGCTCACCTTGTTAGCCAAGGATTAGGCCCAAGCAGTATATATTTAATTAGACTTTAAAGAGCTTATTTCAATGTTAGGAGATGCACTCCTTCCCTGTTGCTGCCGCCTCAATAGAATTGTTTCAGTAGTGTTCTGTTTGTCAAGGGAGAGTGTTTTCAGACATTGCGAGTACTCAGTTTTTATTTGCAGTTAGATTAAGAAGAGGAAAGTTGACCCAAAGCTCTTGTAGAGGTCATCTAATCTCTTTGGTTGAGAAGATCTGTCCTCCCACAGACTCACCTTCAGCATTATAAAGGAATACCTCTTCCTGATGACAAGCTCTCTTGGCAGGGATACCTCAAACTTGGTCATTCCAGAAGCAGCATCTTCTATTACAAAAATTTAAGAGATACATGAGAAATTAGAGTGCTGCTTGCACATCTTTGGACTACTACTTGCCCACAAGATCCAAGGCATTCACAATGAGCATTAGTGAAGACGATGTGGAGAAGTTTCTTGATGGCAACCCTGCTTTTGCCAAGCAATACTTTGAGAAGAAACTAAAAACAGAGTCCTGGGATAACAATGAGAGTGAAATACTTTTTGAGTTGATCCAAGACATGCAAGAAAGCATCAACATGGAGAAAGTGGTTTTCAAGACCTTGAGAAGAATCAGGTCCCTTATTCATGCTGATCGCTGTAGTCTTTTCATGTATAGGCAGAGAAATGGCACTCCTGAACTGGCAACAAGGCTTTTCAACATCCAGGAGGGAAGTACTCTGGAGGAATGCCTGGTCTCCCCAGACTGCGAGATTGTCTATCCATTGGACATAGGCATTGTGGGCCATGTTGCTCAGACCAAGAAAACCATGAACATCAAGGATGTCCATGAGGTATGTTTGCCATTTATTCATTTTCTGGGTAGAAGAGAGGCTCACAGGGGCCAAGAGGCAGCAGCACATCTCAGTGCTTGCGGGGTAGTAGCTGTGTATTGGAAACAAGTAGCAAGTCTGAAAGTTGCTTCCAATTTCATTTGTGGAGTGAGGTGAAACTAGGCACATTGATTACACTAGGTCGTAACGCCTGCAATCAGTGCACTGCTACACCTTGCCTGTCTAATTAAAAAAAAATCACGTCTAGTCCAGAGGAGGAGAGTGAGGCAGCCAGTGCACTGAATGCACGTGGAATTTTCCATGCAATTTTATGTTCTATGAGTAAGTGGCAAAGACAGAGAAATCCTTTACAGTGAGTCCAAAGAGGGTTTTCCATCACGAAAGACCTTTGAAAATCAAAGCTGTGATGAAGATTTAGCTAAGGGCATTTAGAGGCATTATTATCAATCAGAGGGGGTGTACCCCAGAGCAGGTGCGTTAATGGCAGTCTGTGTATGGGTGATCTTCATCAGAAGCAGCAAGAAACAAGCTTTGACCAAAACAAGTCTTTCAGCAAAAACTGCAATCTGCAATATCAGGAGGGATCTGAGGGATTTTAATGTTTAATGTTTATGCTTTCATGACAGTATTTACTTCCCATACTTCTGGTTCAATCATGTAAACCTGGACGGCAGGAATTACAATCTGCTCGCTCTAATCATAGATATAAAACTAAAATCCATGTGACACAAATATAGCATTTGGGATTACTCCATCTATTGTTTGCTAGTTACAAAGAGGCCATCTGTTTATTCATTCATTTGTTGCTCAATGCAGGCATAGCCCAACCCTCCAGCAAAACCTTCATTGTCTTCCATGGAACACACAGGTTCTGCAACCTGTTTTTTTTTTTCCTGGGGTTATTGTTGGTATTGGAGGAAGCATCAGAATGTGACTTAAACTTTTTAAAGTTGTTTGGTTTCTGATGTTTCTCCAAATACATGGAAGGATTTCAGTGCTGTGAGCTAAGTGCTGCTCTCCAACACTAGTGCTTTTAGACATTGCCATAAGACAATTCCTTTGAAGAAGACCCAGAGACTAAATATTTGGTCTACCCCGTTTGGCAGAAAGGGACAACAGTGGGGAAGGTATGGGGAGTAGATGCATTAGGGAGTGATCATTCTTTCTGGTGCAACCTTCTGAATATGATCAGATCTGTGTGGCTTTTTCTAACCCAAATAGAAGAACTTACAGCTGACAAGTTATTCACCTGAGCAGGGAGAAGATCTTTGGTCAGCAAGACCATCCCTGCACTCCCCCATGGCAGGTGACCAATATGGTATCAATATGGCCCTGTGCAGGTGAAGTGGTTGGCCATCTGCTTTCCCTGTACTCTCCTTTCTCTGCTTTCCAAGAGAAACTAGGGGTAGATGCTGCAAGCTAACAAGCTTCATAGTAAAAGCAGACGAAGAATGAGGGTGATTGAACTTGCCAGTGACTGCACTGGTTTATACACTGTGGCTGTGCAGTGTTACCTGGCTCTACTCACTCTGCAGTGCTAACAAGAAGTCAGAGAAAAGGATGGAGGAGGTATTATGAAGAATGTCATTGATCTGAGATTGACCAGTGGAGAGCCCCCTTGTTCTGAGAGAGTTTGACATGTTAAAGCTTATGATTTGCAAGATCTTTACAGAAAGTTAAAAGCACACATGTTGCAGTCAAAAGCCACAGCTTCTACTCTTTATATTAGCTTTATCATCTGTACACTGTCCAATTTTCTGTTAATTCATTTCTTTTCCTCAGTAATTTTTAAGAAAAAATTTTTTTAGGCAGCTTACTTCAAGGGGCTGTGCTTTGACTTGTTTTCAAGACTACACACGTTGTGGAAAATGCTTATTTGTAAATTCTCTATTAAACAGTGTGCCCAGTTCAGCCCATTTGTTGACGAGCTCACCGACTACACCACAAAAAACATCCTTGCGACACCCATCTTGAATGGCAAAGATTTGGTTGCTGTCATTGTGGCTATAAATAAGCTGAACGGCCCACACTTCACCAGCTCTGATGAAACAGTAAGTGGTCAGTAGCTGAGTTCCTATCAAAGAGCTGTTACTTTTGTCATATAACAGAGATTCTTTTACGCTAGTGATGTCTGCTCTAGTGGGGCTCCACTGATGTGCGTTTCCCTAAAGAGCACTCACACTCTCATAGAAGAGGCTCATAAGGAGGATGGTTATCTCAGATCTTTCAGGGAAGATACAGTGGGATAAGCCTCATGTCATGGCAGTGCAAAGCAAAGAATTTATCCTGGGAAATTACCTTGACGCTTGTAAAGCAGTGTTATGAAATATTGTACACATGAGGTTGCTACTGCATTCAATTCAATCTCACAATTTGCTTTTTCAGCTCTTTCTGAAGTATCTGAATTTTGCGTCCTTGAACTTGAAAATTTATCACTTGAGTTATCTTCACAACTGTGAGACTCGAAGAGGCCAGGTAAGAGTGAAAATGAAGATTGACTATCTCAAAATCAAATGAATACATTCTTCTGATTTAAAAGGTTAATCTGATTTTCTTCAGAGATTTGTCCCTGAAGAGTGGACAGGAAAAGATGCCCTCAACTGTTTTGAGATACTGCTCCTTTCCCTAGAGTCCTTCATTACTCTCTCTGCTGCTGTTGGTGAAACTGCAGGACCTGATGCAGTGGCACCAGTTTCAGCAGGACTGACCTCTAGATGTTTTGTTGACTTGAGGCTGTGAAACACTCTTGGATCACTTCATCACTTCAGACAGCAGCACCAAGACATTTTCTGAAACACTTAGGAATGTGGTATTTTTTCCTTATCTGCTCATTAAAAAGTGCTATTGAATTTCCTCTTAGAGGCAATAAAATCGTTGTCATCTGCCTGTTGTGTTGGCCTCCATCAGTAGAAAAGAACATACATTAAGGGTTTAGGATATTCTGGATTGAAGTGATTCAGGCACAACTCTTCTCCATTACTTGGGGTACAACAGAACTCTCTGATTTTTTGGGATGGATGTGAATCCTTGCAACCACTTTGTGCAGCAGGTATTGGTTATCACTGAAGAGGACATGGAATTGCATCTGTGCTTCATGGCAGCCATGCTCTACTCTCCACTGGGATTCCCATGGAGAATAAATTCCTGTCTTAGCAAAATGGATGCAGAATGAAAGTTTATTTTGAAGCTTTGGGACAGCACTTATACTTTCTAATTGATTATACTTTGCCTAATTTTTTTCCAGTTATCAAAACATGAATGATGGTCCAGTGATACAGCCACCAGCAATGGTGAATAGTTAACTACAGTAGAACTAGCAAAGGTTTATTCCTGTTGAGAGCTTAGCAGCAGGACGAGTCAGGGTAAAAAAGGGGGCTAGAAGACAAAACGGGGTCCCAAAAAAGTGGAAGCCCTAATGCTTCTGGTCTGGGACTGAAGCCAGGAGTCCTGTGTTCATGTATTAGTGCTGTCTGAGCGGGTCCCACAGAAAGGGAGGAAGGCAAGAATGAGATGCAGGACACACTGCTCTAGTTCTGCCAACAGCTCAGTTGTCAAACTCTGACTAATACAGGTCTTCAGGGCAGTGTGAAAGTTATTACAGTTCATTGTGTTAGAAATTAAAGTACTGAAGTACAGAGTGAGCAAATGACATTCTCAAAAGTGGTCTAGGATTTTAACATTGCAAATCCCAACAGCAAAGACTGGGTGATACTGTGGGTAAAATGGCTTGTGCAAAGACAGTTCAGTCTGCTTTTGCTCAGATACTGTGTAAGAGTCTTACTAGAAGACCACGTAATACATTTTGACCAACTTCTTTGCAAGATTCCTTGACTTAGATAGCTTGTGGCTTTCAGGATTACTTATTGCATGCTGTAAAGTGCCAAAAAGCTAAACTTCTGCTCATTTTCATCTAACGGTTTGTATGACAACACCACTACCCTGTTTGAGGGATGCTGATACTGAGTGACTCAGACTTCATACAAGTGGCAGAGTTGTCCCAGTTTGTGGATTAGAAACAGAGACCAGTGCAGCTCAGAATTGCTCAAAAGACATCTACTAGTGCCCAGTGAAGAGGTTAGACACACCTTTTCTGACTGTGGCCATGTAACAGTATTTCTTGTTCAAAGCACAGGTCCAGTCTGCTTCACGTTGCAGCTCTCAGTGCTTCTGAAGCACAGCTCCTCATATCTCCTGGGCTCAGAAAGCCAGGCACACACCTTGGATACAGGCACACATGCATTAGCTAAGCTAAGAAAGAGTGTGGGTGGCTTCCTTACCATTTCGGAGCAATATCTGTGTAACCTCTGCTTTTACAAATGAAAGAGCCTTATAGCAACAGCTTTCTTAAAGGTACATCTGTAGGCCAGAAGATGGGGAAGAGGACCATGGGCTGATGCACGAAAAATACAGCTGCTCAAAGGCTTTGAGGAAAGTGTTAATTAAACACCAGCCTCTGGAAATTGCAATGGTTTTAGTGTTAACTGGTTTTGGATGCAAGATTTTACTAATGGGTATAAAATTAAAGTGGGGACAGCTCTTTACCTGACACTACTACTTTTTTTGTGCTGTATTGGTAACATTTGACTTCTATATAACACTATGATGACCTGACTCTTTCTCCGCAGTAAATCCCAGTGTGAACAAGCAGTGTAGGTTTCCTGCACTTTTCAGGGACTGTAACCCAACATTTGGGAAGCTCATCTCTCTGAGAAAGGCTGTACTTACGTTTTGATTTTCTCCCGCAGGTGCTGTTGTGGTCAGCTAATAAGGTTTTCGAGGAGCTGACGGACATTGAGAGGCAGTTCCACAAAGCCTTTTATACAGTGAGGGCATACCTGAACTGTGACCGGTACTCAGTCGGTCTCCTGGACATGACAAAGCAGAAGGTGAGTGTTCACATGTGCGCTGTGCATCTTTCTGATTGCTGCTACCCACTGAGGGGTGATGCATGCAGATAAGATTTACTGAGGCAGTGAAAGCGCGAGCTAACTTTGAGCCATTATTCCCACTTTGTTTGGCATTTTTTTTATTGTGCAAAGATTAAGATAATGGGTTAATGAAAACAGAGGAAAAGGGAAGAGCTTATCACTGGAATGGGACTGTCTGAGGCTGGGAGGACATAGGAGGGGAAGATGTGTCTGACTTTGGCAATCCTGGTCAAAGCCTGCAGCACAAACAAAACCTCAAAAAGTCTGTGGGTATCAGAAGTGTAGTGAGATACTTGTTGAATCCCCCATCAGCAAAGCAGCCACCTTCCTCAAGGACTCATTCATGCTCACAATATCCAGGTTTTTAGATGAAATCTGGCTTCATGAAAACAAGCTGACAGAATTGAAGTTACCTCTGATTCGGTCTGATTGCTAGCAAACTTTAGGTGGGGGTTACACAGCATCCTTGCCAGTGGAGCCCTCTTTGTCCCATTGTCAGGCCGACCATCTTGTTGACAGAGCTCTTGTAGCATATTGTCTTGTGAAGAGGCGTGTTAAAAGATCGTTAGTGTAAGTTAAAGACACTTTGATCAACATTGTAATGTCGCCTAAGAGAAAAAAAAGCAAAAGAAGTACTTCACTTCCTCAATCTGGCAAGCAGTAGGTCAGCCTATAGTCACACTCTGGAAAATCAAGAACATAAAAACATTGTCATAGCTGTTTGCTCTGAGTACAGCCAGTACTCACTGTTCACCAAACGAATCAGGACTCTCTGTATAGGCAGTGTATGATCATATGCAGCCATATAAATGCACTGGACACTTCCAGATTTGGGTATTTGGGTATCATTCTGCTGCCTAGTATTGAATTAGTTTTATTGTTTCCTGCCTTGTTTACACAACACCAAACCTGGCATGGTAAAGCAATGCTTTGAGGCTCGAGACAGAATGCACTTTCCTACTCTAAAAATACTTTTATAATTTTAAAACCAGGAATTTTTTGACCTGTGGCCAGTCCTGTTGGGAGAAGTACCCCCCTACTCAGGACCTCGAACCCCGGATGGCAGGGTACGTGAAATGAAGATTTCTTTAGCTCTCTCCTGTCTGCATGGATTGCCTCACCACTCATTTTAACACCACTCTTTTTTTTTATTGTAGGAAATAGTCTTTTACAAGGTTATTGATTATATATTACATGGAAAAGAAGACATTAAAGTCATCCCGTAAGTGCCCAGTCCCTGTATGCTAGGTGCTGACACAGGGTGTAGCTAAAAACAAGGTTCCCCGTAGTTTAAAGACATCCATGTGGAGAAGTGCAAAGGACTGATAGAAGATTGAGAGTCAGAATGTAACTCACATTTCTGTGGGGTAAAGATTTCCTCAAGGGCATTGGGATCCTGACTTGGAAGTCAGGCTCCAAAATTCACTGCAACCAGGGATTCTTTTTAGATACAGAAGTGAGCTGCCTTGATTATCTGCAGTTTTCCACTCTCCTTGCCAGGCTGAGGCATCACTCTCCTCCATGCCTTCCCTGTGTCAGTGGGTGAGCCCCACCCAGGATGCCCTTGTGTTGATGCTTCCTCGCTTCTCTCCAATCTGTCTATCCCTGACTCCATCTCAAGGCTACCTCTGGCCTTTTCTCCCCTCCTGACACACTGGGACTCCCTCTTTCTGAGAACTGGCCTCTCTTCTTGCCACTGAATTTATCAGAGGAGCCTTGGGCAGCTTAGGCAAATCTGACATTAGGGGGGTTTTGCCCAGTAACACTGGTAACACTGCTTTACATTAGTGTATGTGCTGGAAAAAAGGCCCCCATTTCTTGGATAGAGCAGTGTTCAAAATTCAGGCTGGCAGACATCCTCAGCCAAGAATCTCCTGTTATCTTTCTCTGTGTTGATGGTCTGAAACATGGCCCTCACTCTCAGGAATGACTTTTTATCAAGTCTCTGCAAACTGATATTTTATCAGTTATTTTCTCTTGAATCCTTGAAGGGGAAGTATTTACTTATGTGGAAACTTTTTGCTTGTGCACATGGATCCTTCGAAAGTGACAGGACTGTTTATGGACTGGGGCTCCCAGGCCTAAACCTGGATTAGGCAATCAGCTGAACACACTTCAGCTCCATGATCTTTCTTCAGTGAATATATATTTTTAATTTCCCTTATACATTTTTCTTTCATTAGAAATCCTACCCCGGATCACTGGGCACTAGTAACTGGACTGCCGGCCTATGTGGCTGAAAGTGGATTTGTAAGTACTTAACCTAGGATTCATCAAGTCTTTCTGAGATGAATAATACTCATGCTGCTTTCTCAGCAATTCAGTCCTTTGTTTTGGCAGTTAAACTTCTCGTTGCCCATCTGGTAATACTTTTTCTTTTGTGCGATCCCCTAGATTTGCAACATTATGAATGCTGCTGCAGATGAGATGTTTAACTTTCAGGTATTGTGAAAACTTCCAGTTCTATCAAGGATTCAACTTTTTTTTTTTGCAGAAATGTAATATAGAGTCAATATTAGGCATATAAATACTTTTGGTTTGTAGTCAATGTAAAACTGGAGTGTTCATGTATTTAGAAAACATATTAAGTACATGATGTCTTTCTGCTTGCTGTTGCTTCAAGGAAGGTCCTCTAGATGAATCAGGATGGACAATCAAAAATGTTCTCTCCATGCCAATAGTCAATAAAAGGGAAGAAATTGTTGGCGTTGTCACATTTTATAACAGAAAAGATGGGAAACCATTTGATGAACAGGATGAAACCCTCATGGAGGTATAGTTTCTTGCTGGAAGAAATTCATATGGTTGAAGAGGTCACTATTGCTCCATGTACACCTGCAAAGCATCCCTAGTGTTTTGCAGCTAAGCGGGTACCTTTGTTGCTTAGAGAGGCGTTATATATCGGCTTGAAAATTTTGAAAGCAGCTGTTTGAAATACTGGGGGAGTTTGGTATGGGAAACCCATCTGTGTTCGTGTGATTTTGTTTCAGCCTTCTTGGGTTGTACACCTAGCCATGAGCAGCTGCTGTGTGCCAGCACAACCATTCTCACCTGTGTTTGCATACCTGACCACTGGCTCTAACTGGGCTGGGCAAGTGAAAAAATTACAGAGAAACAATCTATGTAGCTAGGATACAAAGGGAGGCCAGCTGTTGAATCTACCAACAGCAGCTGTGACTAAAGACCTTGCTGCTTAGGAATGGTCCTATGCTAGTTTCAATGAAATATAAGTATTTAGCTCTTGGCATCTGTTATCAATCAGGACATTTCCTGAAACAGACATTTATTATCAAACAAAAAGACTGTGGAAAAAAAATCAGTTTGAATTGGCCACTGGACAGCAAACAAGTTGTAAGAAAACACAGGATGTGAGTAAATACATGTGAGAGGTGATGAGACCACCTTGCTCTCCTTTGATATGAGGGTTCCTGACCTGCTGTCACAATTGTGACAGAAACCTTTCCACAGGCATGGAGACACACAGAAATACTCTTCTGTACCCTGAACTGGACAGAAGGTCCTTCAATCTCCACAGCATGGATGCTCTCAAGGCTTGGGCAGATTCAACAGCTGGGGAGCTGCTTTGCTGAGGAGCAAGTTGCAGCTGGGAGCAAAGACATGGTTGCTCATTGCTGAGATTGTGGCCAAAGTTGAGCTTGTGTTTCTTTAAAAATGTGTCATACAGTGTCATAAGGCTGTGTCTTAGAGAAACAGAAGTTATGGCTATTTCACTCTTGCCTTCTCTTCCCCTCACCAAGTCCTTGACACAGTTCCTGGGTTGGTCTGTACTCAACACAGACACATATGATAAGATGAACAAGTTGGAGAACCGTAAGGACATTGCTCAGGACATGGTGCTCTACCACGTGAAATGTGACAAGGATGAAATCCAGGAAATTCTGGTAATGCCTCGCAACGTGAAGCACACATCCAAGTACCGGCCTGGCCCATGACTTGTGGCACAGATATAGGTCTCCCATTTCACAGAAATGTTGCCAGCCACCATGACGTGGCAGCAGCACCTGGGCCCGAGTAACTGCACAGGGGCAGACAAAGCCTTTCTTTTTGTTCTGTGGTCTGCCCTCCACCTTGGCACACCGCACCACTATGTTCTTTCTAAATTCCTCAGCAAAGCCAGCCTTGGAGGTGGGCTTGCATGGGTGCTACTCAGGGCAGGGCTGTAGGGGTGGAACAGAAACTGATTTATTCCTCAAAAGGTCCTTAGTGTGAGGATGTGAAGTTAGAGGACCCAGCTGCAACACTGGCCCTAGGGGGGGACATTTGCAAGTGAGGGAAAACACAAAACAAAATCGAGGAGAGGGAGAACACTACCAGGAAAATAGTGTTGAAAGACAAGAAATTGAAGTAAGGTCCAGGAAAGAGGCACAATTTGCATATGAGAGCTGCCCTAGATTGCCCCAAAGCTGCCCAGTGCAAAGTCCAGTGAGGTTCAGTTGTCTGCTTAACACACCCATGCTCTTTGCAGCCAACACGAGAAAAGCTGGGGAAGGAGCCAAGTGAGTGTGACGAAGAGGAGCTGGCAAGCATTCTGGTAAGAACAATGCACTGCTGAAAAGAACAGCCCTGGCAAGCAAATATTGCCTGCATAGATGTAGGGAAGACTTCCCAGTGCTGGCATGCTGATCCCTGGTGAAGGGTGAAGGCAAAGCACACCCTGCCCTCCTCTGCTCCGTGAGTTTGAGATTATCATTATTATGTCTCAGCAAGTGCCTTCCACAGCTCCTGCTCTCTGCCACTTTATCTCAAGAGGTTCAAAGTCCGTCTGGAAACACGTCAGCCACCTTGGCTTGTCACACATTTTGTTCTACAGGGTAATTAAGGAGGGCTGTAAGTCTTCCCCCATTCTTCAAACTGTATCAAATCAAACCATATCAAATCAAGTGCTTAACAGGAAACAAACAACATTTCCTGCACTTGACCAAAACTGCCCTCCCTCTTCCTCCACTAACGGGGTTATCACAAAAAGCTTAATTTCAGTCTATTTATGTGTTATATTGTAAAAGAAAAGCAGCATCCGACTGATACATTTTTATTCAGCAAAGCTGAGGAACAACATAAGTAGCACAGCAATAAAACAACCCACCTCTCTTACAGAAAGAAGAACTCCCGGGGCCCACTAAGTTTGAAATCTATGAGTTCAGGTTCTCCGATTTTGACTGCACCGAGCTAGAGCTGGTGAAATGTGGCATTCAGATGTACTACGAGCTTGGCGTGGTGAAAAAGTTCCAGATCCCGCAGGAGGTATGAGCTGGCAAAAGCTAGTATCTCCTGTCTTGGATGTACAGCGGACTCGCCCATGCTGGTGCTGGGACTGAGGGTCCTGTGTGTGCCCAGCAAGGCTCACAGAGCAGCCACAGGACTGGGTTCACGGGGGCTTGCAGGGAGGGGGTCACTGTCCTGAGCCCCCTCACCCTGCTGAGGGCAGGAACGGTCTCTCATGTGGGATTGGAGCATAAAGCTGGCCTCTTCTGCTCTCTTCTGCTCCTCAGTGCCTGCCACAGGTGCGGGTTTGCTATGAGGTCGTATGGATGTGTGGTGGCCCCTGAAAAAGGTTGCTTACACTTTCTGTATCCAGTACCGCTCACAGCCGCAGTGTAAAAACACATCCCGGCAGTAACACGGGGAGTGCTCACCTGAGTGCCTGCTCCCTTTGCCAGAGAATCTACCCTGCGGCTTTCAGCCAGCATGTGCTGAAACCCGCTCTGCCAAGTCCCTTTGCTTTTCATCCCCATGCAAACATGGATGTGGCTTCATTTGGCGCAGTTGGTACCAATTTGTCGACGGGAATGGTGTGGCCTTGTGGGAACAAGGACCCCATAAGCCCTGATGTGCGAACTCACGACTTTTACAGTTCAAAACCCTACAGGAATTGTGAAACTGGTATTTCAGCAGCTCTGCTGCTCCCCAAGGGATTTCTCTGCACATCATGTGAAGTCGATTTCCATCTAGTGGGACCCGGCGGTAACTGCAGGAACAGTCACACGCTAGAAAGGCAGGATGGCAACTGGGAGGGAAGTGAATGGGAATTAACTCAGTGCTTCTTACATGTAGAATGTTAGTGTCAAAAATATTCAAAATATCTACTCCGGAACAACTAACCCCTGGAACAGATGTGAAAAGCAGTAATTCTCATTGTTGAGATTTTAAGAAATGAATACTCATTCACAAATAATTTGCTCTTTAATGAGAAAACCTGCATAGCTGCAAGAGGTAGTACACATGGCAAAGTAGACTGCAGAGGGAAAAAAAAACATTTTTCTGTTTAATGCCCTATATTGTAATTCTTAAGGTGATATAAATGTAATTCATCTCTACATCTATGGATCCATATCTCTTCAAGAGAGATATCAGTATTAATAAATCACAAGGCAAAGGGACAAATCTTACGGCTGAGAACCTAGAGGACCATAACAATTCAATAAATTCACAAACAGTAAGATGAAATCGCTTTTTCTTTCGGCAGAGCTGATTCTCATTTACCACACAGGCACGTCTGCGATTTTATTTTTCTTACCAAAGAAAAAAAAAACAGAGAGAGAGAGATTAGAAAACAGCTGTATTTTAGTGTTCCCTTTTGATCTCTACTAGGCTTTATTCTAACAACATTGTCAGTGTAGCCTGATGATATTACAGCTTCTGATCCCTTTCTGGGCCCACCTCTGTAGAGCTGGTTTGAACCTCATCCATGATTTCTGTACATGACCCTTTTGGCAAGATGAACAAGCAGCAGCATCATCACCCACACTAACATCCTCTTCCCCTCTGGCAGGTTCTGGTGAGGTTTGTGTACTCCGTCAGCAAAGGCTACCGGAAGATAACTTACCACAACTGGCGCCATGGCTTCAATGTTGCACAGACCATGTTCACGCTCCTGATGGTAAGGTGACACCACCACGGTTAATTCTGTGGCACAGCTTTACTTACAGCAGGTCTTCTGCTGCACCAGGGAATTATGTAGGGTTCCCTTTGAACCCTGGTGTAGGAAAAAGGTTTGTCACTCCTAGCAAGGGTCCTGCCAAACAAGGTCTCCTCTTGCCTGAAGTGACAGTCACTGCATTACATGTGAAGAAATCTTCGGTCAATATTGGGCAATGAATGGAGAGTTTTAATTCTCATAGATGCAGAGGTGTATGGTGTTGAATAGATCCCAGATTAAATCCTTCTGCAGAGTAGAGGAGAGAGACTACAGGACTTCCATTCTTCCAATAGATTCTGACAGTAAGAGCCAGACTGAAGTCAGCTGGCTGGGATGGACACAGCCTCATGCTTTCCATTTCCACCCAGGACAGACACAGGTGTAAGTCTATTGCCAGTGTGAACATGGTGAGTGCCATTTCTCACAGGTCCTCAGGGCAACAGATACCTCAACAAGAAAAACAGGCGTCAGACTGCTGCTCCACACCAGGGACCAGCCAGGAACCAGTGAAGATGGTTCCAGCCATCTGTCACACATCTGACCACACATCTGGCAGCAGACTTATGCCTACCACCCCTGGACAATCCTTTGGGGGATTCAGCTTGACAACCACATTGCCCAGAAAGATGCAGAGCCTTTTCACAAAGTACTTTGTGTCCAGGGACTGGGAGGGGCGCTTATGACAGCCTGGGTGAATCCTAGAGAGCAAGACTTCTACAGCAGTGGGTGGCCAACCCTACAGGTGTGCATCAAGCAGATAAACACTACAGATGTGCCTGCCTGGGTCTGAAATATTTTGTTTCCAGCTGATTCCCCATTTTAACCTAAGTCTACTGTGCGCTGTTTTTCTGTTCCCAATTATTTTCAGTTCTCCTGGATTGTGCCGGGACATCCCCAGCACAAAGCAGTCACCGCTCAGTGCCTTTTCCTGTTAGGGATGCTAACATACGGCATTTAAACTCTCTCCCTCCAGACTGGCAAACTGAAGCGTTACTACACAGACCTCGAAGCCCTTGCAATGGTAACTGCTGCTCTGTGCCACGATATTGACCACAGGGGAACCAACAACCTCTACCAAATGAAGTAAGCATTTTCTCACCACTCAAAACCATTTTGTGTTGCTCCTGCTTGGCATGGAATCAGGCTGTGATCACACCAAACTCCAGTACAGCTCTGTTTAATACACAAGGGTGACAACCTTCTTTGACAAGTTATCTTGCTTTTCAGCTTGCTGCAGTGTTTGGGCTCATGCTTTGGCTGCTGGGGAAAATTCATGGTGCTCTCTGGGGCTTTCTTTACCTCCTAGCAAACCTCCTTTGGTTAAAGCAAAACTTTACATTACCATTACCATGTGGAACAGGTGCAGAGCAGGCACTCAGTATCCTGAGCACTACAGGAGACTTAGGATGCCAACAGAAGCATCCTGGACATAAGATGACCAGTTTTTTTCTATATCTATGGAGAAAGCACCATGCATGGCACTGCCCTCACTGCCTACAGAAACAAAGCACCTATGAGAATGCTGCTCTCATACTAGGTGCTCATTAGCTATAGATAAACAACTGCATAATTTCATTGCCTAGTCAGGACTCGGTTGCTCACTTTAAGAAGTCAGATCACAGCTCTTCTGCAATGCTTACTGGCTGTATTTGTCTTATGTTTCCTGGAGCTTTGGAAAAACTTTAAATGAAGTTGGCTTGTGTTTTTGATATAAGAGGGCCTTGTTTTTCAGCTAGGAAGGTGTCCAAGGATTGCAGGTTTTTCTGTTCCTATTACCAGATATCAACATGTAATTATTCAGGAATTAAACAAATTTACTAAGCTGAGTAATTACACTGCAGTCATAAACAATAGTTGGAGTGAAATTTGCAGTTGAAGACTGTTTTACACAGTGTCCAAAGAGTTATAAGCAATGTCACATAAGTCTTTTATTAGACTAAAGACATTACCTATTAAAAAATTCTACTCACAGGCCTTTTAAAAAGAATTGAACTTATGTTTGTGACAGAAATTAAATACAAAATGAGACACTTCTTTTTGTTTTTAAGTGCTGCACTAATACCTTCATTTTTTCCTTTATGCAACCAGATCTCAACATCCTTTAGCTAAACTTCATGGATCCTCAATTTTAGAGAGACATCACTTGGAATTTGGAAAATTCTTGCTCTCTGAGGAGGTCGGTAATGAACAGTAGCACAACGGCATGAATAATTTACTTTTAGGGAAGTTTTTCATTAACAACCAAGCTGACAGCACAAGACCTTTCTCTGGTTTGGATGCCAACAAACTGCAGCTGCCTCATTTCCTAAGGACTCCATGCTCAGGACCAAAGCACACAGGCTTCCTAATTGCATGACTTGGTTTCTTCAGAAGCTACAGTGTTATCCCCATAGAAATATGTTAAATACAGGGTTGTTCTCCTGTAGCCCCTCTGACAGGGCCAAGGCTGACGCATTCCCACAGCTAACTTTTAATTTCGGGCAAATTTCCACTGCAGTCAGGGGATGGGGTTTGTGTAGACAAGACTGTGTAACAACCTCCCGCTGTTCAGCGAACTAAAGGGGAAATGGCACCACACACCATGAACGGGCTCGTACCCCTTGCACCTGAAGGGAGCAAGCTGAACTGCTGAAAGAAAAAAAGGGAGGTGGCCTTGGGAAAGGGAGGTGGCCAGGAACTCCTAACAACACAGAGCCTGGATTTTGCAACTCCCTTTCCTTTGCTTTTCAGTCACTGAATATATGTCAGAACCTCAACCGCAGACAGCACGAGCATGTGATTCACCTGATGGAAATTGCCATTATAGCAACAGACCTGGCACTCTATTTCAAGTAAGTCGGTCATGTACACTCTGTGTGAGAGGCAGAAAGCAGCTGGCCCTTTACAAAGGCCAAATCTGATGCTTTGCTCTGAAAGCCACCCACCCGTGCAGCAGTGCTCTTCACGGACTCTGGGAGACTGCCCTTAATACTGACCCCAGTGCTGGTGGGAGAACTCAGATCATTCAAAAGAATTTTTAACTTCTACTCAATTAAATCATATACATGACTTTTTAACCCTCTATTTCCAACAAGGCAGGGCTATGCAATCCCCTATGGGAAGAAATGTCAGGATTGTTTTGGTATGGTTTTTTTTTTACCTAGCATTGCAGCTCTGAAAATACTCCTAAATAGCAAATGGCCTGGCCAGAACTATACTAACTTCTCTGTGAGAGCGGCATGACACAAACAACAAGTAGTTCATTGTAGGTGAATGTCCAGTTCATAGTCTTTTTCACACTGAAGGGCCAAAAAAGCCAAAATCTTGGAGCAGCGTGTGCTGACTTTCTGGGACATAAGACTGAAACTCAGTGACATATAACTTTCTAATTAGCAAGGAGCTTTCAAAATGTGCTTTCAAAATACCATGTCAAGACCAGAAACTGCTTCAGTGTTTTGCACTGCAGCATAATTACACAAAGTTTAAACAGTCCAAAACAGAAGAATTTGAGGGAGGCTGGAATACCCAGAACTCCTACTGTGGAGATGCAATATCTGTATGGCACCATCTATATAACACCACTTCTTCACCAGCTGGGAACAAACTGGTCCTTGCCCTCCCTGGGCAAAGTGAACTGCAAGCAAAGGCCTGGCTGAGCTAAGACACAGGATTATTTATGAGAGAGCACATGCACAAGTCGCTTTGTGATATGGCCTCACTGTTTTCTCTGCTAATATTGAAACATCAGGTTTCTCCAGATCTTATGCCACTCTAAACAAGGGTGTATTGTGTATAAACCACTCCTCAGAATTCCCTATATATATTTAGATTATATAAATAAGTCTAACAATGCCTGACTAAGTATATAAAGCCAGGTAGCTTTAAAAAGACTCCAGCTAGGTCTAGGTTTCTACAGTTTGCTTAACCTTTAAGGAAAAAGACTTGTTGTACTGCCAACAAAGGTGGAAGCATTTCTCAGCTGACATAACTTGCAGTAGGTCATACTTTCAAGGACCTGCTCATGTCTCACCACTATACTTTTTTTTAAGGCATTTACAATAGTTAAGAGAGCAGATGATGGTTCTCGGTTTTGTTGGGGGCTTCCTTGAGGACATAAAGTGCCAGGACAGCAACTACTGGAAACTCCTCTGGAGGGGTTACCAATACCAGGATCAGCCACCTGTTTTTTTCCTTGTTTAATAGATTTTTCTTTTTTTTCTTTTTTCTTTTTTTTTTTTACCTTCCTCCCCCATCAAAGAAAGAGAACAATGTTTCAAAAGATCGTTGATGAGTCTAAGACCTATGACAGTGCGAATGCCTGGACTGAGTATCTGTCTCTGGAGACAACAAAGAAAGAGGTCGTCATGTGAGTAATTGGCTCTGGGGAAAGGTTAGTGATGTGGACACCTGACGAGAGTTCCACCCCACTCTTTATGCTGCACTTAGAGCAAAGTCAGCAAGTGATACATTATTGGCCACTCAGATTTGATCTTCTGGAGAAGCAGGGGAAAAAAAAACAGGGGAAAAAAACTTAAAGTGGTTTTTCATCCAAGTAAGTGTCATGTTGGTCATATACTCTAAGGAGATGCAGGATCCCTTCAGGTTATATACTCCTACCAGGTCACCCTGTAGGCCACAAACAGGGACATTCAATCCATTAGCTGCTCTTCCCAGTGGCAAGGAATCTGAGCTGCACCATGCTGCTGCTGCTGTGACCAGACAGACACTTTGCAGGATGCCCTACACTGGTTATGAAGTGTTCTCACAACCTCACCGCAGACTGCACTGTTACACACCCAGGAAGGAGCCAAAGGTGTTACTCCAAAGTCACGGAGTTCAGCCCAGCAATGACTAAAGCAGCAAATATCTTACTGCCAGAAGCAAGTAGTTCCTCATCCTAATTCCATTTTAATCAAGACAGCAACCTTTGATGAGTGTTCCAGTCAGAACCAAGGCTGTTGCAGCAACACATCTTTTTTTATCTATCAATTCACCAGGGGCCAAGGGATACCTGATACAGTACTGGGATGCAAGGGTCCTGACCCTGAAAAAATAGGGAATAAATTAATTTCTTTCCTGTTTTTAGGGCCATGATGATGACTGCCTGTGACTTGTCAGCTATCACAAAGCCTTGGGAAGTCCAGAGTAAGGTCAGGTGCTTGATATCCTGTTAGATTTCTGTAGCTTATACTTCAAAGTAATGCAATTTCTAAGCTGCCTAGAAGTTAAATCTAAGCCTCCTACCAAAATTACCAAAAGGAATAGCTATGGTTTTGATGGATTAACCAGTCTTTCAGATTGCAGTTTTGAGTTCCTCACAAAATTCATGTTTACAAAAAAAAAAAAAAACCACAAAAACAAAAAAACAAAACAAAAAAAAAAAAAAA
>VZTI01004727.1:338215-364683 GCA_013397865.1 Struthidea cinerea
AAAACAAAACAAAACAAAACAAAACAAAACAAAACAAAACAAAACAAAAAAACAAACAAACAAACAAAAAAAAACTTCCCAGTTATATAGAATTTTGGGTCACAGTGAGATTTTTTAGATATAATATGCGCATTGGTTTTATTACAGCAATACCTACCTGCAGTTTGCTCAGCTGTTTGATTTCCTTTAGGAGTTAATTCCTGAACTGAACTTGAGTAATTGCTAAATAATAAACACTAAAATTTAAAGGGGGGTAAAACAAATAAAACCTACCTTCCTGTTCAGCATGAAGAAAAGACAACAGAAAAAAAAAATAAAATAGACACCCACAAGGTGACCAGTAAGCAAATCCTAGAGGGGAATACATTGGAAATGTTTCTTAATAGATGAGGAGTGGACTAATGAGATCTAGTGCAATAGGACTGTCAAGCTGTCACTAGACAGGCACAATCCTATTGCCACAGCTGCCCTTCCCAGGAGAAAGAGTGGGGCTATGCTTGGACTAGAAGAAACAGAAGGATTAGAAGTGAGATTTGCTTCAGAATGGAGACGTGAAGTGCATCAAGTTACGAGGCTGAAATTGGTGCTAACTTTTCTTTTTCCCTCCTTGTCAATGTAGGTAGCTCTACTGGTAGCAGCTGAGTTCTGGGAGCAAGGAGATTTAGAAATAAGCGTCCTTCAGCAACAGCCCATTGTAAGTACAGTGCAAGAACCAGGCAGTTCAGTTCAGACAGCAAGCAGTGCTGCTCTGAACTACACACTTACCCCAAGCAGTGCTGCTCTGAGTGCTCTGTGTCTGCCTGAAACCACCATGCTTGCCAAAATCCAGTAGAAAAGTGTGTTCTGAGATAGTGAAGAGCATCTCTGACTGTGCCCAGTGCCTCTTGTCCAGCTGTCCATATAGCTAGATGGGTTCAGTGGCTGTGAACCATCAAAGGGTGACTGACCCCCTGAAGATTTTGGGCAGGTCCCTTACAGAAAAAGTGAAAAACTAAACAGATAAGTCACAGAAGAAAGAAGGGTTTCTAATAAAGAGAAAAACCACAAGCACAGACTTCATAGAGTCAAGGAATTATTGGTAAATGGAAGGGCATTTCTAACATTTTTTTATTTAGATTAATTTGACATTGAAAGAACCAGGAGTCATTCCTTGATGTGGCCTCCACCCGTGTGGTTTGGGGTTTTTTTAAGTAGACTTTCATGCACCCCCTCTACCCACAGTAGCATCACAAATTATATAGTAATCAGCAAGATCTTGTAAGAATATAATTTCTTGTTCAGTCATGTTTTAGAGTATTTAAAACCTCTTCAATGCTTTATAACATGAACCCTTTCTGGTATCTGTCTGAGAGGAACAAGGGAAAAACTTGTTGTTCTCCTCCCCATCCATAGACGCTTGAAATGCTGTCTCAAATTTCTGCTAAAATGGCAATGGAAATGAGCCCACTTCTCTGCAGCTGAGGAAGAGAGCTGTGATGGACAGTCTTTAGGATTGCATGACAGAACTGCCAGGCTGACACAACAAGGCAGTTGTGGGGAGAAGATAGAGGTGTGCTTTTCAATTAAGTGGTCTCATAAATCATGGTGAATTTGTGTCCTCCCACAGCCCATGATGGACAGAAGGAAAGCTGCTGAGCTTCCAAAGCTTCAAGTGGGTTTCATTGACTTTGTGTGCACATTTGTCTATAAGGTAAGTCAAGTGCACCCTTACACACCCCATCCTTACCAACAGGGGTTCAAATCCCAGGTGACTAAGTCCTGGTGCAGCAACACCACTCCTGGGGAGAGGGACAGGTTGGTGAGGGAACATCGGCCTTTTCTGGGGCATTGCAACATGGTGCCTTTTTCTGCCATTAATGCTTTCTGCAAAGCATCAGCTTCGGATGTGAGGTGTCAGGGTCTATCCTGGGGTATGATGGACAAGCACTCCCTCTGCATTGCATTGTACTGAGAGGTGTGTTTGGATTAGGAATTCTCCCGTTTCCACGAGGAAATTCAGCCTATGCTTGATGGGCTGCTGAACAACAGAAACGAGTGGAAGACCCGTGCTGATGAGTATGATGCAAAAATTAAAGCTCTGGAGGAAGAGAAGAAAAAAGAGGAAGAGAGAATGGCTGCAAAGAAAGGTCAGAAAAAGTAATTAGCTTTTCATTCCTAACTCAAAAACATGCTTATGCATATTCTCACAGATCTACAGCAAGCTTTGCTGACACAGCAGAGTAAGATGCCCAGAAAAATTTTCATAGATTTGGCTCCACTGGCAAAGCTGAAGGCACCCTGCCTTCAAACCTGACACCATGACAGGTTGTCAAAAAGACCACCAGCTTAAATTCCCAAACACTAGTATCTGAGAAGCTAGTGAGAATACATTCAGCATGAATTCCCATGCAGCTGGGGACAGCAGAATATCATTTGCTGTCCCTGGAAAACAGCAGAGAGACATCCCTCTGTATCCAGGGGCTGGGGCTGATCTGCTGTCCCACAGATCATGATGCTGAAGCTAAGAAAAGTTAACGCAGTCCTAGGAGAACACTTAAGAAATAATGGTTCATCCCATTTCTAGCCTGGATTAGGTACTACCTAGAAGAAAGCAGCCCTGGCAGTACTCAGTAGCAATTTATTTTGGTTGAACGTGCTTTTCTTTTTCTGTTGGCCCAGACTGTGTCGTACTGAAATCCATCAGCTGTAGTGGGCTTTGGGTGAAAGCCTTGTCTGATAGCCTGATGATTTGTTTGACTCTCAGAAAGGGAGAAGCAGAAGGTTCTCCTGGCCTCTCCCAAATGTCTGATCAAATATCTGCCACAACTGGGTGCCTTCACTCCACAGAGACTGTATCTGAACTCTTATTTTGTTCCAAACTGGACCAAAATTCCAACAGCCCATGGTGTGGACATTGCTCAAACGACACAGTTTAGATATTATTAGAGCTGTCTAGATGTTTTATTTCAGTTTAAGTCACAGTAGCTAACTTAAAATATCAAAAATAAGTGTTTTAACTATGATTTAGAAAAATCCTGAAGAATTATTTCCTGAATAAGTAATTGATATTCAGATGAGGAAGATTTCCACTAACTCCACAATACTCTTTCCAATACTCTTTCCACGTACAATTACTTTGCACAGCAGACAGCCCTAGGTAGGGTGCTATAGGTATGACCTACACCAATCACTGGATAACATAAAAGTTCTAAAAAACTCCTGCAATGACTGAGAAGGAAATTTATGACTGTGCCTCTAATTCTGTGTTTCTTTTTACATGGCAGGTGAAATAACGTGTAATGGAGGAACAGCTCCAGCTTCCAGAACCTGTAGCATACTTTAGACCTATTATAACTGCAGTATATGCCACCCAAAATGAGAATGCACACACTTAAAAACGACAAAAAAAATCATGGCATACAAATACATCCCTGATTGGACTACTTTGATAATTTATTGGGCTTGTGACCAACCAGGGAAGGGCTAGATCTTGTTTGCCTTAATTGCATCTCTTCCTGATGGTAAGGAGCCATTTCTGTCCCATCTCCTGTCCTCCATTTAGTGCACCTGCTGTCAGACGGCATGTGGCAAGTCAGAACAACATTTGGCCCAATGAATCAGGTTGCAAGATTATGGAAGAGCATTTTTCCTGCATGGAAACACTTCTTACCCCAAAGCTGATGGGGATAGTCCTGCTCCACACAACCCCATGAGACTGACAATGAACGCAACCATAGCCTGCAGAGTAGGAAAACTGGAGATAAATTTATCATATCTGAGTCTATTATCTGTCAGGATATCAGAAAGAAATCTGAGGGTAAAGATAAAGCATGAAAACTGACCATAATAAACCTTTGAACTGCTCTAAAATGTTACTATTCCATGTAAATCCAAGAAAAAATCAGACAGATAATAGTTCTGCATTCACTTCAAGGATGTGGATGGGTTGCTATCCCAAAGCCTGGAGCCATTCATGCAACACACAGTAGCTGCCTTCTTCAGGAGCAGGATCCACACTGTGTGCTAATTGAAGATTTGTTCTTTCACTTGTCATTTTAAGGCAGTGTTATCATCACCCATTAGAGTTCCTCACACAATTAACCAAGCAACCTGAGTCATGGCATCTCATAAATTTGTTCTGTTTTGCCTCTTAGTACCAGTTATTTAACACAATTGATCAGAACCAACTGTCCTTCCTTTCCTCCTGCTGTTCTGAGATGTCTGGTTTTTAGATTATCCTCCAGACTTGTGACTCTTTTATTTCAGATGAAAGTTACTTTTCATGTTTATTCACGCAAATATATTAGAACATTCAATTACACTCTTGTACTAGTAGAGACACCCTTCTCTGCTCCTGCTTCCCCCCTCTCTCTCTCTTTCTTTTTTGAAACTGTTTGGAGATCTGTTTTGCTGGGGATTTTCTTCTTCTTCTATTACTCCTGCTACCTTCATGGCTTTACCCTTCAGTATATTGTTTTGCATTACAAAAATACTTCAAATAAAAGGAAAACTAGAGCTATGGTGGTACCTGGTGATCATTTATCTGTCTCGGTGTAGTAAGCAAGCTGTAATCTTCAATCACTATGCAGCAATTCTGTGAGAGGCAATTTGTCTTTTGGGAAAATACAGAAGCTTGTCCACTTGCATGAAAGCTAACCTGCCACAGGTAGTGACTCCATGCTGCGTGTCTCAGTTTCATTAAGAATCTTAGCATCTTAAGGGTTGGAAGGGACCTTCAAGATCATCTAGCTGCAACCTCACTGCCACGGGCAGGGACGCCTCTCACTAGACCAGGTTGCTCAAGGCCTTATCCAACCTGGCCAGGAACATTGCCAGGGTTGGGGCATCCACAATCTCCCTGGGTAACCTGTTCCAGTGTCTCACCACCCTCACAGGAAAGAATTTCTTCCCAATATTTAATGTAAATTTCCTTTCTTTCAGTTTGTACCCATTACTCCTTGCCCTTTCACTACAGTTCCTGACAAAGAGTCCCTCTCCAGCTTCCCTGCGGGACCCTTCAGATACTGCAAGGTTGCTAGGGGGTCTCCAGCAGCCTTCTCTTCTCCAGGCTGAACAGCCCCAGCTCTCTCAAGCTGTCTAGGGGAGGTGCTCCAGTCCTCTTACCAAGGTCATGGCCTCCTGTGGACTTGCTCCAACAGTTCCATGTCCTTATTATATTGGGGGCACTGGAACTGCTTGCAGTACTCCAGGTGGGATCTCACAAGAGCAGAGGACCATGTGGGAAGCTTTTATCACACAGCAGAAGAAGTCAAGTAAGTTTCGTTCTTTTTTTTTAAGTGGAATAAAAGCCACAAGGTTATTGTACGATGGAGCAGTAAGCAGTGGGCTTTGATGATCACCACAAGACACCGTACACTTAAATGCTGAGAAAAACTCCCTATGTTCTCAAATGTTTTCTGGGAAATAAAACCTGGAGGCTAACCTTCCTGCTCCCTGTGCCCAACGTGAAGCAGGGTGCTCCAGCAGGGCTGCTCACACAAGGAGCATGGGGTGCCTGCCCAGCACACCCTGTGTGGGTGGCTGTGCCCTGTCTGCCCACATGCACTTGGGAGCACAGCTTGTCCTCACAGCCTCAGGGTGGGCATGCTGCCAGGTATTTCCAAAGGGGACCATGAATGCATGCATGCAGAGGGGTGTCCATGGACACTCAGAGTGGAGTACCAGTGCAGGAGGCTGTTTCTCAAGGGTGGACCCTTTCCATGGGAGCAGTGAGTGTTTCTCACTGGAGGTATTGGCCAGTTAAATGCAAGTGGAATTTGGCATAGTTCCTCCTGCAGTGGTCTCCCTTCGCAACTGGGAGCTGACTGCCTGGATATATTAGACATGGAGAAAGAAAGGGCCAAGAAACAGATCTGTCCACTGTCTTCCCAGGCGTGATGGACCGAACTTTGCTTGGGTGGGCTGGTTGAGCCAGTTTCCGTGATAACCTGGGATTGATGTCTTAAACAAAATGTTTTCACATCAGATAGTGAAAAAGGCAGGTAAGAAGCAGATCCTGCAGAAGTAGGGTAATGTTTTTTGTCATGAGGCACAACCGTATCTAACAATGTAACACTCCCCCTCCAGCAGAGGTATGGGGGTGTTCACACATAGGCCTGAGGGTATTCCTCTTTTCTGATAAGGCACAACTGGCAAAACTATGCAGTCACAAGAAGCAGGGCCAAACAGCAGTTGTGCCATTAGAAGGCAACAAAAGCCATCAAAGACCCCTGAAGAACCACCCTGACTCATTTCCACAGTGTTGCTTCAGTGTAAAACCCCTCTCCAGGGGCAGTATCAGGCTGTTCCCACGTAGGCTTGAACATATAATAACTCATCAAACTCTTTCTTGTGTGGGCCTCCACCCACAACGGATCAAGACTGCGACCTTGAGAGTGATGACCATGAACACCAAAACTGAAATGATCAAGTCTTGTCACCAGATCTTTCCACTATCTACTCTTGTCCCTTCCTTCTGTTTCTTTCTTTTCCTTATGTATTTTCCTTGGGATATTTTTACCTCTTTTTTTTTTTTTTTTTTTGAAATAGAAAAGAACCAAAACAGCTACATACCTCCTTTCCACTGCAACCAAATTGTTTTAAAATAAACCTGCCTTGTGTATACATACCAGTCATTCAGTGTTGTTTCACTGTTCAAGGGATCTATTAGAAAGAACCTCAGTAAGCCTGCCTCAAAGGCAGGTCATAACACCAGGCCTGAAAAAAGATGTGTGTCATTGCGACACAATTTTGGGAAAAGTCTGTTGAGGGCTGTAGATAATTTAAACCTGCTTATGGTGTATTTGCCTACACTCCAGTTAAGTGTTTTCACCTCTGGCTTGATGCAGCTCTCAAGTCCGGTGGAAGACAAGAAGGGATCTGTTTTGTAAGTGCCTCGCTGAAACAGGTAATGTATACAGACCTCCATTCTTGGTTATGAAGGTGGTTGTTGTGGGGTAGGAAAATGAATATCCCTGTGAGACTGGCAGGAGAGGTTTCTCAGAGAGATGCTCAGGGATGGAGTGTAAATCTTCCCTCCATGCAGGAGAAGAGGCTTGCTTGAGTGAGAAACTGTCAAGGGACTTTTAATCCTTCATCTTGGCCATCATCTGCTGTCCCTGATGGAAGGGATAGGACAAGCTGACACAAGACAGGACCTCTTTGCTACTGAAAAAGAGCATGTGTATGCCCTTCAGCCATTCCTTCTGCTGGAGCCTAGACTGCTGCTGAGTTGTGAGTGGAGATGCCTGACCTGACACAGTCAGACATGGGAGCATGTACAAGGCCTCTGCTGCTGGCAGAGCTGTGAGGAGGGAGACGGAAAAACTTCCAGGGAGAATGGAGAATGTGGTCCTCAACCACCTCTTGTAAATTTGAGCAAAATGCTTACTGTCTTTTCCCAGTTGGCCAGTCTGTCTCAGGCTAAGGCTGGGAAGTGCTCCTCTCCTCCCATGCAGGCAGGACAGGAACAAGCCAACCTTCAATCAGTTCTTCAAACAAAGAAGAACACTACAGGGTGGTATGAACACTACAGGGTGGGTATGGATCTCAGCTCCACCCTTCAGGCAGATGGGTTGCATGTGCTGGTGCTCAGTAAAGGGGCTTTGTCCTATCAGCATCTCCGGATCCTGTATAAGGACATTTTCATGAAAGCCCACAGAGTACTAGATCTAAGATTTTATTGTTGTCTGGGCTGAGTGTGGCTTGCATCTTCTATCATAAAACTTGCAAGAGGAAGATCTTTTTTCTCTGTACCTCTTCCTCTACTCTGTGTCTTTGTCTGGCTGCCAGGCTGGCTAGCTCAGGGGTGAGGTCCCGAACTAGCTCAGCAGGCAGCTTAGACCACACTTTAAAAGCCAGCCGAGCTATCTGTGATTTTCCCTTATCTGCCTGCGGAGGTCTCTAGGTGAAGCAGCTACATCCACGGGAGGTCCGGGTTGGACACCCCTGGACCCCGAGAACAAAGGAAGGCGAGAACGGAAATGCTGGAGGAGGCTAGAGGAGCTTATTCTCCCGCCCCCTTCAGCAGACTGACCCGGGAGCTCCTGGCTTCTCTCAGGGTCCCGGGGATGGGGGCGGGGCTTACAGCAGCAGCCAATGGGAAAGGAAGGAACCCGGGGCCAGCCCAACACCCCTGGCACCGCGGGGGGCAAGAGGGGAACCGGGGTGAACCAATACACATTTGTATAGAGGGAACAATAAACCGAGGGGGTTTTCCCAGAAGCAGTTCTGTCCCTCCGAGCCCTAGGCTGGCAGGTTTGCCAGGACACCCCAACTATGGACCCAGCTGCCCTTGGATGGCTCGGTGGGAGTCTGGGGAGCTGAGACCACCTTCCTGAAGGACAGAGTAAGGATCCGGTGCCCTTCCAGGCGGCCGAAAGGTGTTAAGTCCACTCCCAGGCTAGGATAGCCTGCCTAAGGGGTGCCGTTGACGCGGATGCCGGGCCTTGGAGGCAAAGGGAGAGAATGAGAGACGGAAAACTTTCCTACTGTCTAGAAGGGTTTTATTACCGAACAGGGTGAGGGAAGATCTCCAAGGGTCCAGGGGGGGATTACACAACCTTTTAAGGAAGGGAAAAAGGGGAGGAGCAACCCATATGGGCCAATCACAGCAGGAACCAGGGGAGGACACAATTGTGGAAAACCAACCACAGAGCATTAAGGGAGGAGTTAACCTTCAACATCCAATCAACAACCAAATAACAAAGAACTTTCCAGAACTGAGGGAGGTTTCTATGCCGTATCTCTGCCCACAGATGCGCCCTCTGACTCAGACTCATTTAGCCATTGGATGGCCAGGGCCTGAGGGGCGGGGGTGGACCACAGCCCACTGGCCTGGGTCACCACAGCACCCAACACTACTCCTTCCACAAAACTGTAGGATTAGAAAAAACTTTCAGTAGATTCAGTAGAAAACCATTCAACTCTCTCTCAAGGAGCAGCAGAGTACTCAGGAGTCACACAAATGTAGTTCCAGCAGAAAAAAAGGTGGATGTAGTGTTTTCCAAAATACAGAACAAACATGAGAGGTCTTCCCTCTCATACCCTTTGAGAGGAAAGACATTTTTTCATTGCCTCCTTCCTTTTCTTGGCCTTTTTTTGACTTGAACCTGATAATAATCTATTGTCTGGCCAGAATGGGGTGGCAGAGAACTAATTTGGTTCCTGTGGGATGGCTGTTAAGAGATACGTGGTACCTTTCCCACCCCACATAGGAATTCTTCCCAGTCTAGGAGGTATTACCAGGACAGCTTTCTTGCCTGGAGCCAGTTTTTGAGGACAATATGGAAAGCGTAGCAGACCTCTCCTGCATAATCAGGACGCATAGCTGGTCACTCCCTATAAAAGAGAGAGACTACAATTTGGCTGTAACTTAGTTTGAGGAACATCTGTCCATCTGTAGTGTTTAGAACATCTGACTAGTGGGTCAGCACCAGTTCCTCAGATCACAGCACAGCTTGACAAGCCAGAATCATATCTGACTGCCCTGCCACATGCAAGAATTGAGCAATAATCCACTGTGATAGCAAAGCTGAAAAAAGACGTCAGAAAGGCAGAAGTGTGATCAACAGTCCATGCAGACCAGTGACAGATGGTGCCCCTCCGGGGTCAGTTCTGATACTGTTCAACACTTTTGTCAGTGACGTGGACAGTGGCATCGAGGGCACCCTCAGCAAGTTTGCCACTGACACCAAGCTGTGTGGGGCAGTCAACATGCTGGAGGGAAGGGATGTCATCCAGAGGGATGTGGACAGGCTGGAGAGGTGGGGCTGTGCAAACCCCATGAAGTTCAGCAAGGCCAAGTGCAAGGTCCTGTACCTGGGTTGTGGCAACCCCTGACACAGCTACAGGCTGGGTGGACAAGTGATCGACAGCAGCCCTGAGGAGAACTTGGGGGTGATGGCGGATGAAAAACTCAGCATGACCCGGCCAGGTGCACTCCCAGCCCAGAAAGGCAACGGGATCCTGGGCTGCATCCAAAGCAGCGTGGGCAGCAGGGCAGGGGAGGGGATTCTGCCCCTCTGCTCTGCTCTGGTGAGACCCCACCTGGGACACTGCATCCAGCTCTGGGGTCCCAGCACAGGAAGGACAGGGACCTGTTGGAGCAAGTCCAGAGGAGGCCACATTAGTAAGAGGACTGGAGCACCTCCCCTACGAAGACAGACTGAGAAAGTTGGGTCTGTTCAGCCTGGAGAAGGCTGTGCAGAGACCTCCTAGCAACCTCCCAGTATCTGAAGGGTCCTACAGGGAAGCTGGAGAGGGACTCTGTCAGGAACTGTAGTGACAGGACAAGGAGTAATGGGTACAAACTGAAAGAAGAGAAATTTACATTAAATATTGGGAAAAAATTCTTTCCTGTGAGGGTGGTGAGACACTGGAACAGGTTACCCAGGGAGGTTGTGGATGCCCTGGCCCTGGAACTGATCAAAGCCAGGCTGGACAAGGTCTTGAGCAACCTGATCTAGTGGGAGGTGTGCCCATGGCAGAAGGATGTTGAGACTAGATGGTCCTGAAGGTCTATGAAACTCCCCAGCCAACCCATTTAAGTAACAGATTCAGGCAGTCAATGCCTCCCAGTCTCCCCCACCTGCCCATATGCATCAAGTTGTATGTATTTTCTGATCACAATCATTACCTGTGGGTAATGGGTGTTGTGACTGGCTACTGCTGGGGGAATACAATCAGTTGCAACCATAGCTAGATTGTGACAGATGCTTCCTGTCACATTCTGTAAGTATTTCTGCTGCTGTTCCGTGCAATTCACTCAAAAAACACCAACTGAAGTGTAGTAAATACTTTATTGATAGAATATCGCACAGACTTCAGAAACCATGGGACAGCTCAGAGCCTAGCCATGTATTTCCATGTGCGAAATCCAGTTTATTTCAGTATGGACTCTTCACTTGCTAAAAAGAAGAAAACACAAACATGGTTAGGACTATTAGCCACTCCCATGCAGAACTAAAACATGCAAAGCATTAGTGGAACCAAAGACTATCTCCATGTATTTTTTTTTCTAGCTAGTATTTATGATTCCCACTTTTGTTTAGTCAACAGAATCGTAATTCATTAACTTTGGGACAAAGGCAAACTTTTAAGTTTACTCCCTAGGAAAAGACAGTTTTCTGAACTGACAAATCAAATAAGCCCAGAAAAAGCTACCACTACAGGTATGTCCATCTTTAAGGAACTATCTTCAGCAACTGCTCTGCACATAGTGAGAGTTTAAGAATTCCTTTTCTGAAAAAAGGACACCAAAACCATTGCTGGGAACAACAGACCTGTCACCCCTGTGCCACTTTGAAACAGATTAAGCACTCTAAAGAAATAATAACGAAAATTTCCTTTCTAAGAGCCCCGGCAACATTACAGCACAGCCTCTACCTCCAAAAAGACAGAAAGTTTCATCTAACTAGAGAACATCTAAAAGATCCATTTCTTTAGTCCATGACCAATGGAGACGATGTATTTAAGATGGCAAAATAGCTTTATCTGTAGTGAGTGATATAAATCATATTTGATTTTCAGCATGCGTAGTTAATTTTAGTGTTTTGTTCAACACTAGTTTTGTTTAGGATGATGCAAATGTCACTCCCTCCCATGGGAAGAGTTACTCAGTGTGTATCTGCACCAAGAACAGCTTGAGTTATTAATAAATTTTCTTAAAATTCTTCTTAGGTTTAACCGTACCTAAAAACCCTAGGTGAAACAAAGCCAGAGAACACATTCCTCTGTACAGCAGTGGGGAAGGAATCCTCTGTTAGAACCGTACAGGGGACACAAGAAATAATCCTAAGGACAACGGAAACAATGCTGCAGCAAGAATACCACAGATGGAAGGGAATGAGAACAAAAGTAGCAGTATTAATCCCAAGTAATGCCTTCCAGCACACCCTCTTCATGTGAGAGATACAAAAAATGAAGCTGACCTCTAACACTACAGGATACAAAAAAACAAGCTGACCTCTAACCTGTGACACCACTTAAAAGCCTCAAGCTGCAATTACATGCAGTTGCCTATGGCTTGCAGTCTAGATAGTCTTATTTTTGAGGTTTCTACACTGCATGGAGAAAAGGGCTCGTACATCCAGATGAATAAGGGACATCCTGCTACAGTTAATATACGGATTCAGTTATTCCTCACAGAATAACCAGCAGCTCTTAGCAGTTTGTTTTTTCAGCGGAAATTCAGCCATTTAACAAGTCCTGACTGTCGCAAAAACATTAACTCTTGCTCTGACGACCTTTTCAAAATGCAGGCATCATTAAACAGCAGTACTATTTACTCCTCACACGGCTCTAACCACTGCCTCCAGGAATTATCCGCAGGCCTCAATTTCTCCTAAGAGCACTGCGGTGAAACAGCAGTTCTTCAGCCAAACACCTGCAAGGCAGCGTGGGATGAATAAACTAAACCGAGGAACTACCTTCTGCAATCTCTTTTGCAATCCGCTCCAGCTCTTCACGTTTCTTTTTCTCCTCCGCCTCTATTCTTCTCTCTTCTTCAGCAATCGGCTTCAGGTAGTCTGCCATCAACACAATCCCTTTAGAACACAACAACTTCCCGAACCCCCGGTGGAAAGCTCCGCGCCCGCGGGCTCGCTCAATAAAGAGGAAAAGCCAGTTCTGCTGGCACAAAGGCACACTTCCCACGGATCTGTGGCTTCAGGTCCTGCAGGGCCGTGGCTGGGCCGGGGGAGGGAAATGGCGGCCGGGCCATTTCAAGGTGCCCTTGCGGGGCGGGCGCGGGCGAGCGGGGAGCGGCCGCCCGGGAAGCCACACTCACCGTATCGCTTCTTGCCGTAGATCATCCCCACGAGAAGCGCCGAGTACCGGGTGAACTGCGGGAAGCAGAGACAAGGACGCGCCCTTCGCTCAGCCCACAAGCACGGCCGGCCCCCGCCGCCCCCCGCCCCGGCCCGCCGAGGCCACCGGCTCCGCCGGCCCTCCCGCGCCCCCGGGACAGCCCGGGTGATCCCCCCGCCGCCCTCACCTTGATGAGCGGGGAGACCTGCACCGGCGGAATCATCCTGGCGGCGGCGGCGGCGGCGGCAGCCGGAACTGAGCGCGGCGGGAGGAAGGGGCGGGGAGCAGCCGTGACCGGGAAGCCGAATGCCTGTGCTGTCCTCCGCTTCCCGAGTGCTGGCGGGTCCGGCGCTCAAAGAGCTCCGGCGGCGCAGGGACCGCAGCGGCTCTGCCGCAAGGAGGGGCTGAGGGAGCTGCGACTGTGCAGCCTGTGAGAAGGATCGAGGGGATCTCATCGATGTTTATCAATGATAAATGGACACAGACTGAAATGCAGGAAATTCCTTTTAAATGGAAGAAAAAAACCCACTTCTTCTTCTTCCGCCCCCCCCCTCCCCCCCAGGGTAATTGGACATTAAAACGGGTTGAGCCCTTTGAAAACAGATACTGGAAAAATTTTTTCAATGCCAGGGTGGTCAGGTATTGGCATAGGTTGGCCAGGGAGGTGGTGGAGTCCCCATCGCTGGAGGTGTTCAAGAGGCATATGGATCTGCTGCAGGTGATGTGGGTTAGTGATTTAGGGGTTGCAGTGGCAGTGCTGGGTGGATGGTTGGACTGGATGATCTTAAAGGTCTCTTCCAACCTTGATTCCATCATGCTATAGGCTACTGAGCAGTTATGGTGTCTCTGTGCAGATGCTCAGTCTGACTGGACACAGACGTCTGCAACCAGTCTAGCCAATCCTACTTTAAACTGGATGGTTGGACTAGATGGTCTTCAGAGGCCCCTTCCAATGACATCCATTCTACGATTCTGGGATTGTAATAATTGTTGTATTTCACTTTAATTTTCATAGATACAAAATCCTGTGGTCATTAGTAATTCTATAAAGAACAGCTAGTTACAGTTACATTTAGGAATGATCTTTCTACTTGAGAACGACACAATTCAAATTAATGCAGTTTGTTTCTCAAGAACTTTAAAATGATGCTGGACGAGCTCTGTTTATACAAAGTCTCATATGGTTTGTCCTCAGGTTTAGGTTCTGAGAACAAACTACTTATTTATAAGCAGGGTAAACAAAAAAAACCCCAAAAAATCCCAAACCGAAACAAAAAAAGCCAAGAAGGAAAAATGCATTATTGAGCCAATACAGTGCCCTTTAGTATTTATGCACTGCTTTACACAAAGCATCCTTGTAAACACCGAAATGAAACTCCTTGGTCAGATTCAGATTTTGGGTTTCATTTCCTTCAGGTACCAAAAGAAGTGGAATCAACATTTCTTTACATCACATTAAAAGCATTTTGGTGTTCTATAAAAAAATCACAAAACTGCTGAGGTTGGAAGGGACCTTGATGATTTTGAAAGAAAACACCCATCTAACCAGTTTAATTACAGACGTCGGACTTAAGGTTCACCTACAGAGAAGAAATAAATGACTTAAAGTTTTGTTTTGTCATTGATTGCAATTTATTACAAATACACATATTCACTACTTTCTATGTGCCTGCTGCACATTAGAAACAAAACCGTACAGAACCGAAAGTGCTTTTATTAAGTATCAGAAAAAACGTTATACACAACACAATGCAAGTCATTTAACCACAACTAGGTATAAATCCCCTTGAATAGCTGAACATACTCTTCACAAGAAGTACGTAATATTCACAATTACATATCGGTATCAAGGTGCTTCAAAACAAAAGCACAAGTGCTTTCAAGACTGATCTCAACTGAAACAAGATATTTGAATTTGTTTTCACCTATATGTTCTTCAGGCATACTTTGCCACAGTATTTTTTTTTTTTTATGATGAACAACAAAATTCCCCAAATGCCTTTAATTATGGCATTAAAGTTATCAGGCACTAAGACAATTCGAGATACAAATCAATTGCTCTGCCAAAAGGAAATAGAATGGCTTCTAGGGCAGCCAGAGGTTAGATGACTTCATAAGCACAAAACTTATCCAGCTGCATGTAAGTGTTAGAAAAAATTCAAGGTATCATGGACAGGAACTTCTATGGGGTTCGTTTCTTCTGCTGTCTTTCTGAGACTCAGAAATCTGTGGGATCCCTTAGTTATCCACAACTCAGGAGAAAGCTCAGCTCCCTTACCTGATGTGGAACTCTTACACATGGCAGTCTCATACTCTCCCTGAATATGACACCACGCCTTTCTGAATTACAGAAAGCTGTTCCATTGACAGACACAAAAGAGACACAAAAAGCCTGAGAAATTCAAACATTTCAGAGGAGCAGCTGCTGCAGAACAGAAAAAAACCTCACCTCTAGTCTCAGAGCTCTTTTCCTTCAGAGATTACAAAGCTAGTTGAAACTTGAATGCAAAGCCACGTGAATCCTCATTTGTTACATATATCCTTTTTTAAAAAGAATAGATATGCTAAAAGAACTTGTGTTCAGGTAGCTTGGAAGACTGCTATCACAATTGCAACTCCCATCTAAACTCACACACAGAACCACTCAAACACAGGTAGATTTCCAACTGCTATCCCCTTTTTGTAACTATCCAGAACAGACAGTGTAACGATTGGGAAAAAAAAAAAAAAAAAAAAAAAAAAGGAAACCAGCAACTTGTATGCACCTATGTTCTACTATGATGTGCCATCCAGAAATCCAGCGGTCTCCATGTCTTCCATGCCTCACATTCTCTTGCATGGAAGCACAACCAGCTTCTATGCCTGTGTTTGGCTGCCATTTTGCTGGGCATCTGTGCACTTCTTAATCGATCATCGCTGCAGTTACATGTCAAGCAGCATTTTTTCCTACAGGGCAACCCTAAAAGAAGGGGAACATGCTTTTCTTTGTATCCCCTGTTTACTCAATATTTTCAATAGCAGATTTTGGAGAAAGGGTCTCGAGCATGACCAGCTAAAACATAAATATGCCCCAGTTATGGTCAATACAGGCTTTGGTTTACATCAATATAATCCACACATGAATATAATGCGAGTCAGAGGAAATGAAGTTGCTCTCGTAACTTCACATGCACTGTGCGGAAATTTAGGACAGTGTTTCATTTGGAGACAAACATGCCTCCTCTTCTTCTAACAATACAACCTTCCGTCTGGAGAGAGACATCACAGACTTTTTGGCAGTTAAAGAAATTCTAACAAAGATGCGCAAGGCAAGAAAAGCAAATGGGATTACGATCTGCATAAGATGGAAAATTGCTGTGCTAAATTCACTTAACAAGCAAGTTAGAAAGAAGGCCCCAAGGCTTACGCAAGGGTAGAGAGCCAGCTTGGCAAACATGAATGCATGCTCCTTGCCACCATATCTTGCAAAGGCATGCAAAGTTTCCTCTTCATTGAGAAGGGCTGTAGTCCATATGGCAAACTGAAATATGCTGGCAAAGAAAGTGATAACGCAGCTGACCTGAATGGCTTCTATTTCATTATGAGACTTTTCTGCAAATTCACTGGTCAGCTGGTAAGCCAGTGGAAGCCCACCAATGAAAGCCAATGAAAGTATGTTAAGCAGTCCCATTAATCGGGTAGCTTTTGTTATATAAAGGAAAAGAGAGTGATGGACAAACCACAGTAGACCAATTGTAACAAATGAGCCAAAGTAAGCAAGGTAGTTTGGCCCATATTCACTTAAAGCTTCAAGAAGACTGCCATGGAACTTCTCATCAACTTCTCTGGGATCAGGAACATTGTCTTCACTGTGGAGAGAAAAATTACTTTGCATATTACTGTTATAAAAACACAACTGGAGCAACACAGAACTATGCTGCTTTACTTTGAGCATGTAGTGAACAACAGGCATCCACTCCATACTTTTCTAATTTATAACTTAGAAACAGTGTTTCAAATAACAGCTCTGCAAAGAAATTATATAGAAAAGGAGATCTGAATGTAAGTTGGCATTCCTTTGGGTTAATGAAGGAAATCTGAATGTAAGCTGGCATTCCTTTGGGTTAATAAAGTTGTCACAGTGACTAAACAGCTTTTATTGATAAAAATACTGATAAAAGCTTTCATCTGAAAACATAACTAAGCAAAAAAGCTTTGTTCTTCAAGACTCTACATCCCAACACGTATTACACACACTGATGATCACTACTGCTGTAACGTGGGTGTTAGAAGTATCTTTGGTTTGTGCTCTGTGTCTTTCCAGAAAATCATACTTTAAAGTAACCACTGCAGATTTTAGAAGTTAAAAGACAATGTTTGATTAATTTTATTTTCTCGAATATTACAAACAGAAAAAAATTAATATATTTAACAAAACAAAGTGTAAGAACCAGCACAAAGCCTTACCATATATCCAAAATGAGCAGGGTTGCTACAATGGCATAGACTCCATCACTGAATGCTTCTACCCGTTCCTTACTCAGAGGCTCACTGAGGTAAAAACTGAAGGTTTCTATGCTATGATGTTCCTCCTCTTCACTTCTCTGACCTGGTAACAAATCCAGACACTTAATAATGAAAAGAAGTATAAAACAAGGTAGTTCAACAACCCCCCCTTTTTCCCCATTGCCAAACTTTTTCTTTAGAAAAAAGAATGCCCGTCATCCACAAATGTCAGTCACTCCACTACTTTTGGCCTACGTGCCTCTCCCTGAAGTTTATGTTTCTTTCAAGAAAAGTGCTTCAGGAACAAAAAAAAAGCCCTGTCCTTTAAACTGTATGGCAAACTATTTTCACCAAGTGAATAATGACTCAAAGCTGTAATTGAACAAAACAAATCAGATGCTGTGCCTCAGAAAGCCCTAATAGCTGGAGGGCCTCTATGACAGCTCAGAGAACTTACACTACATGGGAGAAAAAAATCTGTCTTGAGCATGGGGCTGAACTAGGATATCAAACGACCTGATTTAAAATAATACAAGCCTTTTGTCAAAAGGTGTAGCTTTTATAGTAAATGTTAAATACACCTCTTAAGACTGAACTCAGAACTGCCCAGCTAGCCAAAATACACTGCTTCAGGTGTATAGACTGGACAAAGAACAAGGTTAAGGTTGCACAGGAATGCAAAGCAGGTGTAATGACAAGAAATTCAATAAAGCAGTAATTCAGCCATCTGACAGGGTGAGAGGTACAGACATGATGTGACCGCAAACCACAGTGTCCCCATTGCAATAAGCACACTCAGTATTTGTATGTGTTTATTCTCAGGCTCTGAGAATTCTCTGGCTTTATCCTTTCGAAGCATTTCTGCCTCCCTATTATTGCTGCCACATGGGGGAGTCAAGAGTATGCTCCCGTTTGCACTGTAAACAGACAGACTTGTACTAATCTGCACAGCAGCAGAAGCACAAAGGTGTTATTCTTCTGACTCAGCTCGGGAGTGTCAGTTCCAAAGACATTATCTGTTGACTGGTTTTGTGGTCCCTCTCAGAGGGACACTGCGCCTTTTGGCCAATTAGGTTACATGATACCCCCTTCTCCTTTTATTTTGGCAATGGCAACCTCTTTCTCCATTTTTTAGGATTTAAGCGCAGCTCAGGTTCTTGCTATGGTTGTGCAACTGTTAGTCCTGACACAAGGAGGGCAGAAAGCCCATGAGGGAAGGAAGCATGGATTTAGGCTAACTTAAGACATATGTGAAGGCACCTCTTTAAAAGACCATAGCAGTTAGATTATGAGATGTAATACCCTGAACAGTTAACTGCTGTGAGAAAGTTTGATTTACAGCTGCAGCGCTTGCTGGTTTGAAAATGTGTGACTATTCAGCATTGCAGAAAAGAAAATGGTAACAGCATAGAGTTTGCTTCCTTATGTTCTTCCATTTCCCTGCTCCCTCCTGAGGAGGGAAAAGGGATAGATGCCTGCAGCCATCATTCATATAGCTCTGTGTGTCTGCATGCACTTGCATTATCAGGACAAACCAAGAAGGTTTTGCACAGGGAAATTATCTTTAAATGTGTTGTGCCTTACACAAATCACATCACAATTACAGGAAACCAGGGAGCAAGGGAGACACTGTTTAGAAGCACACCAATAAACCCTAAAATCACTATGTTCCGAGACTGAAAATGAAAGCAGAACTAAAATTACTTCCTTCTGGGCTGTATGCATAACATGTTGACAACCTAATCTGAACATATGCCTAGGAATTTTTTTACTCACCAAGAACTTTGGTTTTACACCACGTAATTAATCGAGTGAGATGCGGAAAAACAATTACGAGTCCAAGAAGTACGTAAGACTGTTGGAGAAGAAGATGAACAGTTTAAATATAGTTATCAAAATACAAATTACCTTCCAACTTTAATATGAAACTATAAGTGTCAATCTTAGATCTAGTGACATTGAGAAAAACAAATCTTGACTTTCAAAAAGAAAAAAGGCTCAGCTGAAATGCACGTGCACCTCCTGAATACTGCATGTAGAACCAAGTACTACTTTTTCCTAGCTAATTCAGTACCAGTAATAAAGCAACCTAAAACAAACATTATAAAATAATTCTGCTAACAAAAAGTATAGGACTAACTGCTTTGGAGGCTAAAGAATTATCCCAAATGATCCTTATGGGTCCTTCCAGTTAATGATATTCTAAGATTCTACTCTTTGTGTCACAAACACACATTGGTGGCTCCTAAGTTCACAGGCTTTGTACAGGTCTAAGCACACACAGGAGCAACTTGGAGACTAATTTCACTGTTGTCAATATTAAAAACAAGCAACCAAATTACAGTGAACAGAGTGAGGAAGAAGAAGAAAACATACTTTCAGATAAAACTAGACCTTTTCACCTTTGGATTCCTAAACGCTCCTTTCATCAACAGCAACCTGATTTCTCACAAACTTGGGGATTTTTAAAATACTGCTAATTCCTCTGGAATCTTTCTCAAAATTCAGCTAAATCCATCTTTTCCTAAAGAACAAGAGGAATGCAAGCTCAGGATACATTCGAGAACTTTATTTCAGTTCCGAGTAGGGGTTCCAAAAAAGAGTTAAAGCTATTAATAAGGAGGAGCAACACATTGACATTAAATAAAGATGGAAGAGAAAAAGGCTATGTAAAAGCAGGCCGTAGCCAACACTATTTGTTTTGAGATGCAGGTTGGCTAACTGGTGTCCTTACTCTACTTGCTCTTACTCCCCAAGTTAGCGCAGCAATTGCATTCACTTCTCTTCAGTTTGTGCAATGTGGTGTTTATTTCGTGTAACCTTCCATATTAACTCAACTACTTCTGATGCATAATACACTAAGGTACAGTTTAGAAGACTCTACTAAAAAAAAAAAGCAGGCATAGCAAGTTATATTGTAGCAGAATATTCTTTTTAAATGATACAAATTAAGGCTCAAATTACAGGTTGATACATGTGATTAGAAACATTTAACGCAAAATAGCAGTCATGACTACAACACCACAGAACTGGCAACTGAGAAAGTCTGCATAAATAACACAGACATCATTATTTTCATACACAGTCCTAAAGACAACTAATACAAACTGCTGCATCAAAGTTTTCAGTTAAGCGGGAGAACTTACCAAAGGAATAAAGAAAAAAGAAAAGATGGCTGCTAAAAAGCATAAAACCGGTCCTCTTAGAATAATCTTTAAGATATGACGTTTATAGAAATTCTGATTTTCAGACTCCTGTATCTGTTGATTCAGTAAGTGTGGGTGATAGAATCCATATGCTACTATCACAGCCTGCAAGGAAAACAGCATTACTGAAATTACTACATATAAGTATATGCAGCATTTCAAATATAAGACATAGAACTATAAATCAACAAATTCCAAAACTTATTCTTCACTTCCATATGGAAGGCTGGTCCTAGAAACTCTGAGATTTGACAACACACTGCATGTCAAGACTTTAGTCTCCTCTGCAGAGCCTGTCATGACCTTTGATCCTTGATGAAAAGGAATGAAGACCTCCTTATTACCTCCTGTAATAAGGAACTGAAAGTGACAAAACACTGCACCAGGAGGAAGAGTGCTGCAGGACTTGAGGCTGAAAGTCTGTGTTCCCTCACCCACTGCTGCACGGCTCAGAAAGGCCTCAGCAGGAAAAGTCAGTTGTTCTTTCCCCACAGCATTCTACAAGGAGTGGGAAAGGAATTCTGTGAACTTTGAAATCAGCTGATTCAGTTGCATAAAACAGCTTCACATGACTGAACTTTTGTCTTACATACTGGCACTGTATTATCGTAACAGGCACAATATTGAAGAAGAATGCTACACAAACAACACATTTAGCAATTTATGCCCCTCACTAAGAAACTTAATTTCAGCTCTACACAAGAAAGTCTATTTAATAGTGAAAATGTAAATGGATAGCTCCAGTACCTGTATAAGGCCAATGACAACAGCACAGACACTGAACAGGAAGATGCCAAAAGGTACCCCTGGAAAGGAGGCCATTAAGGAAAACTGGAAAAAAATGCAACAAGATCAAATATTTAATTAAGAAGCAATGTAGGAATAACAGTAGACGAACGGAAGCACTCTTCATTCAATACTAAAACTCATACATCTAAGTAATAATTTGTATTTCATCATAATTCCATTAAATGCAATTTCTACCAACTAATATCCCAACCAAAGGCATCTGGAGAGATGGTTTTGCTCTGACATTGATAGTGCTAAACCCTAACCACTCTGGCACTGTGCCTGCATAGTAATTACAGACTGGCTTGTACCTGAGTGTAAAGTTTAACTGGTTTTGGTCAACGTGTCATAGCTGTGAAAATTCTTGATATTAGGATACCTTTTGGAATCTTTTGTTTTGTCTATCTCCATGGCTCCCTGCTGTATTAATTTCTGCAGCTTCTTTAGGGGAGGATAAAAAAAAAAAAGAAAAGCAGGATGTAGCATTAAAGTAACATTGACAGCTTTCCAAAAATTATTTCAGCTTCAAGACAAAACGAAAAGTATGTTCTCTTGCTGATAAAGATCATTTTACTGACCACAGCCTTATTTTTTGCAGACTAAATGTAGGACTTATATATCCATAGGGAAACAGGCCGGTCTTACACACACAACAGTCAACATGCATTTTAAGCAACTGTTTTATTCTGTTAATTTAGCATTCAGTTAATATATTCAGTTAATATAGCATTCAGTTAATGTATATTCAGCAAATATTCCTTTGAGGTCATCTGACCAAAAATTGTGCAGATTTTAAACACGAACCATCAGCTGCCAGAATCAACCTTGCAGAGCAAGTCAGAAGTGATACCACAAACTTGGTCTAAATTACAAAAGGAAAATGTCCTGCCATATAAGGAGGAGTCTGAAACACAGTTTCATTTATCTTGCCAAAATTCTTATCAGATAACTTGGTTGCTTTTTTAAAAGAAACCATGGAAATTTTTTTACCATGAGGGTGGTGAAACATTGGCACAGGTTGCCCAGTCCCTGGAGACAGACAACATGATGTTGGATGGGGCTTTTAGCAACCTCATCTAGTTGAAGATGTTCCTGATCTTTGCAGGGATTGGACTATGTGACCTTTAATGGCCCCTCCCAATCCAAACTATTCCATGATTCTATGATACTCTGACTTCCCATGACTGTAATTTTTGTTCCAGAATACCCATTTTCTGCCAGGTCTAAATCATGCAATATTTGAAGGTTATAAAATAGCTTCATGAATTTTAAAGAAGAAACACTTAACTATGATAATGGCTTCAGGGTTTATACTATAACAACACTTTCCTGAATACTTTGGTAAAGTCTTTCCAAACAAACACTTTAATTTAAACATATGACAGATCTTAGAAAATTACTTACTGTGTATGGCAAGAAGGTTATGATCATCATACAAGCCTAAAATAGAAAAAAAGCATATTGAAACACTATGTATTTTCTGGACACATCTTCAATGAGGGTATTGCTTGCTTTGTATTTTACACAGAGATCAAATGCTTGGGCTGCATAACACAACACCCACATTTCTGAAGTTGCTGAGTTTGGACTACAACAAATGGCTAGTTTTGTACACATCTTCCACGTTCTCTATCTGAATTGTACAGGCTTATTTTAGAAAACACTACAGTTTTTTACCAATACCCCAGGTAAAAGTTTTGCTATGGTTTTCAAGAGATTTCTTTCTAAAGTAGCAATGCTAAATGTACCACACATTCTAAACAGGTGTTTCTGATTTGTCAGGAGCATTAATATCTGATCCCAAATGTTTCATATCTAAAAAAGCAAAATTTTAAAAACCCAACCAAACAAACAAAAGCATAAAGAAATGCATTGCTTTGAAAGCTACATTAGGTAAGAATTAGATGTCTTCCGCTATTCTTCTAAAAGAATTTCCTCTAGTGTTATCTCACTGAGCTCCAACAGTGCTTTTACTAACAAAATTAAATTAACTGTGTGGTTGCATACTTTCAGAGAACAGAGTTTAAAACAACATAGCAAAATACTCAGTTCCCTCAGATGAACTTCAGAATCTGCTGCAGAGCTTCTGTTGGCTAACAGTAAAACATTATTAAGTTAAAAGCAAGCTACTTATCAATCAGTCACCTTGGAACTAAAGATCTTTGTATTTTCCTGACTTGGAAATATATCAAGAGATACGCTATTTAAAGTAGAAACTTTCAGATATTCACAGACACACTTAAGAAAAAGTGACCTGTATCTGCTAGGTTAAACATCCAGCGTGTCTGACAAGACTCACCAGATTTAGAAGAGCCAGGACATCATCTATATGCTCTATCACCTGAAACAACCTGGCAAGGCAAGGCAAGGCAAGGCAAGGCAAGGTAAGGTTATCATGAGCAAGCCAACTCACAAAATATATTTTACAACACTACATATAAATTGTACATTTCTGATAGTTGGGGGGAACCCAATTTCCTTTGCTCTGGAATTAATACAAGTATTCCAGGTGCTACCAAAACTCATGTAGCTCAAATATGAAAGTAATTTCTTAGAAAAATATGAAAAGTGAGATACAATCAAGTCACTCATGGAGCAGTTACTAAGAACTTGTTTCTATTTGAATGGCAGAGTATTTTCAAAATTTTAAGGCTTAAAATAATTTCTCCTGAAGAGACAGCACACAAAGAAAAAGCTTTCCTTGCAAACGTCCCCAGACTTTGTTAATGAAACTTCTCATCCACAAAACTGTCACTTAGAATCAATAGCACCCATCACCCTCCACAAAACCCTGAGACTGTACCTCAGCATTTACGTCTATCAGCGAAGAAAAGCACTGTGACAAAGGCATGGATGTAAGGGATCAGCTTCGAATATTGAATTACAGGTTGCACACCTTTATTGGAATTTATTGGTCACTTGCATAGTGACCATTTCTAAATTTCAAAATTCAAACAAAAACTGCCCTGGTTCCAATATGATGCCTACATGCCAATTTCTTTTTAACCACCAAGACACGGCAGGTGGGGGTGTCTACAGCTCTATAAAATTCAGAATCTGCAACATTACAATTGATTTTGTGACAAGTACTGCTGAGGACAGAGAGACGAGTTTTGCCCAGCTGGTACTCTATCAGTTCATTTGTTGTGGAGCATGCAAGTTACAAATTCCTGTTTTTTCAGCATAATTAGAAGTCTAATTCCATCTAGACTTCGAAGTAAAATGAAAAGTAACTCTAAAAGCTATATAATGCTTGTTTTTCTCTGTATCACTATAGCAGTGGTGTAAGAGCAGCTATTCACTGGTAAGAGTAGCATTTCTTTACAATGATTTTCTAGTATTATTCAACAAAAGAGGTTTCAGAAGTCTGGCAGCAAACAGAAATGTATCAGAGACATGGTTATCTCCTTCACTTTCTAGCTTTTAACTTTAGATTTAAACACTCTGTTCCTACCTTACATGAGCTGCCCATGCCACTGTGACTATTAAAAAGGTCATCAAGTAGACTGCAATTTTTGCTAGAAGAAGTTGCTGAACACTTTCACCTAATTTCTGAAACAGAAAGTGACACCCAAGGAAACAAAATTTAAATATTATATTACAAAATTATTACCAACACCTGCGAAAGAGATGTACAGTAATGTAATCTATTTTTTGAAAATGCCTCCCAAGAATGCAGTTCCCATTCAACAATCTCTTCAGTACATTGCAGATAAACCAGTTTATTAGGAACCCGTTAAGTAGGCTGAACTATGGCATGTGATATACCAACACATCTCTTCAATCCGTAAAAGGGCTTCCCAACGCTCTATTCACCTTGTGATTCATTTATGCATTCTCTCATCACTGTTACTTTAATAAAGCATTTCAGAGGACTGGACACAACATGCCCCTTTTATTTTCACAGCACTGACTTCTGCAGTAGAAGCCTCACAGAGGTTTTCATGTAATGACTGTTAACAAGGAGAAAGGAGAGGGTTAACCTCATTGAATTTTGCACATTTAACCACCACAATGGCTTAAACACTCATGTAGTATATGTGCTGTGTTACAGATCTTATCTGAGCTCCTTAAATTAAGACTTAGGTCTGTTTAAGAGTAGAAAAACAAATCAAGATTTAAAAAAAACCCCGTAAACATTCTCAAATTATTAATGTTTCCTAAAATTCCTGGGTATTTTCATAATTAATTTATTTTCTATAGTCTTCTTTTTCCACCTCTGCTCATTCAAATTACATTTATTATGAATCTAACTTTAAAACTAGCATTCATGTTGTGCTATATAAGTGGCTTCACTAAGTGATGGTTTATTACCAAGAAGACCAGATGCTTTCTGAAAGATGTTTTGGTCAGATGGACAATTCTTCATTTTTCATAGAAAAGTAACTACATATAATCTATGGCCTACAACATATAGCTCATTCAGGCTTTATGTCACAACATCTGCAGATAACACAAACATATATCTTAAAGCTTTACACTCAAAGTTCACCAGCTCCTCCCCCTATGCAAAATTCCTGTTAGACTTAATGTTACTTAATGGTTTCTGCTTTTTAAAGCCTGTAACTGGAAATTAAGCGGGCGTGTTAAACGAGGATGTCACATCTACTTGCGAGGACTCAAGAAACAACAAAAGGCACGTGATACCTGGTCAGGATGTATTTTTGTGTGAGCCACCGGCAAAATCTGAAATAACAAAATGTTTGTTAGCACATGACGTTCTTTTCCTTGTTGAGCACTTCCCTAAAACCACACAACCCTCAGGTGCCCGCGGATCGCGTAGCCAGGAGCAGCTCTGGAAGTCACAGCCGCTCCTGAGCCGTGGCCCGGCCCGGCCCGGCCCGGCCCGGCACGGCCGGCACTGCCGACACCGCCCCGGGACAGCCGCCCACATACCCCGACAGCGGGGCTGGGAGGCACGGGCGGTCGCAGCCCCTCGGGGCGGGCCGGAGAGGCACGGGCGTCACCCGGAAACGCGGGACCAGCCGCGGCCACCGCAGGCTTCTCCCTCCCTCCCGCCGCCGGGCGCTCACCATCACGGTGGCGATGATGGAGAGCAGCGCGTCACTGTAGGCCAGCAGCCGGTGCGATGTCTGCGTGCTGCTGCCGCTGCCCGGCTCCGGCCCCGGCCCCAGCCCCGGGCCGCGCTCCGGCGCCGCGACTCGCGGAGCCGACATGGCCCCGCAGCGCTCAGCGGCGGCG
>VZTI01004727.1:364872-391969 GCA_013397865.1 Struthidea cinerea
GCGGCGGCGGGGGCGGCGCTTCCCCTCGCCCTCGGAGGGGCGGGAGCCGCCCGGTGGCCCTGGGAGGCGGGGGAACGCTGGTCTCGGAAACAATGGGATAGATGTCCGCGAGTCGTGGTGACGCTGGGCGTCCAGCGGCTGAAGCACCCAGCCCCTCTGATCTCCCAGGACCAGCTGGAATGCCACGGGGTTTATCTTCTGCCACATTCTGTATTCTTAACAGAACACTCAGAAAGATCGACTTTCCTTCGCATGTATTTTTTTTTTTTTCCTTTTACGTTTAAGGTTGGAATTGGAGTATACACTATGAAGGAGTATCTGTTGAATGAGAATGTTGTATGAGATACAATCACAGAATAGCTAAGGTTGGAAGGGATCACTGGAGGATCCCTAGTCCAACCTCTCTGCTCCAGCAGGGTCCCTTACAGTATGTTACTCAGAACTGTGTCCATATGGCTTATCAATATCTCCGGAGAAGGAGACTCCACAACCTCTCTGGACAACCTGTTCCAGTCCACAGTCACCTGCACAGTAAAGAAGTTCTTGCTCATGTTCCAGTGGAACTTCCTGTGCATCAGTTTCTGCCCATTGCATCTTGTCCTACTGCTAAACACCAAGACGAGCCAGGATCCATCCTCTGACACCCTCCCTTCAGATACTTCTATGCAATGGTAAGATCCTCTCTCAATCTTCACTTCTCCAGGTTGAATAGACTCAGCTCCCTCAACCTTTCCTTATAAGAAAACAGTACTCTTTCCTTATAAGAGAGATGCTCCAGGCCTCTCATCATCTTTGTCACCTTGTGCTCGACACGATCCAGGAGCTCCACGTGTCTCTTCTACTGAGGAGCCCAGAACTGGATACAGCACTCCAGATTTGCCTCAGTAGGGCTGAGTGAAGGGGCAGGGTCACCCCCTTGACCTGCTGGTAATGTTCTTCCTAAGGCACCCCAGGATCCCATCGGCCTTCTTGGCCACACGGACACACTGATGGCTCATGGACAGCTTGTTGTCCAGCATCATGCTGGATCCCCAGGTCCTTCTCCAGAGAGCTGCTTTCCAGCAGGTCACCCCCAGCCTGTGCTGGTCCCTGTGGTCCCTGTGCTGGTCCCTCCCCAGGTGCAGGACCCTGCACTGGCTTTTGTTGAATTTCAGGCAGTTCCTCCCTACGGATTCCTCCAGCTTGCTGAGGTCCTTCTGAAGGGCTGCACAGCCCTCTGGGGCATTGGCCACTCCTCCCAGCTTTGTGTCATCAGTGAACTTGCTGAGGAGGCATCTGTCCCTTCATCCAAGTCATTGGTGAACAAGTTAAGCAACACTAGGCCCAGTATTGAACCTTGGGGGACACCACCAGTGACAGGCCTCCAACTAGACCCTGTGCCACCAATTAGAAACCCTCTGGGATCTGCCATTCAGCCAGGTCTCCATCCACTTCTCCATCCATTCATCCAGCTTCCATTTATGAGCACATCATGAGAGATAGCGTTGAAATCCTTGTTGAAGTCACGGTAGATAATATCCACTGCTCTCATCCATCCAGGTGGTTGTCCCATTGTGGGAGGCAATCATGTTGGTCAAGCATGATTTTCCTTTAGTGAATCCATGCTGACTACTCCTGATCATCTTTTTGTCATCCATTTGGATAGAGATATCCTTCAGGATCTACTATTCCATCACCTTTTCCCATGGAACAACATAAAGGACAAGTATTTTAGAATGCAGCGTAACATGAATTCCTGATGGACGAGACTGAAATTATTCATTTGAATGTTGTGCCATGTTTCGTATGAAGTGTTTTATGGAAGATGTAACTTGAGCTCAAAGTGTATTTATTACACAGAACTGAAATATTTCCAGGCAAATACATACAAATCTCTGTATGGCTAGTATAATTTTCTACCGTATCATAATAAATTCCGAAACTAAAGAAAGGCAATGAAATAGATGAGCTACTGGATTTCACAGGGCATTTCTGATAATTGTGAACTTGGTTTAAAGTCTCTCTCTTTAATGCTGTTCTCCACAAACACTTAAGCAATTGCTCTCTGGAGAACTGGTGTTTTTTGGTGTTACTTGCTGAAAACTTTTGTTTCTAGGATTAAAAAAAACAAACAGGCAAGACAAAACCAAAAAGGGTACAGACGGACTTTTTCCTTCGACTAACTCACCTCTTTACATATCGCTTCCCAGAGGGGTGGTTTTCACTGTTAGTGACTACCTCTCGTAGCACACCAGCTATCACCCGCATTGCCACAGCTAGGCTGTGCCTTCTCCAGTCATTGCAGCTGAGATATAATTTTGCTTTATATTTTTGAGGGTTGGCTTTGTCTCATTTGTTTATGTGCTTTGCCTTCATTACTGATTTTATTATCTCATTGTAGTGGTTTAACTTTAGATTCTATAACATACTTACTTTTTTGTGAGATAAGAATTAGGAGAAAGCAAAAGCAGGCACAACTTACAGACTATTAATGAGTTTATTAACAGATTCGAAAGACAGAAGGAAAAAACTGCTGTGGTGTAGTACATTTCTTCTATGAATCTCACAGTTCTTTTACACTGCAAGCCATAGATCATCACATGGGGTTATTAAGGATGAATTATGTTGCCCTAAACATGAAGGTTTTTTCTTGCCCCCAGTCTCTGAAAAGCTTTTTTCTTTCTTTGCTTCTAAGCAGCCCGGCATGGGCACTTCTACAGCCTTCACGGGCCACACATGAATGTCCATCCCCCCATGTACTATAAATGGTTTAAAGAAATGCACAGTTCAATATTACAGTTCTTTACCACGGCATGATAGAGGCATTTTAAACTGCGCGTGAGTAGCGCGGCACCGCCTTTTCTTCTCTTCCAAAGCCATCTTAGCTCCGTCCCACGTGACGTGACTCACTTTTTCTCTCTGGCTCCGAAACCGCCATGTCACTGCTTGGCTCCACGGTGGAGAGAGCCCTGCCCTCCTTGCGCTGCTGGCTGCACAGTATCCTCTTCGGTTCAGAGCGAAGTGTACTGGCTGCAGACAGGAGGCTCCTTCTGGCTCCCGCTGGCTCAGCGCGGTGCAGTAGCGTGGTGAGGAGAGGGTCCTGCCGGTCTCAAAAAGTCACTCAGATGGCCTCAGCCACGTCTGCAGCTCAGGGATAGTTCCCCCCCAATGACCCAGGGTCCGTACCGCGGCGCTGGGAGAAGGGGAGGGGCAGAGACCCCAGCCTGGTGGGGCCTGGAGGCCGAGGCCACCCCCCCACCTTCCAGCAGGCTAGCTGGAAAGGAAGGCCAAATCCCGCCTTCCCGCGTGGTTTAAATATGGAAATTTAGAGAAGCATTATTGGTCTAAAAGGCTGCCTGTCAATTCAGGGTCAACCCACTACACTCATGTACCTCACTACTGGGAAGTCTCCTGAAGTGAAGTCAAGCCTGTTTCTAGCATTGAAGACTTCAGAATGAACACACATCTCTTGTGAGATATTTGCTGGTGGCCTGGTAAGGAATGTGGTTTGCTCATGATGGCCAGCCGTAAAGCCTTCTGTTGTCAGTGAAGTTGTACCTCCATTTCAGTACCACTCTTGCTGCTGCTTAACATGCTTAGGTTATGGATCAACATTTTCAGAAATGACAAATTATTTAGAGAAGCAGAGCTCAACATGATGTATAGCAGCAGTGTAGAGCTGCTCAGAAGGACAAGGGTTTTTAAGACCAGACACAACTGTTGTTACTCCTAGGTAGCTTTTTGACACTGCTGTATTCAGGTGCTCCGGTGTGTTGTTGCTCTGTGTTCTGAAACAAGCCAAAGGGAAATAGTGCTTCTAAATGGGCAGCACTTCTTTTCTTAGTTTGGATACTTGAGTCTATCTGCTTCCTGCTAGTGTCTCTCCATCGAGACAAAACGTATCAGAAAAGGGGTCTTTAAAATGAGCTGTGAGCGCCTGATCATTAACGAATCAAAAATTTATTGAGCTAGGGTATAGCTTTCATTTTCAGAATTCAAGGTAACTTGTAGTAAACGCACTGCCTTCATCCCTGTTTCTATAGAGCATGCTGTTTTGTTGCTCTACAGCTCCTGACTTAGCCAAAGTATTGTGGAAGAAGAGCGCATTTCTTCCACCTGGAGCTGTTACAAACATTTGTTCTCACATAAAGAGAGATTTCTGCACAGTTCACTACTGCAGCTGAGTAAAAAGTATGGATAATATGCCTAGCTGAAAACATCATTTACCCCTACAGATTCAAATAAAATCTGTGTTCTGTGTTACTATCTTGAAATGCTCTTTAGTTAGCACTTAGAATAAAGAGTAAGAATGGAGGCTCAGGGAAGTCTGCAAGAGCACTGAACTCTGGATTGGCTATGTTCACATTTCACAAAACGATACACTTCTGCACAGTATAGGAGGTTATCCACACTGAAGTCTTAGGAGAGAAGTCTCTGTAGCAGTACACTGTAAATGCCACACAGATCAGTCTTACCTATTGAACTTTTGGGGAACAAACAGGGAGGAACAATGACATCAGATGTTTGCATTAAGACATTAACCTTTCCACTTCACCTTCTGCCTGTGCTTCTTCTGTAGTCCAGTTGCTTTGGTTCTTTCTCACTTGCAGGCCTGCTAAAGATACCAAAACACGTCAAATAAAGAAAAATGATTTCTTTTTACCTCAGAATCTGTTGCTGAAGGACATTCTAGTAAGTAAAAATGCTGATTGTATCTTTGCTTTAATGGATGCTTGCTCAGACCAATGCTATCTGATGAAAGTTCAGTCATATCTCCCCCAATGGAGAAAACAAAAATTAATTATTTTGAATAGACTTTGGATTAGTGTCTTTGTTTGCTTGACTAGGATTTGTCTCATTTGTTTAGCATGCAATGCAATCTGGCATAGGTAATTTTAAACTTTTGCTTGAGGAAAGCATGGATCGGTCTACAGGTAGATGTGGAGCTGCCATACATACTAGAATGGCAATTTCATTTTTTTATCCTGTAATGAAGAAAGTAGTACTTTATGCACATGTATATTATAGGTGATCTTTGAACTTTGATTCTCTTAAATGTTTGGAATATTCAGCATTAATTTGCATCAGAGCTGCATTCCTGATACTGCTGTAATACTGCATATGTCCATTCGTCATACTGGTTTTGATAACACAAGGTTACAACTAGTGTAGGATGTACAAAACCATTGTATTTTCCAGGTCTTGAACTGCAAGACAACACTTCAGCTCTAATTGCTCACTAAATTCAGCTATTTGTCATACAGCTTTGTTTACAAAAATACTTATCTAGAAGCACTGCAGTTAACAAAACCAGCAGTTAACTGAGGCACTGGAGGAAGTTTGGACCTCCAAGACACGTGGTAATGACTCAAATTTACAGTAAAGGTAGTACCTTCAAATGGAGCACTTTAATGTTAAGAGTAAAACTAACATTTCCTCTTACTTTTTCCATAGTAGAAGAAAAGACAAAAAAAAAAAAAAAGTGAGAAATAGAGGGTGGTGTCAAACACTAAAAGTTTGCAGTGAGTTCTTCTTGTCTATCTATATTCTTACTCAATAGATGGGAATGGTATAGTGTGAGACCAGTTATAGTAGCTGGTCTGCCCTGCCCCTAAAAGAACAGCCGAACAGCTCTGAGACCACTGCAGCAAGTGGCACCATATCTTGAACCACCACTTGCTCGCTGTAAAACAGTGCACTGCATGTTGTAATGGTGCACGTAAGCAATAAAACTTACCATTTGTTAAAGGTTATGCCATTCCTGCTTGAGCCTTGGACCCTTTGGTGTGAATCAATTTCTCAGTCTTCAAAACTCAGTTCACCTCAGAGTATCAAACTGGCCAGGTGACATGGCATTTCTGATTTTATGATTGCTTGCACAAACGACTTCTGGGTCTGAAATTATGAGCACATGTTGTTTCTGCCTTTCACCTTACGTCCTTGCATCTTCAATCAGTGGTCAATTTTTATCAGTGAAGGTGAAATATAACCTATAGAACTGATCAGGATTCTTTGAGTAGCAAGACATTTCAGGAAGATAATGCCTAAGCTTGGAAATAATGCAGCACAAATAGCTGAAGATGGGCTTTACAGTTATGAAGATGGTGGGTTTTTTTGTTTTGTTTTCCAAGCCTCAAAATTGTAGGACTTACTTTGCAAATGATTAAGAAATACAGTTAGATGTTTACCTTTAGCTTGTTAGGGGTAAATGTTAGAAATAGAATGTAAAAGGTACAGACATTGCCTATTCACGTTGTGAGAATTACATCAGTGAAGAAGCAACCTGTGCACTTCCACAAGAAAATCTCGTGAAGACACTGAGACCACTGTAGCCTGTCTGAATAAAAGGGGCACATGTATTTTTAGCACTCAGGCTTTGCCTTTGATTATTGTTTGTATTTGAGTGTTGTGGTATTGATGGCACAATGGTTCATCAAAGCTACCTGCTAGCATTTCTCCTTGTGATGAAAGATAAGAGCAGTTATCATACTAAAATTCAATTGATACTTAAACTCTGCCTTGAATTACAGATCTTTCAGGGCACAGAATAACTCTTCTCTTGATTTATAATTTCATTCTGATGTTTGTGTGCTTCCAGACCAGATTATCTGTAAAAGTAAATAAGTAGTTTAGGGTGGACATTCAGTTATGCTTCTTCATTAATTTTTTCTGTGTGTCCTCAAAAGATGTTATTTTCAATTGGCAATTACGTGTATAATTACATAGACTATTACAAACTATCTGGGCACCTGGCTCACTAATACAGATGATCTTGAAGATCCAGCTGTGTATTTGTGCGGCTGAACATATTTTGGATGGTTTTTTTTGTAATGATCGTGGGTGAAAATTCATTCATATTCCTTACGTTGGTTCTGCAGATATGCTACCTCACAAACATGTAGTTTTGAAGTAATAATATGGATTGCTTTCACCTGGTTCAGTTATCCTGATGAGACAATCCCAATTTGTCCCGTAAATTGTTCATTAACTTTTAACAAACCAATTGCATTTGACATACTCAGGTCTCATGCGGACAATAGGTCGTAGGTGCTAAAGATGGTATAGGTAAAACCTTTTTTCTCCAGTGCTTTTTTCCCAAAACAGAAAGACCAGCACTTCAGAAATATAACTGTAAAAAGTTGTGAGGGGCCAATGCTTGCCATTGAGAGAATGTTTGCAGAAGCTTTCCTGAACTTGAGTGATCCAGATAGCAGTGCACAATTGCAGGAGCAGACTTCAATATAATGCACCCTTTTGTAGGGATAGCAATTCCTCTTGTCATCCAAAAAATTGACACATGAGATTTCAGAGGTCCACACTGCAGGCAGAGAAGGGATAAACACTTGCCAAAGTGCAGACCTCTCGCAGTTATAAGATGTGCATCAAAACAGGTAATCCACATAGAAAATGCAATACAAAGTTTAAAACAGAAGAGGAGAAGAATGCAAAATGGCTAGAGAAAGGTCTTAGCTTAAATATTTCTTCCAAAATTACTACAAGAGTATTTTTTTATCCTGAAATTATTGTGATTATTTGAGATGCCTTTCCAGGGATTTTTCACTGTCCCCGCACCAAGGAGGCTTCTGGCCTGTGCAGGTGACAGCAAAACATCAGAACTGACTTGAGGAGAGGAGTGAAAACCGGCAAAGATGTACCCTGATTTCAGGATGTAAGTTGATAAAATTGCCTCTTGGCAGATGCCCAAAAAACAGAAGTCTCTTGCCCACTGAAAATTACATTTTATTAAGAAATCCAATTTTTTTTAAATCATGAAAAAGAAATGTGATATCTGTCTTATTTTTATCTTCTAGATAAGATATGTGATCAGATAAGTGATGCTGTTCTAGATGCTCATCTCAGTATTGATCCAGATGCCAAGGTTGCCTGTGGTAAGTACAATACAGATAGAAAAACAGATTAATGAAGTACAACATGTAATCAATGTTGATATAATGTCTTTTGTTCCAAAATTCCTCCAGTAGCTGGCTGCCAGTCAAGACTTTCACAGTCAGTAAAGCACTACCAAGCTGTGGCACTCTGATTCAGAAGAAAAGGAAAAGCAGGATAAAAGCTGCAAAAAATGATCAGAATAAAGGAAATACATAGTACTCCAGTGCAAATTAAAAATTATGAAATATAAGAACTACACTAGGCGGTATCAGGGAAAAATAGGGTTGTCAGGATGGATGCTAGTGAGGAATCTAAGAAAACCAGGGAAAAAGAGAAGTGTGGAAAGATAGATGTCAAAGTGCATGTCTTCACAGAGTGATTAGGGTGATGCCCTGTGTTCATAGGAGGACAAAATCATTTGAATGTGATTCTGATCAAAGTGGCTTGCTTTTTTGTGTGACTTTCCATCAGGGTGATGCACGGATGTTGTCATTAGCAATAGAGGCTATGAATGTGTTACCAAATTGGAATGAGCTGGGTTGCCACAGAAAAATGGACACGGAAAGGGAATGTACCTAAAGAGCTTTCCAAATGCAGTAATTTTTTTTCTAGAACAAGCTGCCAAGGCCATAGGTACAGCACAGAGGACTAGCTGCGTCTCATAAACACAATGATCTAATATTTTTCATCTGAAAAATCCCATGTGATCCCTGAAGCACAGATGTGAGCAGTGAGATGTGAGGGAAGGGTTTAGCGTATGTGTTAGACTTGATGAAGCATGTATTTCAATACTGCAGGCAGTTATGCTTCCAAAACTGCTGAAAAGATGACGATGGTAACAGAGGAATGCTGCAAAAATGTCAAGGAAAAATGTGTGTAAGAGATGTGAGAAACACCAACAGTTTGTCTTACCAAGGTAAAATACTGAGGTATGACATGATTACATAGACCTAGAAGATCATATTTTTGTACCAATTTTTTTTATGATTGTCTGCTTTACGCTTTTACATAAAACAGAAAAGTTTGGAGACCAGATGGAGTCTTGAAACAAACAACAAAATAAAATACTGAATGATTCTGCACAAAATTTCTAATTAAGTTGCGTTGCTTCTTGCTCCAGGATCTTGTCAAAGCTGAAAGTTTTTGTGGTTGCCAAGGACAACTGGGTGAATTACTGTAATAAAAATATATCAAAGACTGGTAATACCATCTGTTAATAAACTATATTCCTTTGGCTTCAGGAAAACCCTGAGCTGAAATTCTTGTATTTGGAGAAGCAGCCCTACACACTTGATCTGTTTTTACAGACATTTGCTTCTAGCCAATGTGAAGATAGGATAATTGGCTATGATGGGCCCCCACCACATGCAGGCTTTTAAATGTTCATATCAGCTGAAGAGAAGGGTTGTTGCACAAAGACCCATAAGTGTGCTAAGGCTTTACACTGACTTTCCCCTGTGATCAATCCTCTGCTCGTAGAACCATCTTCAGGATTTCTCTGTTTAACTGTAAAATAGCATAAGTAAAATTTTGACATTTTACCAACATATTTTCTCCAGAGTGTGTAGCAAAAACTGGAGTGATTTTTTTCTCTGTGGAGAGATCACATCCCAGGCTATAGTGGATTATCAACAAATTGTAAGAGAGACCCTTAAGAGGATAGGATATGATGACTCTTCCAAAGGTGAGTGAGATGCGTGGTGTTGATAATACTGATTGTGGGTTCAAACCAGGTATGGGCCATTCACTTAAGAACTGGATGTGATGATCCTTGTGGGTCCCTTCCAACTAAGAATATTTGGTGATTCTCTGTGATTCTCTAATGAGATCCTACATGTGTTCATTCATGGCGCTGTTCTGCATGTGGCCAAAGTCATGTTTTTATGGTCTTCTGAAGAATAAAATGAAGTGTGTAACCAGGCCTGGGAGAGGACTCACAGCTGTTGTTGTTGGTTTGTATTTCTCACTGCCTGGTATTGAAGGAGCTATTTTAAGGTGGCATACTTGTAAATGACTTATTCTTGAAAGCGTCGGGTATCTCTTGCTTCTCTGATGCAGACAAGCCAGTGTTTGGACAAATGTCAGAAGGTGGTTACATTTGTAGGTTTGTACAATGAGAACTTTAACACTGATGTTCCTTGTCCTTGGAATGTACAGGCCTGCGACACTGGAAGTTCACACAAAAGGACCTCTTTATGTGTTCTTAACATGTACCCTGAAGGAGTTTCCTTTCAGCAGTTGAACTACTTACATGACTACTCCCCTTCAGTCTTCCTTCTTTCTTTTCATGCATGATATATACTTTTTCTCTAATTCAATTGAATCCTAGAACATACTACAAGAAAAACCAAATACCAGTTTCTGGCAACATTTTCTGCACTCCTCTCCCAGGTTTAATAACCAAATAGTTTGAACTCCAGTCAAAATAAGCTATGTCATAATAAGCAGTATCATAACAAGCATAACAAGCTTTGTTAGGGTAGCTTGTAGGATTACACTTACCCTGTCAGTTTCAAGGATTCACGTTTGACCTAATAGCACTAACCTACCCACATCGTGAAACTGTTAAATAAATGTGCTGATTGTCTGCTTCTGTTAGCAAAAAAAAAATGTACTACAGGAAACTTACATGCTTGGAATTTTGAAAGTTTTAGCCAAGATAACTAGATAATCCTTAACAACTTCTCTAGCAATCTCTGAACTCTCAGGAATGTATGAGCTAACTTTACAAAATTCCTTTCACTAGGACTGGACTATAAGACTTGCACAGTTTTAGTGGCTCTAGAACAACAGTGTAAAGAAATCAAGCATGCTGTCTCCAATGGCAAGACTGACGATGACATTGGAGCAGGGGATCAGGTAATTCCAGTCACTACTCAAATCTAGTTTAAGCACAAGCAGTTACAGTTACAGTGGACCTGGGACTTTCCTTAAAAGCTATTGTGCAAATTGCAAGAATCAGCACCTGAGCACCGTGCATTCTCTTAATCACCAGAAGTGTGAAAACGTATCACAGCCTTCACCAGTTTCAAGGAAAGTGGCTTTTCCCATATTCAGTGGCCTTAGCAGGATAGAGTTACAATTAGGGTTTTTGTCAGTCAGTAAGTTTCTGATATTTCAAGTCCTTTAGCCTGGCAGCAATTTCTGTGTCATGTGTGGGGAGAAGACTGAGCAGTCTTGATGAGCTTCATGTTTATGAAGCCCTTGCAGTGGGTTCTTATGGATGTGTAAGGCAGAGCCATTCTTGCAACCAGCCTCTGTTGTGGCTGTGATTCTTGCACATATATGTTATTTCAGGCTGGTTATGTGTCAAGGATATTAACTCTGCATGTTACTGCTGTCTCTCGCTAAGCTTGGGTGATTCTAAAGTACCATGAGGCAAAGACAGGTGCAGAAATGGACAGAGAACATGGAAATGAGTGGCTTATTTCCCCATTTTTCAATGCAGTTCCCCAATTTTCCATGCAGGGTTTGATGTTTGGCTATGCCACTGATGAAACTGAGGAATGTATGCCCTTAACAGGCCTCCTGGCACACAAACTGACTGCAAGCATAAGGCCTCTGGAACGGAATGGAACATGGCCCTGGGTTAGACCAGATGGGAAAACACAGGTTTTTAACAGATGCATCAACTGTAAGGGTGAGAAACAACAGAAATCATTTACCCTGTCTGCTACTACATTAGAATTTATATTTGTAAAAAATGGTGCTGTCATTCTCATGTTCCAAGGTGATGTGAGTTTCATAACGTACATTCGTGTATAGCACATATGGTTCGTCTAAACTGTTCTGTCAGTGTCTCAGCAGGTCTCTTCAAAACAATACTTGCATTTTTCTTGTTTTCCCCTGGAGATAAGGAAAATTAACAAATTACCAACAATCAGGTTTGGGGGTTTTTCTGAATAAATATCAGCTACTGACAGCTGTGTTGCAAAGCTCAGGGGATTAGTCACTGAGCCCACTGTAAAAGTGATGCACTTTGGCTGTCTCAAAGACTGTAAGTTCTCTGTTTTCTGGGCTGTGAAACCTGCAGGACAGGAAAAGAAAAACCTACATATGGCATTTCCAGTACAGCAAAGTGTTTTACTCTTAATTTCTGTTATTTAGTGTGGATCAGCTGCATTGAGTTATACTGCTGCTGTTGTGGTACAACATGTATTGTGCCCCTGCCTCTTGTCGGGAGTGTACAGAACACGTGAACAGGCTGGTTTATTTAGATGTATCTTTTCAAGCATGTTTGAAGAGTAGGAAAGTAAAGAGACCACTTTAGTCTGTAAGAAAACAGATACTAAGGATGAAGCAATGCCAGTTTATACTTGCATGCGCATAAAAGCCGTGTAGAAGGAAGCAAAGGATACAGCCTATCATATGATCTACAGTTGTTCATTTTAGCAGGGTTCTCCAAAATTTGTTTTGGCTTTACTTTGCTAATCCACAATTTGAAGTGATGTTAACATAGCAAACCAGATTGATTTTAGCATCAACTGCTAAAATCATAGGATTTTGTAGCTTTCTTGTTGTTATTTTGCTTCTCTGTGCCAATACATGTAATATCCTGTAGTTAACCCTTTTGGTATTGGTACTTCAGTACTTTTTTTCCTTAAAGTGAGTTTAAGCACTGACAACAATCCATCATTTTTCATCCTATTCCTCTTCATCTGTTTATTTTTAGGTGCAGGAAATAACTGTGATTTTCATTTCCAGCTTTCAGACAGGTGCTTTTGGCCCTGAGTGCTCATTTTGGCCCTGAGTGTTCATTGTCCATTTTTTTTTTCCCTCACTAGGTCACAATGGAATACCAGGAGTGTGATGGTGCACTGGAGCCCATCTGAGTGCATGCACTTGTGATTTCAGTAAATCATGCGGCAGACATACCGCTACAACAAATACAGGGTGAGCTGATGGAGAAAGTTGTTAAAAAAGTCATTCCAGAGAAGTATCTTGATGAGGGCACCATTTATAATTTCCTTCCAAGTGAAAAGTTTGTAGAAGGTGGTCCTAAGGTACGGTACTTTGAAAAACAACAGCCTATGCAGACCTGGATTCCACTTCACCACAAGCTTGTAAATGTTCTCTTGAGCAATAGTGCAATGGAATGGTGTACCTTTAACCAAAAAGTCTTTGCATTTTTAAGGAAGCTTCAGTTATTTTTTACTGGAGCTTTCCTGCTGTACAGCTGGCATCTAAACTGATGCTATACCTGCTCAGAGAGCCACATGTACACATTCTTGAATCTTTGTCTTGCTTCCAGAAAGTATTTTAAATAATCAAAAGCCAGTTCTTAAGTTATGTGCTAAAATGGCTGGCTGGAAGTATCTCTTCACTTCCACAATAAAAATCAAAACCAGAAATAACAATCAATCTGATATCTACACTGAAATTATTTATAAAGCTGAACAAATTTCAAGGGAGACTTAACATGTCAAGTATCAATAGTCATTAGGATTTGACATATGTTCTACTTTCCAGGTGTTGGCACTAGACAAGAAGGGCATTGGTGTGAAATTGTAAAAAGTTATGTTACACAAAACTGTCTAGTTTGTGTAAAGAGTTCATAAGGATTAAAACTACAAGGTGTGCTCTTGATCATGCTGCAATGATGTAGGGATACCACTTTCATTGAGAAACAAATGTTGGCTTTGCTCCCATATTACTTATTTGGAGATTTAAAAATAGTGGATTAGTGCCGTTTAACCTCTTTCAGGACGGAATTTATCGGCACTTGAGTTCATTTATCAGCATGTAGTTGCCAGCTTTACTAATCTGATGGGCAGTATTTCTCTCCAGGTTGAGTAAGTTGGATCAGCTCATAAAGTTGTAGGAGGCAGACAAAAGTCTGTGCAAGAATTTGGGACTATTATCAGGGGCACAGGAGGGAAGGAAGAAGAAAGAAGTGTAGTATCACTTCTGTCACTACTGAACCATTAATGTGAAACTGATCTAGGGTTTCTCAGTAGTACTCTTGTGCTAACAACATTGAGCTGCAGTTCCATTAAGCCCCTGCTTCCCATTCGGTGTGTGTATCTAAATTGAAGCTTGTTAACCTTCTAGGTCATATGTGATCTGTTTTTGTCTCTCTAAGTTCTTGGCCTTCTTCAAAGTTTTGCTGAGTGAAGACTTTGACCAGTAACCCAGAGACAGTATTTCATAATTGCTGTTTTGAAGGGAGCATTCTTTTGTCATATTTACAGTTGTGCTGCCTCGTTAAAGGTTTTTGAAAGTGACTGCAGCACAGACAGCTTAGTACATTTCTGAAGAGGACTCCAGCCACCAAGTGAACTCTTTCATTAAGCAGTTGCATGGGAATGTGAACATTGTGAACAGAGTCATGTACGTGGCAAATAAAAAAGAAAGCTATACTCATTAACCTAGCATGGGATTGGATGAGCTATTGTGTCTTGTGAATATATTTAGTAATTTGTCCTTCAGACTGATGCTGGACTGATTGGCCAGAAGATCATTGTTGATATGTATGGAGGCTGGGGAGCCCATGGTGGAGGTGCATTCTCTGGAAAAGATCCCTCCAAAGTTGATCGTTCTGCAGCCTATGCAGCTCGCTGGATTGCAAAATCTTTGGTGAAAGCTGGTCTCTGTAAAACGGTATTAATCCAGGTAAGAGCAACCGTAAAAGTAATATACCAAATTCTTAAACAGAAATTCGTCTCAGAGTACATATGACCAACATAACAGCCTCATTCCAGTTTCAAAAAATCTCATAGTAGAATGGGGCTCCAGGAATTTTTTAGGAACCTTATGAGGGAAACCAAAGACATGGGCCAGGATGGTCCTGAAACAAGGAATGTGTTCTCAGTAATGTTCTTTCTCCAACTCCCTTGTCATCTCATGTCTAGGTACTTCTTTGCATAATCCTTATTTTTCAGGTGCTCTGCACACACCTGCATGCCCAGCACCCTGGCCTGGGCCGCACAGCACATTACAGTTACAGGAGCACTTCCCAGATGTAGTTATGCAACTTGCAATAACTCAATCTGTTTCAAGCTGTATTTGAAATTACCTTGATTTGTTCCTAGTATTCTCCTATGGTATAGGGTGTGACTAAAAGCAAAATTCAATTGTTTTAGAGTTTAAGACAAGAACAACTTTGATTAGTCTTATATGCTCAGACAAAAAAAAATGCACTTGTGCATGAATTTTTTTGACTACTAAGTCAAAAAGTAGAAAGGTATTTTGCTGACACCGTGACAGTTTCACCATTAAATGTGAACAGAATATGACTATTAAACAGTGAGATTTGCCTAGGTAATTTGCAATACTAATTTGTACAAATACTTGTTCTGAGTAGCTACTATGTTCTAAGTAATTACATAATATTTCCTAAGTAAGTAAAATGTAGCAACAATCTGGCCAATGTTTTGCTGCAGTGCTTTGTTTAAGGCCTTTTACTTTCTCTATGGAGCAGAGGAGAAGCCCACTGGATGTGGTTATGATCAACGACATAGTATCCAGACATCCCTATTAGCAACAAGGCTGCCTGCTTTAGATGTTGTGCATGTGTTTGACACCTCATAGCTTGCAGTTAGTCAAGAAAAGGGGAGACTGGGAATAAAGCGAGCACAAATAAGTTTTGGTTAGCAAATTGTTGATCATTTCTTTTTCTGAGGGGGAAGAAGACAAACTTCTGATTTCTTGGTATGCACATGTTGAGTGTCATTTTTGAAAAACTGTGTCACTTATATTAGAGTAGGTGGGAATGTTGTTATTCCAGTAATTCCAAAGACCCTCCTTAAATTCCTGAACCTGTCTCTAGAAGGAAAGACTGATCTTTTTAACAGCAACTTATGGAGATCTCAGATACTAGCAATGAGGATAAGATGAGAAGATAGGAGACCAGAAAAGCCAATGTCCTTTGAAGTCTTCGAAGGCTGGATTAAAGGTTAACAAAAGGAAAAATGTATCAAGTGGAAATGCAAAAGTGATTTCAGCCCAATAATGTCTGTGTGCTACACCGAGACCTTGCAAGCCTTTACTGAGGCTGACAATTGAGCTGGCTCTCCTATGGATATTGTTTCCATGCTAACCATCTCTCACAATGAAAGGAAAAAATGGATAATAGGGGTAACTGCAGTCTAATTAACTGTATATTAATACAATATTATTTAGTGTTAAATAGAATTGTCGGCTTATTGGTTAATGGCATACAGACACCATAATCTCATAATTAGCTAAGGGAAAGATAGTCACGATTAGAACAGTTTCTAAAAAAACTCCAGTTCTTGGTTGCTAAGATGCATATAGACAGAACTGAGCCACTGGACTATTCTTGAAATCTGCAGAAAGCAGACACAATGAGGAAGACCAGTGAAAGACACAAAATGGTTTGCATTGCTTGGTGACATTCAGTCAAAACATATTTTCATCCAAATAAACCACAGCAGGAAAAAATTAAGTGTGTGTTAGCCTATACTGTAGCAGGGCTGTATTTTGGAAAGGGGACTAAATGATAAAAGAAAATAGATTTCAGGAAAACCTGCCAGTGCTGTGCTGTGCAGTGTTGTGGTGAAAAGAAGCTAGCATGACTCTTGGATGACAGAAAGGAGATGTAGAGCTGTACTTCCTGGGTTACTTTGTCTACTTCTGATAGCTGTGTTTTAAGAAGTACATGGCAATATAGCATGAAGTTCTAGGGAGTGCATGGAAGTAACTCACTCTAGGGAAAAAAGTCTGTGAGTGCTTTAGGAACATGGAGCTTTTCCTCATCTTGTCCTAGATAATATTTTCTCTGCCTCAGAAAAGAAAAAAATCAAAACCAAACCATAAATATTTGTAGAATTCAGAGTCTCCAGTCTCAAAGGTATGAAATCCTTGTGTCTAGCTGAAACAGAAGGATGAAGAATGGCAGTAGCTGAGGATGACAGAAAGTACCTCTTTTGTTTTACAGGAATGTCACCTATGTCTCATATTTTACCAGGCTGAACACCCTCTGAGGAAAACATAATTTTCTAACATAAAAGACAAATAGAAAAAGATATCTTCTAACTTTCTTTATGGGGACAGGATGTTAATAAACTCTACCCTGAGACATATGATAAGTCTTTCCTTTCTCTTAAGCAAAAAGCAGGAAGGACTGTATTAACTGTATTTGAGTTGTATGCTTGTGTTCTACAGCTATCATATGCTATTAGCCTCAGTCAGCTTCTTGCCATCTCAGTGTTTCATTATGGAACTTCAGACAGATCTGAAGAAGAACTGCTTGAAATTGTCCAGAAAAACTTTGATCTACGCCTTGGAGCTATTATAAGGTTAGTGTGATGTTAGTATTTACTGTAGGGAATCATATTTTTAATGCTCTCTCGAACAGTTTAATTATTTGGCTTATAACCTCAAGAAAGTCACCTTCATCTTAAATCTCTAATTGATATAATTTCTGCTTTTCCCTCATCTGTGCATCCAGTGCAACATACAAGAGCCAATTGATAAATCAGGTCACAAAGTGCACTGAATAAGACCCACCTAAATTACACCATGTATATCTACCAGCAACCCTGGTAGTGAGCTGTGTTGTAATTCATTAGCCAGGTGGTAGTGTGCCTGGTGAAGCAGAATTAAAGTTTAACATTAGACGTAGTTAGCCTTTCCAGTCTGTTTACAGGGTGTGTAAGCCTCCAAATCTCTGCCTTATCTGAAGGGCAACAGAAATATTGGCTCTTTCTGAAAGAAGCATTGGGCTAAGTATGGTCTCTGTGCCTTTGATGTTCAGGTGGCAACAACTTATTAGACAGCTGAAAGGCTCTGGTGCTCTCATGTCACAGTTTGGAGCCAACTAAACAACTAAAAAGGAATCCAGCTTTCTTAAATGCTCTCTTAAGATCTGAACTATTGTAATGAAACTATTGTAATTGAACTATTGTATAAATTTAAAAACCGGAACAAGGATAGCCATGAGATGAACGTTCTTGAAGGGAAAATTCATTTGTGATCAGAAGTGTCACTGAGGCTACCATGCAATCAGACAGGACATGCAAACCCAAACCTATTAACACTGCCTTTTGCAGCCCACCATTTCTGGAATATTTCTGGGCCTGAAATAGCAGGTCTTTTAGACAAATACAATCCTTACATTTAAAGAAGCATGGGAATTACGCTTGTCTTTGAGAGAAGAAAGGACTGGAGGAGAGGAGCAGATCAGCACTTGTCCTTATCAGCAGTTACCGACCTACATTCCAGGAAGCTGTAATTTGACCCCAGCATTTTTCACTATTCTTCTCTCATTTGTGACTAACTCACACGTTTCTTTATGTAAACTTCTAGGCAGCAGAGCTTCTTGCTTTTTTGTAGTATGGCTTCCTGAGACCTAAAGGTACAGGTTCATCTTCTCAGTTCTGAATAACTTCCTGATCTTTTGGCTGATTTTCACCAAACCTGATAGACTGGACCTCTTCTAAGTTTTGTGTAATGGAGAGAAACACTATCTCTTTCCGTTTTGAAGGGAGCAACCACATTGTGAGTTTCCCCTTTGTTTTAAGTCTGTGAAATTGACATAGGAGCTCAAGCCTAAGATAGACACCAGCAAGAACTTGAGTCCATGCACATACTGTGTCATTTTGAGCAATGCAGATTTTAAAAGCTGTATTCTAAAATACTAAAACATAAATGTTCGCTATCTTATTATTTGAGGACAATGCTTTTAATGATTCACTTCTGGTTTAAATCCAGAGCTCTATTTTCCAGAACAATCTTGAGCGTATTTGTCTCTGAGGGAAAAAAAATCAACATTAATAGGAAGTCTTTTATTTTCTCTTGAAAAAGGAAATGCTTTTCTGACAAGCTACATCAACATTCTGCTGCTGTGCTCAGCCTTCTGCATTTCTTTTCAGAGTATGTGATATATATGCTGAGAGCAGAGCTGACTTATAACTTTAATAGTCAAAGATAATGCAAGGCATTATGGCAACTTCTATTGATAAGTAATGTTTTCCAAGTGTTATCAGTTCACAAATATAATCAAAACTGTTTGTTAGCTTTATCATTATGGCAGTTCATCACTAATAATTTGTGTGGGGATTCCCAGACACTCATCTTGATTTGTTGTATTGAAAAATGCTGCATTTAAAAAATACACTATCATAATCCTGGAAGTGGTGGAGGCAGTAGGAAAGGAAGAAAGCAGGGATTAAACCATGAGCATCGTTGAGTGAATATTTCCTTGTTAAACATCACTTCACCATATTCAAAATCCTATAAATGGTGCTGGCTGTCCATTCTAATCAACTATTCATTGACATAATTCATGATGTCTTACTTTTCATTTAGTCAGCAGTCGTATTTCAGTGGCATTTGGCTTAGGATCAAGCACCAACGACTCCTACAGTAGCCATTGCAGCATGTGACCATGCTGCACAAAATATTACTTGAAACAAGACTTAGCTGCTCTACATCATAAATGTCACATAACTGCAATAATGTGTAATCTCTTCATCTTCTGAAGTGTATTGATTATCCTGTCAGTATCTGTACTTCTTCTCTTACTTTGCCATTTCTCCACCAATCTGTTCTCCAGCGGTTTACAATATGAATCACCCATTTTAAGTGTGCTTTCAAAGATAATTAAAGCAAGGTAATACCAGACAGAAGAAAGCCCAAGTAGTTGAAAATGTTTCAGGTCTTTCATGAAATGAAGAGAAACTTCTATATAGATACCTGTAGCTAACCATTTAGCACTGCTGCAATCCACTATATTGTGCAAGCTAAAAGGCAACAAGCATAACTTGCACCTTCATTATGATTTATCTGGTCATAATTATGTCAGGTTATGCTCTATTTTAATGATAAGCTCTGTATTTTTCCTTCTGTAAATCTGTGTGGGGAAGGAAACAACACCTAGGTTTTATTATCTTCCGGGGATGATACTGATTATCCTTCTGATGTGTCTAGATCATAATATACATTGGAGTACAGTTAAGTGTGAGACTGTTCCTTTTTTTTTTTCATTTAGGGAGCTGGATTTGAAGAGGTCAATTTATCAAAAAACAGCATGCTATGGGTACTTTGGAAGAGAAGAATTTACTTGGGAAATACCCAAAAAGCTTGTGTTTTAAGCTTTTCAAAATGTTCCATGTTGTTGACATGTGGTTTAATAATGTGGTAAAATTTCAAGCAGTTGAAGAAAAGACTATATCTACTCTTTTAAAAATGACATTTTGTAGTTAATAGATACCCTGAAAATTATTTTTATCTGATTTCTAACTTTTATAGTCCCCTTACACTTTTAATGCACGCAGCTCTATCTAGGATAGTATTCAGTTTTGGTAACATGTGAATAATTTAGGCCTTTGACTGTGATCAGACATTAAAATGGTTGTGGGTATTGATGCCATTCCTATTCTGTCAGGGAAATCCACTACAGCTTACCCAATTAACTTTGTACAGAAGCGGATGAAGTTGGTGAGGTAACTTTAAGAGCTCCCTGTGAGAGGAGAGCAGAAATAGCACAAATTGCCGTAATTATTTGGGCCAGAACTTCCATGACTACTGCTTTAGGTTAAGGTGCTTTAGTTACGTTTAAACAAATCAGTAAAAATACTCATTTCTGAACACTGGTCATTGTAACCCTACGTACACCTAGCTCTTAGGTAATGTTATTTGTTTGCTTTTAACATTACAGTTTTGTAGTTGTATCAACAAATACTGATGAACTCCTATGTTGTGATTATTTTATTCATTTATAGTTATTCTCTCAAACTTGAGTCTTCCATGTCTGCATGAATTGAAATTGGTTGTATAAATTTTCAACTAAGTTTATTTTGGCCACTTCTGAAACGTACTAAAATGTAAAAAACACTTGGAGGACTTTCCTTTTCCTTTTCTGTCTGAAAGCATAAAATGGAGATAAAGCATTCAAAATCATTTAGCTTCTCTTCAAGGACCAGAGAGGATGAAAATGCTTGAATATCAAAAATAGCGATTCTGGCAAGCAAATTTATCATTAAATTGATACCTAAGACAGAATGTTGGAATGTTATAACTGCTCTAACACCAAGGAATTTTAATAGAACACTAAGCAAAACGGCTACCTCATCCCGTTAACAGAAAGATAAAGGATCCAGTGGTAAGTCTAACCAAATGCAAGTAGTTGATTATATCATTAGTCTCAAGCAAGTTTTATAAAGCTTCTTCCTTTTATGCAAAAACTGATCACTCCTTTGATAGACCAGAGCTGATATGAAGTCACTGCACAGCTGTACCTGCACCTTACCTGTCCTGGTACAGTTAACCTGACCTAGCACAGTACTGCTGCAGTCAGTCCTTGTGACCTATACATGAGGCACATTTTTCTTGCATAAGAAAACAAACTTAATTCCTGCAATTCTTTTGTGGGCATTTTTGGCAGTTTTTATTTACTGGCAAGTTTTCCTTTTTATCACAAGACCCTGGACCCTATCGTTGCCTGAACATAATCCATTTTAGTTTGCATATGGCCATGTAGGCATAAAACCTATCATTAACCTTTATTAAAATTTGTTCCAAATAGTATTGTCTAAGAAATGGTAATGTAGCTTGCTAATTCTGAAATGTCAGAATAATTTCCACTTTTAGTAATATAGGGGTACAATGTTTAAATGGCAAGGGGTTGCAGAGATCACTACACAGTAAAATTACTATAATGACCTTTTAAAAAAGAGTTCAGTAAATGGGCATATAGTCTCAATTTTACAGCTGTGTCAATTACAGTTAGTTTCAATTTTACTGTCGTAATACTTCACCCTTCCAAAGTGAAATAATGATGCTTTGGCTATCACAGAAGAAGAGCATTTTGATAAAAAGTCTTTTATTAAATTAAATAAAGAAATTATTGTTCAATGGAGGTGTCTGTTAATCACGGCTTATCATCACACAAGCAAGCAAAGCAACATCACCCAAAAACCCCACAGTGTATTTCAGACAGTAAGAACACATTCCTGAAACGCTTCTTTCACCTTTCTTTCTGGCTTCAAAGTTAAAGACCTTTTCTTCAAGGAATTGGATGGATCCCAAATATTTCCTTCCCTTGTCATTGACTGGTGTTTCAAAGAAGCCAGAAGCACCAACTGCAGAAGAAATCTCTAACTACAGACTGGGACAGGTACAGTGTACCTTCAATCTCCAGAGAACCTGTCCACAAATTTCAGTGGGTTTTCTAATAACCAGTAAATAAATTTTATTTGTACGGGGTAGCTAATTTGCCCTATACGAAATTTTCCAAGAGAAGAGCAAAAAGATATATGCCTCATTTGAAGCTAGCAAACAGAGAAAAGATACCTCTGCTAACTTTGTAATGTCTAATCCAAAGTTAGAGATGAAACTATTGCTCCACAAAACCAGTGATTTTTTATTTGAAAGATTGGCATATTTTCCCATTATCATTCTAGAAATAATTAACTTAAACTAGAAACTAAACTATAAAGAAAGGGTTCCCAAATCAGACATAAGCATTAAGATGGCAGTTATTGCTGAAAATTTAGCTAAATTAGAATGTAGCACACATACATAGAGATCAATTGAAATAGCTTTATATCCAAATGCTTCAGCTACTGCTTTATTAACCTTGTCATTTTAATATCAAATGAACAGCCTCTTACTTGAAATATGTGTCTAGAGTATGTTATAAAAATCTCCCAACATATAGCAGGTGATAATCTGCATATTAAAAAAACCCACACATCAGAAGAACACAGCAATTTACGCATTGTGTTTTGAAACTAATACAAAAAGCCACATGAATGAAAAATTTGTACTGCACAAAATTACTTGGGTGTAACATGGAGGTACTACTGGCTGTTCACTTCCCAAAGCTGCTGATTCTTGCTGGATTGTGTGAGGCAGAACTAAACCTAAATCTTTCAAAGGGGCATAGTTTCACTCAACCTAGGCTAGCCAATTAGGAAAGAAAATGACTGAACAGAAGTGCCACCTTTGCTGTAAGAGTGCCTTTGGTATATTTCTGATCTCAGAAGAAATTGAGGGTCTCTGCATGCAAATTGAAGATATTAAATTAAGAATGGTCAAGCCTCTTTTGTTTGCTTTGTGTGAAGATTAGCTTTATGTCTCATTCTTCTGGAGTACATCACAAGAGCAATTGCAATAAAAAGTACAAACATGGAAGAAGTATTTAATCTTCTTTCTGAGATGTACTTCTAAAATAGATTTTCAGCTGTGCTGAGCCTAATGAACCCTATCTAGATCTATGGAGACATTATTATGTGTGCCATTTTCTAGTTATATTTTGTTTAAAGGTTATGTAGAGAAATGCAAAGTAGAATGTTAATTCATTGCTATTTAACTAATTTAATCCCTAAGAAGCTGAAAGCAATTACTGGAATGAAAATTAAAGTGCTATCTTTACTACATGCTAACAGACAAAAAGAACTTTTCATTTAATAATTCCCCAGATTATGGTTCTGCCCTGCCTTGACCTTATAACACAAGAGGAAATCCTTTCTTTACCACCTTCCCCACCCAACGTTTGTGGCCAGAATGATTTGTGGTGCGTTCTGCGTGAAGCTGTAGAAGAAAGAGGACTAGGTGAGAGTTAAAATGGGAAGGCCGGAGCAGAGCTTTTTAATAAGGAGCTCAAGCATCCCACTGGAATCCCGTGTGGTTGTCAGAGCTGGGATGCAAACTAGTAAGAGATGGCACAACCTCGTTTTCCTCTGCTTTTCAACAGGAACCGTGCCAACATATAAACGGATAAGCCTTACTGCATTTAGCAACTTAAAAAAACTCCATAGGCATCTCAAGTTGCATAAATAAAAAGAATACATTATTTTTTTCCTGACCAAGTACTCTTTAAAAACTGGAGCATTTTACCACACTTTTGCCTCAGCAATAAATGAAAATGTCAGCCCCCCACTGCTGCAGAGCCTTCTAGACTCACTGAATGGTCTGCTTGACCTCTCCAGTACGGTCCTGGATATTTAAAACCACAGGTCAGTAAAATATTACCCAGGTATTCTTTTAAACTTTTTTAATCCAGAAAAGCTGCATTCATATCAAGGGTCTCCTGTCTTACCTGCAGCAGTGGCAGTGCCAAATCCATCCTGATTTTTTCAAATGTAACATTCCTGCTGCCTATCCTATATTTTTTCTTACACCTCCTTCATGGGTAACAGATAGTTACTGCTCCTGCAATCTTTCTGAGAACGAGCTCCCACTGTAAGCTATGACTGACCTATCTGAGCAATTTCAAGCAACAATTGGTTGAGCTTTTAGTATCAAATCTCACACTTGATGCCTACCTGCCACAATTTTTGGAATGGAATTTTGATTATTTGTGCATACAATTTTTGGAATGGAATTTTGATTATTTGTGTCAAGAGCCTTTCTCAACAGCCAAATTAAATCTCTTGCATAAGCAGCAAACCTATAGTTTTAAATACAATCTGTTTTCATGGATGGACTTTTATTTACTAATTTTTATACATTAAGAAGGTACATATTGATACAGAATCAAGATTCTCAGACAATACATTTAATGGCATTACAATCAGACAGGGTGCTGCTTAAACAAATAAAGTCCTGCTGCCTTGTCATCCTCAGCTGTTTCTTCTGACTTTAGGACACCTCTTCTGTGCTGAGATAAATGTGAGGCTTATCAGTGAAACACGGGGTTTTAGCGCAGTGTTAAAGCCGGTTAGCAAAAAACCCACAAATAACCAAACATCCAAAAGAGGTTATTTTAGCCCAGGTCACTCAGTCCGTTACTGAAGTTACATCAGAAAGCTCACTCTTCATTTAAACTGAACTAATATGAAGTAGTTGCCTCATATTCCATCTACCACAGTCTTCCATTCGGGAACAAGAAAGCTACTAAAATAAAACTTAGATCTTCAAAACCAGAAGGATTGCTTCTGTGGTTTCTGTCCTTTTTCCAGTGGCCTTTCATGAATGAGTCTTTGAAGGGGTAGGTGCAGGTGAATGATATAAGGGATGGTGACTGGAACAGGATGGTGTAGCAAGCCTAACTAGCAGTGTTTGTTTGTAAAAAATAATTCCAGCATTTCCCTGAACAAAAATAACCAGAAAAGTCAGAAACCAAAACAGGACTGAAGGTAAGATGCTCCTGCAGGTAGGAATTTTCTGCAAAGAAGTAATTGTGCTATGATTTACTGTAACAACAGAAGTTTTATTACAGTGAGAATTGAAAAATAGCAGCTGAGCTGACCTCTGCTACAGATAGAAGGAAGCTCTCTACTATAATCTTTGATAATTTGGTTTTTTTTTTTTTTTAATTAAAGGCATAAAAACATTGGATCTCCATGTAAATCTACTGGTCGTTAAGACAACACTTCCTGACTGATCAAGCATTACAAAAGAGTGAGGGAATCACAAGAGGCCATGCCCCTGTAATTTATGCAGTTCATGAAGAACAGCAAGTTCTTAGTTTATGGAAGTTGATTGAGAAACACAACTTTAAAAAATTTAACCAGTCATCTGTGCAGGAGAAAGTAGCCATGGCCACCTGAAATCTTACAGAATTCGGGGACATCTGGGATCATCTCAAAGTAATGGCTGCTGGCAGGGTGCAGACAGTAAAGACTGAACTTCTGAAAGAGAATCTTGACTATCAGTGTTATTTCTGAAACAAAAAGTTTGGAGACAAGCCTTGCTTGTACTGATCTGCTGTCCCAGGTCATACAGCCTTATTAAAAAAATGAGCTGGCCAGTTTGGGATCTGCCAAACACACAGAGGAGTCAGCCTTACCTGTAAAAATGCAGGCTGACACTCTCTGTGCATATGGCAATTCCCAACATTCATGTGTGTGTTGATTTTTGCATTCATGTGCATGGCCTGGTTTTTGGTAGTGGTGGAGGGCCCAGAGGTGGCTTTCTGTGAGAAGCTGCTGAAAGCTTCCACCATGTCCAGCAGAGCCAGTCTCTGATGGCTCTGAAGATGGACATGCTGCTGGCCAAGGCTGGGCCAATGAGAGAGGCTGGTAACGTCTCTGTGATAACATATTTAAGAAGAAATTAAAACAAAAGCAGAGGCGCAGTTTTAATTCTAGCCAAAGAGGAGGAAGTGAGAACATGTGAGGGAAACAACATGGCAACACCAAGGTCAGTGAAAAGGAGGGGGAGGAGCTGCTAAGAGATTCCTCTGCACGCCGTGGTGCAGACCATGGTGAAGCAGCTGTGTCCCTGCAGCCCCTGGGGATCCACGGGGGATGCAGAGATCCACCCGCAGCCCGTGGGGGAGGTGCCCATGCTGGGAGCAGGTGGATGCCTGGAGGGGGCTGTGAGCCAGTGGGAGACCCGGTGGAGAGAGAGGGCCCTGCTTCCAGGCTGGAGCAGCCTGTCCTTGGAGGACTGCACCCCGTGGAAGAGAGACCCATGCTGCAGCAGTTCTGGGAGGACTGTGTGCCTGTGGGAAGGACTCACGTTGCAGCAGTTTTGGGAGGACTGCTGATTGTGAGATTGGAACCATGTTGGAGAAGTTCACGGAGAACTGTCTCCCGTGGGAGGGACCCCATGGCATAGCAGGGGATCGCCTTCTCTTTCTGAGCAGCGGAAGAAAACCTCGGGTGATGAACTGACCAAACCCCCATGCTCTGTCTCCCTGTGCTGTCGGTGGGAAGGAGGGAGGGGTTGGGGTAAAAAAGGTGTTCTTTAAGGGCTTATTTTACTTCTCATTATCCTCCTCTGATTCTGTTAGTAATAAACTCTCTTTGTATCTCTTAAGTTTAGCCTATTTTGCCCTTAAAGGAGTGTTTTCTCCCAATGCTTATGTCAGCTCATGAACCCTTCGTTAAATTTTTCTCTCCTCTGCTCAGCTGTGGCAGGGGAGGGTAAGTGAGCGGCTTTCGTGGGTGCCTGGCGTTTGGCCCGTGCCAGACCACGGCAGTGTGACAGGCGGAGAGCGCTCCCCGCCACGCCCTCCCGTGAGTCCCGCTGCTGGCTGTAGGGGTGCAGGGACGGCAGCGCCTGCGGCTGGCCCCTCAGGGTTGCGGGGGAAAGCGACAGACGTGGGAAGATCCTGAGGGCAGACGAACAGGGAAAGGACGCCAGCAATGTTCTGTGGGAAAAGCGCAGGTGCTGCCCAAGCGCCAGCAGTGCCGGCGGACAGGAGAACATTTATGTCTCGCCGACTGCCAACCTAAGTGTTAACTTGGGGAAACGCACCGCTGCCTAGGAAATGGCGACCCTTCCTGGGGGAAAAAGCCGCGGGCAGGGCGGGAAGGCGAGCTCCGCGCGTCCCTCGGGGTCGGCGGGAGTGGGAGCCCGGCCTGGAGCCCGG
>VZTI01004728.1:0-47575 GCA_013397865.1 Struthidea cinerea
TATATAAAACACACAAAATTTCATGGCCTCTGGTTAAGGCTTCAGAGCTTCCTTGTGCTCCTTGTAGAGCAGCTCATTAAAAATGCATCATGCTAATGAGGAAGCAGTAGCCTGCTGGCCAGAACAGGTTTGCAAAGGTGTGGGGCAGTTCAACGAGGGAAAAATTCTCTCCTAAGGAAAGCAGGGACAGAAGCTGCTTCATACTTCTGGACTCAAGGTTTTGATCCAAGCACGATGTCACAACGATGTACATCCAACTGCTCCTCCCAGTCGGGGCTGTTACGGCCCCAGGGAGGGAATTCTCACCCTGGGAGATGGGCAGTGGTTGTCTGGTGCCTCTGGCACAGTGCCCTGCTACAAAAAACACAACAAACTCCTTGGCAAACGTGGAGCCATGGCCAACCTGTGACAGGAATACCCTGGAATTGTGCCCGGGACAGCAGGGACATGACCGGAGAGGGTACCCCAGGGCTCACCTCCCTGGGATAATGACACGAGCTGTGGGAAAACATTCCCAAAGGAGAGGGCCTCCATCATGCTGAAATCCCATTCCTGTTGTAGCAACACTCCCCACGGCAAAGTGCAATTCCAGAATAGAAACCATTCCGCGTCAGAACAACAAAACTCAACATGCTGTGAAACAAGTCACCAAAGCCCAGGATGTTACTTAGATACAGTAAGATTTTTAAAAATTTTCTCACTTTGTACCTTCTCTTACTGACACCTTTAGATTTCGAATGTTCCAGCTTTTCTCTGGGAGCAGGAAGGCAGGGAAACTTGCCCTGTCTTCCTTTTTCTTTCACGGAAGCAAATGTGCCTTCCCTCCAGGTCATATATTCCATAAGGTGTTTTGGAAATTTTGTAAGATATTTTGGAAATCAGCAAGCAGATCTGCAGTAGCATTCAGGTTCCTTCTTCATGTTGAATTTAGGATTACAGGGATCCAGATACAATTTCACTAAAAAAAAAAAATTAAAGGGAGTAAAGATAAGCACTCAAAATTAGCATGCAAAGTAGAAGCTGTATTTTTTTCGTGGGCAAATATTAATTTTACAGAAAAGAAGTAGAAGCAGTACTCTTAATAAAACAGTTTTTCCTTTTAACCAAAGACTATTAAAACAAAAGGTTCTTTGAAAAAAAATCCTAACCAAATATATCTGCCAAAATATCCAAGTCTTTCTTCTTTCCTTGCTTCTCCCCCTTCCCCCCTCCTTTTCTCCCCTTTAAGGGAATTGTTTTATTTTCTGTTTTTTTGTTGTCACATCTGGGAGGCCATTTGTGTTGTTTCCTTCAATGTATTTCAGGTAACCTGGCAGCAGATGTACTGTAAAGCAAATTAAGAGCCGGGCAGGCAACATGAAGGGCTAAAACAAGTCACTGCAAATCCAGGAAAATCTGGGACAGAAGCTGGAGTCGGAGCTGGTGCGTGGGGGCAGCTCTGTGGGTGCAGGGTCAGGCCTTTGCTGGCCCCCTACCTTACAGGGGGGCAGGTTCATCGCCCCCTGTGTCATGAGGGGCTCTGCCTACCCACCCTGTCACCCACCCAGGGCCTCCAGGCTCTGTCTGGAGCAAGAAGCAGCACATATCCCTGTGCCCACTCAGCAGGAGCAGCTCCTTAATGGGAGAGTTGTTAAAACAAGCACTTCTGTTCTTTCCTTTTGACACCAAATACAGTTTAGGAATACACAGGGAGGACAGGATACCTGCAGGTGGATGGAAGTGTCTGCTTCTCGATCAGCAATGCCCAAAGGTGGCCAACTGAGCAGGCTGGAGAGGATTAACACATCCGGGGCAAAATGTAGCAAAAAAGCTTTTTTCCCCCACTCCTGTCCACGCTGCCTTCCTAAGTACCAGGAGAGTGGGAACATGCTAAAGGGACTGTGTTGTTGTACCAAGTGTCACATGGCATCATTAAATTGCAGATGTGCCCGCAGATAATTTAGATAAGGACCGAGAGGCACGTAAGAGTTATTAGCCCTGACTCCGAGGGTGACAGGTTGTTACCACAATTTCCTAAGAGGCTGCATCTGTGAACTCCAAACACCCTTTTTATTTTTTGCCCTCCCACTCGGCAACCTTCAGAAACTGCAGTTTAAGTCCCTTTTAAGTTGATGTGCTACAAAGGAACCAAAAGAAATCCTCAAGGGGAAGATACTGGCTTTAGCTATTTGATCCAGGTTTTTACATTGCTATTCTATGCCCAATCCTGAGAAAAAGAAATCCCTTTATCCTCCGATTCCCTACCTAATCAAAACTAGGCCATTTTACCCAAATAGCCACGCCACGTTGCTTAACACCCACACTGATTTCAGCCCCCTGGGAGTCAGATCTGAGAGATTTTCCTTTGAAGGACTAGTCGGAGAGGAGAGTAATTTGGCTGCTGCTGCTGCTGTTATGAAGCTCTGTCTTAGTCACAAAATGTTACTCTTCCCATAAGGAAAACAAGTGGTGCAGCAGCGTGAGGAGGGACAGGGGCAATGAGAGGTGCAGGCAGCAGCCCTGCTCTGCCCCGAGCTGTGCCACAGCACCTCCCAGCACAGCGCCACACAAGGGTGCTGGAACCCCAGCTGGGCTTCCAGCAGGGCTGTGAACTCTCCCTGAGGGTCTGGACTCCTGTCCTGGGGAAAGAGAAGCTGCAGCCACCCCTGGGGAGCCAGGGGACCTGGCCCTGACCCCAACCCTCACCTTAACCTGCCCTGACCTCATGGATGGAGGTACTGGGCAGAGGACAAGCAGAGTTCTTCATGGCTCACCCAAAGAGAAAAACCTTAAAAAGGTTTCAGGGTTCTACCACCTCTGCAGGGTAGATATTGAAAAAGGGAGGGAGGGTTATCAGCAGAAAATATGTCATTAAAGAGGCCTCTCTTGAGGAAACCAGGGTTTACAAAATGCTGCAGGAAACTCCAGAACATCTATTTAGCATCTAAGATTTCCTAGAGGTTTGCAGCAGGACCGCAAACATGTAGGAACCTCTCACTTCTTACAATTTTCCTTTAAAATATAACCTATCAGACCGGCAGGAAGGTCCAAGCATCCCTTCCAGGGATCACCATCATCACAGAAAAAACAGTTATTAAATAAATGGATAAAGCAAAAGCTCCAACTTGGTTTTGTTTTACAGGTGTCAACTCCAGAGCAGATCACAGCTGGGGAAGCTGGTTCTGGAATACAAATAAAGGTCACTTTCTGTAGGCTTCCTACCAGTAATAAGCCATGGACAAAATAATCCCTCTGACTCCCAAAATCATGCAGATGAAACCCAGCCATCATTACCCAGCTGGGTCCCTTGCAGCAGCAGAGAGGAAAAGGGTGGATTTCAGGAGAGTTTCAACCACAGGATGAAGTTGTTCACACAGCAGTCAATTCGGAGAATTCACAGTGCAAATGAAAGATTGTGTCTGAGCGTTGTTTCTTTGCTTTCTAATACCTTTAAAAAAATGTATGTTTCTAACATTGCCTCGCATGTTGCTCTGCCTTGCCCTCTACTAACAGGAAAACGTTGCAGAAGCTCAACCCAACACAAATTGCGAAATTGTTCTTAACCTCATCCTCACAAACTCAACAACTCTTAACATCAAGTGCAGCTCAATCTGTTCTACCAGCACAGGTCCTGCTGCAGCCAATAAGCACTTCCAAGAGAGGCCTGAACCCAGACCACTGGTCTCCATGAATTCCAGATTAAAGTCAGGCTGATTCCTTATCCTGAGCTCTTCCCTTTTACCCGATACCTGAAAAAGGAAATGTATTACTGCCAATCCAGGGAAGAAGACTCTTGTCCTGGGTTGCAGTGTATTCTATTACCATCCTCATGAGCTGTTGAAGCCAGGTGGGGCAGGTTTCCTGGCCTCCTCCCTCCGGACTATCTGTCTGTTAATGGCCCATCAATGCCCTGCCCATGACTCAGAGATAACTCCCTCCGGACTATCTTCTGTTAATGAGCCAAATCAACACCTGGCCTCATGACTCATCATCCCATTGTGAGATGCTCCACCCAGGGGGAGGAACCAAGCATTCCATCCTGCATATAATCTGAGATTCCAAACACCACAGACAACCTTTCCACTGGATTCCCAGAGGACAGGAGCTACATAGCCACCACTGGACCTTCTGAGGAAGAGCATACCCCTCTATAGGGCCACCACTTCAACAGAGCCACATCCACCACTTCAGGAGGACTGCAGCCACCATTTTATTGGACTGCTACCACTGCCCTGACTAACAGGTGTCAGGTTGTATCCTGACTCTGTCAGTTTAACCCACTGTTTTCTGCCTTTACCTTTTTTTTTTTATTTCCCTATTAAATTGTTATTCTGACTTGGTGCCTCCCACTGGTTTGTTTCCAAACTAGAACAACTCTCCACTAAGCAGGGCTCACCTGCTTCTGCCTTCTCCTCAGTCTCCACCTAATCTTCCCTGATCTTTGCTTCACTACATCAGTCAGCTGCGATGTGCTCCTGCTGGCAAGCCAACTCCTGCCAAACATTTCTGTTCTTTTGGGTGCATTTAGTCTGGGTTTTTGTTATTTGCTTATTAAAAGGCCATACAGTCCCGACTCTTGTTTTCTTACCTGAAATTTCATTTAAAGGAATTATCTCCTTTTTGCCCTTAGTTAACCCCAAAGAAGTGAGATGTCTCTAATAATATAAAACTTTGTCCAGTTTAAACACTGACTATTGGTCAAATTCTAAGCAAAAATGCATCAGGCCTGTTTTGACAGTCATTTTTATAAGCTGGGTTTTCCAGTTTCAGCTGGCTATCCATACTTCTAGGTCTCTATCCAGAGCTCTGAGTCTCTTGGTAGTTGTTACCAAGCCATGGAGCTTTTGGATCTGGCATGCTTTGCTCCAAAAGACTGCTGCAAATCCATTCCCACAGCTGCTAACCTGCCCCAGGTGCTGCACCTGCCTACAGCCTTGGCTCAGAAGCCTGCCAGGAAAAGAGATAAGCACATTTTGGGGTACCTGCATAAAATGCATCTGATGGGTGTGCCTGTTTAAAGGCTGCATCCAACCATTACTGCAGAATTGGTGGAGCAACCTCAGCTGATTTCAAAGGGAGCATGACGAGACCTGAGGATTGCTGCAGGAAGTGATCTGCAATTTCCTGCTTTCCTGCATCTCCTTTGTTTCTGTAGCAGTCCTCTCCACTTCATCAATTCCAAGCCAGCTGTTAAATGGTAAGGCTGGAAAATTATTCAGCGTTCCCCACCTCCCTCCCTGCACTCACACAGCGGGCTCAGCCCCCACTGCACAGCGGCTCCAGCCGCTAGAGCTGGACACCTGCAGGAGGAAGGTCTGTTTTCTCAGGGTGAGTACACCATTCCATTCCTGGATCAGCAGCCAGGCCAGCTCCGAGCCAGGACAATGAGTTTGGGATGTGCTAGGGAAGCAAAGGTTGCTCTCGGCCCATCCCTGTGCCCATCACAAAGCAGCGACCTGCTGTGACTTTTGCAATAGCAGCACTGTTTCTGTGAAGGACCAAAAAGAGGTCAGCCAAAAGATGAGGAACTCCTGCCTGCCTCCAGACACACTCAGCTTCAGAAGGAAACTAAGTCACTGGCTGCAAGCTCTGCAGCCAGCCCAGACAAGCATCCAGGAGCCTTCAGGTCTGGAGCAGGCTCCCTTAAAGGAAACATGGATCCACTCTCACCTTGGGTTGTTTTTGGCAGCGTTAGCAATGTCTCTGTCAAACACTAGGCTAAAAATATCTTTCAGCACCTGCAACTGTATTCTTCTATTTCTCAAGGATATTTTTTCCCCCTAAGTGCATACATAGACACAGGTAAGCAAAGCCAACAGATGAAATGAGAGCATTACTGAAGATGATTACAAAGGAATCTTGGTTAATGAGCTTGTAGCATACCTTACTTTCTTGGCTTAGTGTCTTCATTAACACACCAGATCCCTTTTGCTTTAAAATACCAACAATTTCCAAAGTTCACGTGAATGTCTCCTGTGCCCGAGCAGAGTCACCACTGTTGTTGCTGTGGCAAACAAGCTGTTCTATCAGCCAGGAAAGGAAAGTGCTGGATAAACACTGAGTAATTCCTCAGAGGACTAAAAAGGCTAGAGCAAGGTGAAAACCTGAAGGAGATGTCCCAGTATAATGCAGCCAAACCCCCTTTCCACAGATAATGGAGATCTGTGACTGCAGCACATTCAGATTTATTGCTCTTTCCAGGAGCTACTCTTACAGGTTAAAATGCCAATGGTACTTTCACTTGCACTGAAGTGCAGTTCAAGAGAGGGGATCCTGCCCTTCTGCCCCTGCTCTGGTGAGACCCCACCTGCAGTGCTGTGTCCAGATCTGGGGTTCAGCACAGGAAGGACATGGAGCTGTTGGGAGTGAGGACAGGGGAGGTCTCCAAGATGATCAGAGGGATGGAGCAGCTCTCCTTGAGGAAAGGCTGAGAGATTTGGGATTGTTCAGCCTGGAAAAGAGAAGGCTCAGGGGTGACCTAACTGTGGCCTCCCAGTACCTGAAGGGAGCCTACAAGAAAGATGGAGAGGGACTTTTGACAAGGGCCTGGAGTGACAGGACAAGGGGGAATGGCTTCCAGCTGACAGAGAGTAGGTTTAGATCAGATGTTAGGAATAAATTCTTCCCCATGAGAGTGGTGAGACACTGCCACAGGTTGCCCAGAGAAATTGGCTGCCCCTGGCTCCCTGGAAGTGTTTGAGACCAGGCTGGATGGGGCTCAGAGCAACCTGGTCTGGTGCAAGGTGTCCCTGCCCATGGCAGGGGGATTGGAACTGGAGGAGCTTTAAGGTCCCTTCCAAGTCAGGCCATTCTATGGCTCTGTAAAATACAAACCAACCGGAGTGACTTCAGTGATGTTATCCTGACTGCCTTACCCTGGACCTTAATCATTCTCTCCACCCACCCCACCACAGCTGCATCTCACACAGCCTCACTGGGCCTTACCACACCCACACATGCACCTTACACTTTTTAAAAGGTCTTTGACCAAACAATCTTTTTACCCCACTGCAATAAAGCCACTCCAGAATTTTCAAGACACTCTGTTTTCCAGCCAACCAGTTAGATGCCCTTTCTGAAATCTTCATTGGAATAGGTGACTCCTAAGAGCATGTATGAGAATATTGGGCAGAATCAGTTTCCTGCTCATTGTTTGGGAGGGTTTTTCTGCATCACACCTTTCCTCACCTGAATAACTGCATGTCACGCAAAGGCTCTGCCTGTGGGTCCGCAGGGCAGAACCAAACCAGTGTGCTGCACTTCACAGCCAAAACAGCTACGTGGTGGCTGGTGAAATCCTCATCGAAGAGACCATTTCTGACAGGCCCCCGAGGGCTGCGTATTGGGCCCGTGCTGCTCAGTACCACTGTCCATGATTTAGGGAGGAGAAAGAACAGATCCCAGTACCCACCAGTGACGTGTCACACGTGATACACGACACACATCCATGCAGTGACACAGGAACTAGCGGGACAATAAATAACAACAATGCCCAGCCAAGTAAAAGCGGAGAAAGGCAGCTGCTAGTGGAGACACCTTTCAAGTTGCTACATTGAATTCAGGGTTAAAGGGAGCTACTGAGGAGTTCCAGCCAGGTGGCCGAGAGTGGTGGCTCAGCTGTCCACTGCTGTGCTGTGCTTAACTCCTACCCCCTGGCCTGGAGGCCCCAAAACCAAGAGAGAACTTTAGAGCAGCCAGCCAGGCTAAAGGAGATCAAGTGAGGAGACTGGTGGGTGGTAGATAAAAGAGGAGAAATCCCAGGAAGAGAGGAGAGACTTTTCATAGCTCCATCAGCAGGTCAGAGGGGTGTCTAAGGACACTGAAGCAAACGGTGTTACCAGATTAGGGTTTTTCTAAGTTAGTATTCATTAACAAAACAAAGCAGAATTTTCCCCATCATTACATTAAAAAATATGATTACTTTAAAATTTTTCTGTTGCTGAGAAAATGTTTGCAATTAATTTCATTAGCCCATTCCTGGCTGTCAGAAGTTCCTTCTGATGGCTGTGCCCGTTTAAAGGCTGCATCCAAGCATTACAATACGTAGTTTATTCCTTGAAATCTTCCATATAAACCTCCCAGTCTGCTGTGGACTATTTTCCATACCACACATCTTTTTATTGAACATGCAGAAACAAACTCTCAGCCTTCATTAACTGACAGGCACATCCTCACTACAGTTGCAAGAAAAGTTAATTTTTGTCTTCCTAGTGGCTGTCATTTCTCACTGCAGAATAAATGATGCCTCAGCTTCTTAAAAACCCAGCTGTGTTTCTGATACTGTTCCCATAAACGTTAACCATTAACATCGGAGAGAATTTAATAAACCAAAGTTTCACAGTCTTTGTTACCTCCATTACAGTTGTTCCTCAGCACCACAGAGCCACCAAGGCATTTCTCATCACTACATAATTTTCAGGCTATTTCTCCCAGTTTCACAGATGACAAAGCAGAAAGCTGCACGGCTCATGTAAATCACTGTACACCTAATGCCCCACCAAAACTCCGCTGCTGAATCGCAAATCAAATACCAGCCCTTCCAAGCCTCACTTTCTCCCAGCCTAATGTGTGGTGAGAAAACACAGAATCATGGGGAAGGACCTCTGGAGATCATCCAGTCCAGCCTCCTGCCAAGGCAGGGTCACCCGAAGCAGGAGACACAGGAACACATCCAGGTGGGTTTGGGATGTCTCCAGACGGGGAGAGTCCATGACCTCTCTGGGCAGCTGTTCCAGTGCTCTGCCACCCTCAACATAAAGAAGTTCTCCCTCATGTTGAGTGAAACTTCTCGTGGCTCAGTTTATGGCCATCAACTCATCACAACATGAAGGTACATCCATCTGTCTGATCACAGGTATTTATCCTCTTTCCCTTTTCTGAGCACACCAAACACCTGCAAAGCAGAGGTCTTTTATGATCCATTTCTGGGGTCAGAAACGCAAAGTTCAGACCTTTCATAATTCAGAGAGAGAGAGAGAGAGCACACCCATGTACGCATGTCCAGAGAGGCTCTGCAGTAATGCACAGACTCCCAGAACCAGACTGTAACCTGCACTATCTGCTGCATACAACTTCCAATTCCGTTCATCCTACTGCTTCCAACTTCCAACTCTGTTCATCCTACTCCTTCTGATGTTTGTTCAGGGAAAGAGAAGCTGTTTTACGGAAGAGAGAATACAGCTGAAAACCTCCAGGATGCCCTGAACGGTCTTTCCACAGCTGGCAAGAGATGGGCAGAGCATCAGAGTTGTGGAAACTCTAAAGGTATGGCTTAGAGATGTCACTTGTGTGGCACAAAAAGGGGCTGAGCCTGCACTCCCAAAGTGGCCTTGGGTTCACCTCCGTGCCCCAGCTGTTCCAGGATGCACCATTCCCCGGAGTCCTCCGCCCTGCTCAGCACAAAGCCCTTTCTGGCCTCACCAAAGGCCAATGCCAACCAAATTCAGTCTGGCCAAATTAAAATTTCTTTGTTTTCTCATTGTCCAAGCACACTTTGAGCTTCCCAACCCATTTTCCATGTACTTTCCTCTCCAGCTCTCTAAGCTTTGCAGCTACAAGAACAAAACTTCCCAAACACTTCCTTGCAGGTCTTTCCACTGGCCTTAAATGCTAATGTATTGTATAACTCTGCCGTGTGCCCAGGGACCCTTTACATTATTTAAAGGCTGTCAGTCAGGTGTGAACCTTTCCATTGATTTACCATTCACTTCTCATCCTCTCCTGGATGCATTAGGCAGCTGCAGCCCGCCACTGGTATTGAGGAATAACAATTCCATTTGTTTGAACCTGACTTAGAGCTGCTCACTTTTGCAGCCCATATAATTCTCCTTACTGTGGTGTGTGTGACATTAATGACAAAATAAATAATTCAGCATGGTTTTCACCCAAATGTAGCCTTGTCAGAGACTAATATACAATCTTTGCTAGCTCATTTAACAAAACAAGCCCCTGAATGGTGCTTTTAAAAGCTGAAACTCTCATTTTAATGGAATTTGGTGGCAAAACTCCCCCGAGACCCTACGGTAACTAACAGGCACAATCTTCCCACTCCTGTTCCTGCCAACCCACCTTTTCCTGTAGCCCTGGTATTTATGCTCTGCACCCACCCAGCAGGTCCATGCCTTCTTACCCTGCACATCTGAGGATGGCTTTTTATGGAGCTGCACTTAATTTGAAGGGGCCATAAACTGAAGCTGAACAGCACCAGGGATGTCTGCACAGGGTAATCAGGAGAAAAGAGAACACTTAGTTCACTAATGAGACCTGACAGCGAGGCTTCAGGAATGAAACCACTCCTGCTCTTGCTCTCAGCATGGTGGGTTTAGTGACACACCAAGCCACTCCAAGCATTTCAGGAGGGCTGCTTGGCTACAGGTCTGTTACAGGACCAATATTAAAAAAAAAATAACACTGTTTTTTTGGACATTCATAACAAAGTTTCCAGCACCTTCACTGAGACCAGGATATGCCTCTCAATGCCCACTCCCCCAGTCCCTCCACAGCATGCTTTTTCTCCATTTCTCAGACCCTCATTCCTACTTGTCCTGTGTTCATTAATGCTGTCCCTGAGCTGCTGTGCTAAAACTGGTGTCAATAGCTGTAGAATTTATTCATAAAGGAACACTCCTACCAAAAAAACCTTGCATCTTTCCCTTAAAGCAGCGCTGCTTTCCCTTAGAAGTGTATTGGCTCTAAAATGATCTCAGGGTTGCCCTGGGATTAAGACCCTTATTTCCTCATGACTTTATGTTCACCTCCTTTTCTTCTTTTCCCAGGAAAACCACTTAGTTTGTCTGTAAGCAACACATGCAGAGACAGCATATACATCATGCCAAATTATTCTCCCCTGGAGCAAGGTCAATTTGATATTCAGATTGGCTTTTCATTCATCTTGGGGCTGCAAAGTGATTTTGTTTTCTTTCAGCTTCAATTTACCTAAACTATCGGTATCTGATTTTTGATTTTGCAGACTAGACTGCTATCCAGTATTTTTCCTTATGCCCATGGAGTCTGTTTTTCCTGTTATGCAACTGCAGCTGCTGTTTGCAAAGACCACAGTGTGCATTAGGTAGTTGATGAAATAAAGCCTAATGAATTCCCATGGAGAGAGGAATCATTAAAGTTTGTGACTTCAAAATCATGAATTGCCCATTTCCTTCAAAATAGCATAATAATGAATAGATGATACATTTCAAAGCATATTCTAAGGAAAATGGCTAATGGTTTCCTTGGAGCTGGAAATTACGCTCTAGGAAAGGGATGCATCTGGCCCCAAAAGCAACTGTGGCTGTGAGGGAGTGAGAGACAAGCAATGCATCCGTTTGGGTTTTCTTCCCCAGCTGTAACACACTGACCACAAAGTTTCTGGCAACTCAGGTCCCTTGGCAGCCCACACTTTCCTTGGGAATCCCTTCAAGCCCCACTCCACCAGGCTTTAGCCCCTTCCTTGTTCTCCCAGCACGAATTCTAGCCTTAAAGAGAACCGTAACTCAACCATGACCATACAGTAACTGCTGCAGCATCTTGCAAAGAGGCGTGGCCAAAAAACTCTGGCTCCTTAACAGAAATAGCCTGGTTTAAAGTCCTGATTGGCTGAACTACGGGGGTTAGTTCAGAGGTTATTGATCTATGAAGCCAAAAGCTAGAGTTTAACCCGAAGAGTCTCAGTTCTGAACGACATTAAGGTTACGTGCTCAGTATTGATTTTATTCACAGCAGCGACATCAGCTCAGCCAGGAATGGGCAGACAGAGGGGCCCAGAAAATTTCCTTAAAATTAAGGAAACTGACACCGTGGGGACATCAGCACTGGTCTCATAACGTGTCTGATATGGAAACAAAAATCAAAGTGGCCTTTTTGTATAAATGATCCAAGAAAAACACTGCATCCAGCAGAGAACACCTGCTGGCCCAGTGGAGCTCTTGCAAAGGGTTCTATTCCTGCCCATTCACGCAGTTTGCAGCCTGATTTGCTCGGCACCAGCTTTAGTTTAACTGTGCATTTAGTCTGAATTGCACACAATACTTAAGGAAGCACACGTGGGATTGACACAAATACCAGTGAATTACTCAGATCTGGAGTTATGGCAATGACACCAGGAAACGAACTCTCAGGAGCTTTAAGAGAGAGAAAGAGAAATCTAAAAAAAAAAATTAAAAAAAAAAATCACTGTTGCCTTTTATTTGTGTTCCTGATATTTTCAGCTTCTAAAAACATTACCTCAGTTAACTCTGCACTAAACTTTTTTATGATAGGAATAAAGTTCTTTTTTTAACAAATAATAAAGCATTCTCCCTGGCATAGCAGCCCTGCTACCATATTAAAGACACTTCCCAGGGTAGAGCTATTCCAGATCAGAAAGAATTTTCATTGGAACCAGAGACTGGATTTCACTTTTCATTTCCATACACCACGGCAGACAGGAGCAGCTGGCTGGGATCCTTCAGGAGCAGTGCTGTGCTGGTAAGTGGATAGACTGCACTCAGCAATGCTGCAGTTCCCAGTGACGCCATAAATTGCAGCCCAGCAAACACTGACCAGTGCCTGATCTCGTTCAGCGCTCACTGCGGGCGCTGGTGGCTTCCCCTCGCACCTCGGTCCCTCCAGGAAAGGGCCATGACCAAGGGAGGGAGGCCTGGAGCTCACTGCAGGGGCTGGCTCCTCACAGCAATGACTATTTTGCTCCTCTAAAACAATTGCTGGGGGGTTTTGAAGGCTGAACTCTGCTGTGCCTTTAGCCTGACAATGAGCAGCGTTTTGTTGCTTTGCTCCCAGCTCTTCCACCCAGCTGGGACACCAGCACCCCGCATTTTCCTCTTCATGCCTCACTGTCCCTTGCCTGACAGCTTTGGGGCTGGGGAGGATGGTGATGACTCCTTCCAAGCCCTTGTACCAGCTTGATCACAAAGATCACGGTGTCTCAGTGGCGGCGTGGAAAGGTTCGGCCCCTTTGAGAGGACGCTCTTTAAACCCAGCATCCCCGGCACCAGCTGGGCAGTGAAATGCTCACAATGAAGGGCTCATGTCCCACAGCGCTGCCGAGGCAAGCGGGGCACAGCCCCCGCGCTCTCCAGCAGAGCCAGGAGTCAGTCCTGCTGCCAAACCCACGCGCAGCCTCCTCCCACACCCCGGAGACACTCGGGGTGGCTTTGTCAGCCCAGCACAACAGGAGCGTGAATACCCACAGATACTGTCAAGGACGGCAAAGAGCAACCGGCACAGCCAGCCCTGCTCTAAATGCTGCCAGAATATTTATAACCTGACTGTTCTGCCTAGGGAGCTGCAGCCTAATTTAGGCTCCTTTTTCCTGCTTACCTTCCTCTCCTCAAACACATGATAGTTTTCTATCATTAATCTTCAGACTCTCATACTTCCAGTGTCCTGAACTTGTATTTCTCCTTATAGGCACAAGCTGTCCTCCTACTGCATGGAGCAGCTGACCTGACCACCTTTCCTGACAGCTCCACAGGATCAGGCCCATGACACGGAATCAATCATTCCCAGGTGTCTGTGCACACCCTTGAACAAGGTTCGTAGAAGTGGTTTCACACAAGAGGCTGCCCAGCCCCAGCTGCATGCTCCCATCTTGGTTTCAGAGGGATTTCCAGAATTATTCCTACTCTTTCAGTCATTTTCACCGGACCAGAAGTCAGTCCAGCTCTGCACAAGTGATTGTGCTGCTCTTTTCATCCTCCCCAAGCTCAGCCAGTGCAGTTCTGTGCCCTGGAACAGATATTAAACGCAAGGGGATTTTAGGAAATTAACTGACAGCCATGAGGCTATGGGAAAGGATTTTTTCAGCAAAATCAGCCCCAGATTAGAAGTAACATTAAAGTCCTGATGGAGGCAGGCACAGGCACGTAGAAATTCACAGCTCTACGGGGTTGTTCCACTCAATGCAGCCTCTGCCCCAGGTACCACACGGTGAGGGAGGGAAGGATGCACAGCCTGACCACCCGCTCCTGCCTGTGGCACTCTGCTCAGCCTGGCTGAAGGATGTCCTGAAAATGGCCCCCATCCCTCTGTGACAGCCTCTGACCTTCTGCCTCTGTGGCCTCTGAGCCTTTTGAGGCTCGTGCTCCCCTCAGGGTCTTTTCACGCTCTGTCTTTGCCACGGCCTCTAAAAACGTTGTGTCTGCCTGATTCTAAAAGCTGAGATTGCTGGGCTTCTCTTAGCTTGCCCTTTGAGAGGAGCACAGCTCGTTTCCTTGGCACAGGAGGGAATGTTTTCCTTGCCTTCAGCTAGCGATGCACATCGTACACAGGAACAGCAGATTTAGGACTTCGCCAGAAACTGGTATTCCCTATTACGTAGGAAACGTATCTGTTTAAAAGATGCTCTTTTTTTGATAGATTTTGTGCACTAAGCAGAGGTAAGTGAAATGCTGCAGGATGGCATTTTGTTAATTAAAAATAAAAAAAAAGGCAGAGTTTACTGGCTGAAACCACTGACCCTCACTGGCACCAGAATGGGAAAAATTATCAAAAAGTTTTCATTTCTTATTTCGAATTATAACTCGAGCCTAAGTAAAGGTATTAAAAAATCAAGTATTGAAAAGCCCTCAACACTACCAAGAAAAATCAAGGACTTTTAGTTTTGCTAGCTAACAAATAATTCAATTACTCACCCAGCACTAACGTGAGGGCAGAGAGCCGGAGCGTTACCTGCCATTGGCGCGGGGGAGATTTAGGTGGGTAATTCCATCAGAACTCTGGAAGTCCCTTCACATAAATCTTTGTGGCATTAATGAGGAAATGAGGCATCAATAACACAAGAAATTTGGTTCCTTGGTGCCACTTGAGGATCTCAAGCAAGGACATACTCAGGTTTCCCACCTCTGCCAGGCGTGGCTTGTGCATTCCTAAATCTTCGCACAGGCTCAGGGCCTGGGCTGCACTGCAGTGGTTTACGGGCCTCACAGTGGCCCTGGAAGAAGGGAAATGTGCATAAACCCTTGCAAGGAACAAGAAACGCAAGTGCCGTTTCCTCAGCGTTCACAAATTCGGATGCTCTTAGAAGCTGTGCATGAAATTGCACAGTAAAAAGGAAGAGAAGGAGTTAAGCGTTCAGGAGCGAGCAGATCTGCTCCGTGCAGCAAAGGCACAAAGCTCTTGACTCCGTAACATCCTCACCAAGTAATTGTGTGAAGGCTCTCGGTGTCGCGGCCATTGTTTCATCTCCTTATCGGCACCACACACTGCCGCCGGCTCTGCGGCGCTTCCCCGGGAGGGCTCCCCCCGGGATGCTCGGGATGTTCACACACGCAGCCCCAGCAGGATGAAAGTGCTCCCAGCCTCTGCCCATCTTCCTGCACGCTCTCTCTGCAGCCTTGCACAATGAGCAGCAAAGGAACAGGTTTTGCTTTTAAGTTGGAAAAGTAGCACGGCTGCTGGGGGAAAAAATAAAGAAGGAAAACGGAAAAAAGCTGGCTGCTGTTCCAGTGGTGGGTCTTCCCAGGAAAGCTCCATCTCTTGGCCTGCTAGACCTAAAGAGAGATAGAACCTGCCAGATAAAATACTTCATGTTTCGCAGCATCTGCTGCCACATAATCACACCAAGCTTATTTACAATTGAAATCACAGATTATTCCAAATACTGGTCTTATTTAAAATAGACAACCTCTCTCCAGTGCCTCAAAGGGTGACTAAAATAGCAACCACCTGAATGACAGACACCTACTTTCCTGAAATTTCTGTGTGCAAGGCCACACAGACCACCTCCCATGGGAAGACAGGAGCTCAGCAGACTGCAGCTGAAGGAAAGGACAACAGGACAGCCAGGGCTAACAGGAGGGGTCCACAGAACCCTGCACACATTCTTCTCTTCAATACCTGGAAGGAATTTTTTTTTCCTAATTGTGAAGGGAAAGGAATTTTGTGGTGGCTAGATAAGTTTTTGGTTCTACAATGCACTCTCTCTCTTTTTTTCTGAAGGTACTGGGGGAAAAAACAGACCAAAAAAGCAAGTTTGGTTCTTGATGTCTCTTCCCTCTGACCTACCCATGCTCCTCACTTACAGCTTTCACAATTTCAAAGGAACTTCTGATTGTGCTTCAAGCCTTCAGGAGCACCTTAAGGGAAGGTACACCTGGGCACGTGGATCACAGATCCAGCACTGTTCTGCTGGGCTGCTCGTTTTAAGCTTTGACCCTCTTCTCAGTGCGAGATGCAGAAGCAACTAACAAAGGAAAAATCTCTCTCCCCTCCCAAACAAATTCCTCAGCTCTTTCCTGCTGGTTGGATATGAGTCCACATCCCAGCCTGGCAGGCGCAACTTCCCCCACGTTGTGCTACCATCACTGCACTAAGCCAAGCAACTGGAAGAAAGGTTGGCATGACGCACTCCTCCTCCACTCCGCTGAGGTTGGAGGGTGGAGACACACTTACGAGTGTTTGTTTTGGCCTTTCCAATGCTACTTCTGCTTGGGAAGAAAAGCTCTGCAATAAGCTCAACCTTTGCAAGAGTCCTGGAAGGTGCAACTGGAGCTTTCGTGGTCCATGCTTCCATCTCCTGGCCAGGCCTTTGCACACCTGGATTAACACAAGTCCAGCAGCAATTACAGGGCCTTGCCTTCACAGAGGAGATGTGCAAGTGCTGTGGCTGCAGCTGTCCTGGCCCCAGCTTGGCTAAAGACTTGGCTAGATCTGGTTTGAGCGGTGCTGTGCCTCTCACCAAACATCCAGAGCTCTGCTAGAGCAGGAGTTGGAGCAGCCCACACCACCCCAGAGCCTTCTCTCCCAACGTATTTATCCCTCCCGGCTTTACAAACCGTTTTTGCAACTATGTTGGCAGCTCGAGAATTTAATTGCTGTCTCATGATATGGGGTGGCGGTTTTAATGAAACATGCAGCTCCTGGGGAATGAAGGAATCCCAGGGTCCATACAAAACCAATTAAGTCTTCTAATTGCACAGGCAACCTGAGAACACCCAGCAAGAAAATCCTCAAGGATGGAAATCTGAAGGTAAATAAAAAGACCCCTCTTCCTTCCCTGTGCAATTTTCGTGTAAGAAAATCCTCTCAGGGTTTTCAAACTAATGACATAGGAGGCCTGAGTCACACGTACAAAGCTTCAGTTTAGAAATACCAGTATTAATATAGAACAGGCTGGCAGGGAGAGAAGATAACAATGGCTTTAAACATTAATAACGGCTTATTTTTATACTAATAATAAGATTAAAGCACTTGAAAGCAGGTAAAACACATACCTTGACAGCAGCCTTTGGAAACATGGTGACACGAGGCAGTTTAACAGCCAGGCAGAATTACCAGGTGCATCCCTTTGACACTGATATATCACCAGGGTGTGAATTCAGTAGGATTCAGGGATTACAGGGCAGCTCTGGAGTATCTGGAATAGAAGAAAAACACACCTGAAGTTTAAATGAAAACTAGAGCACTGTGACTTATGTCAAGTTTAGCTCTGGAAATTAATATCCTACCCTTTCCTAAATCTTGGAGCCTAGGAGTCAGTAAGGAATAAAACCCGCAGTATTTATGATTTAATGGGAAAGGGTTTGTCTGTTTTCACAAATCCAGCTGGCTTGCAGAGGAAGGGAATAAGGATGGCCAGAGTCTCTCATATTCTAACTGTAAATGATGATTCCTTCCCCCATTGTTTTCTGGTTATTAAATTCAAGTTGAAAAGGTGGTTTTCCTTGTGTGTACACACCCACACAGTTATTTGGAAGTAAAAATATGTCTGTTTATGGCCAGGAGTGCTACCCTTGTTTGGGAGAAACAGGTTATTGTGCAAAATTCATGTAATTGGTTTCCATAGCCCAAAGCAAATCAGGAATAATTTCTCATAGCAGAGGAGCAGATTTATACTGAAGTGTCCCTTGAAATGTCTCATTCAAAGGCTGATGACTCTAATGACTGCCTTCAAATTGCTATCAGTAAAAGTCTCTGCAAAAATGAAATTCAGCGTGCAATTTGGCAAACAGCTGCACGCTCCCAGCGTTCAGCCCCTAATCTAATCTGGGCCCTAATTTCTCTTTGTGTAGATTTGTAATGTACACAGGCTTGATCTTAATAAGGCCATTAGCACAAGGAGATTTGCTCCGGCCCACGAGCGCCTGCAGAAGGAGATCCTGGGTGCAGTCGGCTGGCACCGGGCCAGCCCCATCCCTCACGGGTGTCATTCAGGCACAAAGGGATACTTGGATATTCCCCCTTCCCTGCAGGTCTCTGGCTGACCCCAGCACAGCCCCGTGCACAGACCCAAACCTCAGTACCAGCTCAGCCCGGCCCATGCCTGGATGGGTGCACTGAGCCGGAATGGGGAGCTGCTCCCAGAGCCCGGGAGAGCCCCCCTCTCCCCAGGCAATCAGCATTTCTTCTGATGCATTCCCTGCTGACCCAGGGCCACCAGGACGGCAGAGCAGGAGTGAGTGAATTCCCTGCTCTTTCATTCCCCCTTCCCTGGCGGACCAGCCACCCGCATTCTGCGCGAGGAGCCGCCTCTGATTAAATCCAATCAAATGTCTGTGTTTACGAGACGTTTTGACCGACAAATCATTTTCCCTGTCAGACTGTGATACGACAGTGATGATAACTCAAATGTCTCCAGTCAAATGGCTTTGGAAAGCTTTGCTGCCATTACAGTCCGTGAATGTCAACGGGTTTAGCTAAGTGCAGGCGAAGACTGATGGCAGCACTTTCTGCATCTCCTTTTCCCACCAGAGAGCTCTCTCTAATGCTGGCTGGCAGGCCTGCCCCAGGAAAGGAGGAAGGAAGACACTGGACATTATTCTTATGATTTGCACTAGATTGAATTTATCTTTGCTTTGCCCATTAAAAACAGGTTGCAGAAGATACCCCTATGAGTTAAACACTGAATTAATTTCCTTCTGAAAAGAGAGATCTCCCTGGAATGCTGAGGTGTCTAGACAACTGAAATACACTTCCAGAGTAATTGACACTACTATTAAAAGAAAATTCAAAACAACATCATTAAAAAACATAAAACCCTGTAACAGAATTACAAGTCATTGAAGTAAATGAGTGAATGCAAATCCCGACTTTGAGTCTTGTTTATCATCCAGCTGTTTCTGGGACAGGAGCCCCAAAATTCCTCTGGTACTCTTGTGGGAAAGCCCAGGAGCTTGCCACTGCTGCCACATTTAGCCTGCACCACCCAGAGACAGCTTTGAGCTCCATTTTGAAGCCTTTCTTTGCAAACATGAAATACAGAACTGCCTGTTTTTTTTTTTTTTTTTGAACCCTTTCATCCATCTTTAAAATCGAGAGAGTGTGGCAGTTCTGCTTAGCGTAAAGCAACACAACAGGTGAGGACAGCTCAGACACTCTGCTGAACTACCATCCGTCACTCCGTATCTTTGCCTTCCTGTTTCTGTAAGTGTGGCTATCCTGCCTCCTTCCTTTGCTCCCCCTCTGCTTATTTTCTTTCCAGGGAGATACCATGAGGAAATGAGGAAAGCAGAAAGGGAGAAGGAAAAAAGGCACAGTGCAAACACTCCTCTGCATGGAAGGAGGAGGAGGAAGATAGAGAAAGAGGAAGAAAACCTAGGAAATAGCATGAGGCTGAATAATGCACTGGGAAAAAAAAATACAGCAGCGGGACTTGCTGGGTGAGAAAGGAATACAAGAGCAAACTGAAAACTAGCCCCAAAAGAGCAGGCCCTGGTGGAATTTAATGGATATGTGAACAAACTAAATATTGGTAAGAAAACAATGTAAGTAAAGCAACAGGGTAAACAGGCAGAGCTACAGCGAAAGAACACAGATAATTCTCCATATTAAAAAAGACAACATTTTTGCTGAAGAAAAGTAGCAAAGACTATTGACAAAAGCAATTTCAACTGGAAGTCACTGAAACCACTGGAACCTTTTGCAGTGTCTTAAAACAGACTCTGTACCAGACCCTCAGCCCTTCCTGAGCAAATAAACAATTGTGGGATGAACCAGGTGTGCCAACAGCCATGGGCTGCTCTTACGTTGTCTTGAACAATGCAAAAATAATCCACAAAGTAGAATTTAAGACACCTCATTCATGCCTAGTAATCACCTTGTTTATTCCCATGAAGAAAAGTGGCCCAAATCTATGTTGTATCCAGGAATCTGAGAGTCGGAATCAATGCCTATCCAAGCAACGAGACTTGTTGCAAAGATGGAAAACCTTAGAGAAGTCCAGGTGTCTGGATCTCTCCAGCACTGCGGTGACAGGGGAGGCCCTTTGCTTTTGTTCCCTCTGCAGCACGTCTGTGCAGAGCAGGCATCCGAGAGAGGAGATCCTTGCCAGGAGCTGACAGGAGGGTCAGGGACAGCTGATCAAATTCCAGGCTTTGGGCTGCTGAAGGACTGGTACTGAGCTGTGTTGGTGAAGGCTGGAAATGTGTCACACTTTGGTAGGCACCAGTTAGCAAAACATCCCTGCTTTGGTCCAAGCGTGTGCAAACAAAACCCTTCAGACGAGTCGCCTTCCTCAGGTATCTGCTGTCTATGGCCAGCAGGAGTTGTCTCTCACTCCAGCACAGCACCCGTCCTCATCTGCTGCAAGAAAGGCCCGACACAAGGGGACTTGCTGGACGGGAAGTTTGTGCCAAGGGAGAAGCTCAATCATTCCTGTTGCAGACTAAAGAGGGTGAGAGGATTTTCTGCATCTGGGGAATTCACCGCTGTATCCTGCTGTCGCAGTTTTCCCCCTCCTAATAATAATCTGTTATCCCAGAGGCACTACCACCACTGCTGTAGTCTTACTTTTTAAAAAGGAATTAAAAAAAAATCTTCTCTGCTGTAATATTTCACAAACAACAGATGCACTTATGATGATATAGTAAGAAACCCCCCAAGTGCTTCCAGAGCCAGAGAGATTGATAGACTTTGCCATGGTCTGTGGGACCTTAGCCCTCATTAAGGTCAAGCTAAATTACCTTACAAATAATTTAGCCTCTACCCACAGCTCCTTGATTCTGAACTGATGGATTATGCAGCCATTAATCAGCTCCAGGTCTGGCCTTTGCTTTTGACATTCAGAAGGTAAACTTACTCCATGCTGGTCCGCTTATTGAGTTTCTCAGATACATTCATACTCATGAGAAAAAAAGTAAAAAAGAAAAAATCTCATTCCCTACTAAGTGCTGATGATTCCTCATGCTTCATGAAAGATTGAACACACCTTTTAATAAATTTGTTTGTAATGCACCAATTTCATTTTGCCTCCTCCCAAGGAAGCAAATTTCAATTTGATGGGCTGGAAGACACGAGAGATTATTTATGGCTGTACGTCTGGGTCTGTAGTCAGCTGCAGAGCCATAAATTTGGAAGACAGCACAGTAACTGATCTTCAGTTAATTTCCTGGAAAGTCTGAAAACTTTGTTCTGGGTGATCGCTGACAAAGATATAATAACAATAAAATGACCCAAGATGGCCAAACCCAATTTAATAGTTTCCATAAAGATCATTTTTATCAGAGCTCCGTAGGACTTCATTCACCGATCCAATACCACGCCCTACATATAACCAGTGAAAATTCGCTTTCATGCCCTGATCAGATTTGTTTGGCCTGGACTCCTGTAGCTGTGTTTAGCTCTAAGATGCATGTCTTTAATAAGAAATACCTCCGTATCCACGGGCTGAATTTCACCCAGAGAGGTTGTTCAGTGAGGTTTCATTTTGAGAGATGATCAAAGGCCATGGCCTTATCGCTCAGTTGTGCTCCAGCTCCCCACAGATGGTGGGTATACACTTGAAATAAAGTTCTGACTTTCCATTACTGTCATAAAGCAAGCTGCAGAACCACCCCTTCTTCATTTGTCTTAATTAAAAATATATCTTCCGGCTCATGGGGGAAAAAAAAAGAAAACTCCTATCCATAGGTGATTAATGAACCTGCAGATATAGTCAATAGCCTTCCAGGGACCTTTCTACCCAAAGCCCTGCTTCATTTGCTGCCCTTCCTATTAACAAATGTTGTGATTTCTACATTAGGCCTAAAGTATCTGGCACAGATACAGAAAGAGAATTTAGGTATTTTCTAAAGGGCCAGCTTTCTGCAGGACACATGGAAAAACATTTTGTGGATATTTCCTGTAATGGATTAAACAGTTTTGCATGAAAAACTCAAAAAATAGTATTTCAATTTCTCATTTCTTAGCGAATATTTCTTGTTCCGTTTGACTTCAAAAAAATCAAAATGCAAGTGAGACAATATTAATTCCAGCTGTTTCCTCTTCCTATTCATGGGTAATTTTCATAATAATAAGTGAAACATTGTCATTTGGTTCTTGCCCTACCCCAATTAGTCTTTTCTTTATTAGACCCAGCTCTAGCCTCATGAGATCCTTATTGTTTTCTAAAAATACATCTCACCCAATTCACAGTGGGGAAAACTTCAAGCTTCTAAACCTAAAATCAGAAGACAAAGGACAACACCAAAACCAGGAGCGAGACGGAAAAAGCTTGCTGTTCTGTTTTTTCTGTTTGTTTGGGTTGTTGTGGGGTTTTTTGTTTGTTTTTAAATGCCACCCCTGTCATTCCTGGGGAGAACTAGGGGACAGTGCTTGTTTTGTGGTCGGGGACGGTTGTACAGCACTGACTACTTTCATTCAGTCTTACATCCCTCGAGTGCTCAGCAGCTCAAACACAGCTCAAGCAGCCCTAGAGCTGTGGGTGTGCATTACAGAGCTGTATCTCTCTGCCTGCACGTATCTCCAAGTGTCTCCTACCTGTGTGCGAGGCAGAAGGAGATTTCCAAGACCTTAGCAGGCAGTGTGAGGGACCTCCAGAGGACGTCCACTCTGGTTGGAGAAACTCCACAACCAATGGATTTTTTAAATTTTGTTTTTAGCACTCAGCAGCACTTTCTGGGATGTCTCTGGCCAGACTGTCAAAGTTGTTTAGCACCCAAAAGACTCAGCTGGCCCAGGAGCTCCACCGCTAATTTTAGTGGCTAAATGAGAGCCGACCTCAGTCATGCGAGCGAGCTCTTTGGGAAAGCCCGGCCACAAAGCTTTCATCTCAACTGACTGCTCCTCAAGCAAGCGGTAAATGTCTTCTGACATTGTCCTCCTACTTCTGTGCCCTGACATATGCACTCTGCTTATTTATAGAATGTGTGAGCTTCACACACATCAGGCCCAGTCCCTCGGGACCGGTGGCGCTTGGTTTTGCGCAGTGCGGTCGATGGTTCTCCCGGGCTCTGAGAGCAAAGGCTTGCTCTGCCCTCCTGCTGCACAGGAGAGGGCAACAGCTCCCAGTTAACCCGGATTCAGGGATATTTCTGGGAACAGTGACAACTAACAAGAGTAGGAGGGAAGAAGCTGATGAGCTGGTGTGCTCCGGGCCTACCACGCAGGAAGGGGAGCAGAGGGAAGGTCCCACTGTGTCTGCAGCAGAAACCATCCTCCAGCCGCCTGCAAGGATTGCGTGATTTGGAAAGGTCTGCAATGCATTCCTGCCTTGCTCAGGGGCTGGGAGATGCCGGGGTGGAACAGCAGAGCCTATCTCCAAAATACAGGATATTTAGTGTTGGACAGCCTAAAGCCTTATGTCAAATAAAGTTCCCCCTGTGCTCAAATAGTAAAAACGCAACAAGCACCAAACGAAAACCACAGCCACATCACAAAACAGTTTTGCCCAGTTGGTTTAGTGGGACTAACCAATAACTCAGTAGAAATTTGAGTTTACTATTTACCCATAAACCTATATTTACTACACTTATTATCAACCTAAGTTTACTGTTAGAGATTAGTGAAAAAGAAAAAAGTTTCTTCTTTTAGAGCTACTTGTAATTTCTTTTTGTATTCTATGTGCAGGAACTTGAATTATTATAGACAAAACCCGTGTGACAATGCACCAGCCTCCATGGAAGGATGGACACACTACTTTTTGCAGCTACAAACAATTGTGCTGATGTGTTCCAACTACAGAGAAGAAAAGCCATCATCATGCAAGTATCCCTCTTCATCAGATGTAGGCAGGCAAGAAAATTCCCTCTGTCTAAGGCCACAGTGCATTCTGGTGGGCACCGAGCTCTCAGGCAGCTCAATCATCACATAAATCAGCCCTAATTGGCATTCCCAAATGTTTTGAAATTGTATTGCCTGCTGCTGGCACTCCAAAAGGTACACCTCTGGAGATATCAGGGAAAAAAATCATCAAAGATCATTTGCAATTAGATGCAACGAACCAATGCCCAACTGGTGTGTGTCAGGGGTAAAAATAATATCAGCCCGAATGGCAATGCCTTTTGGTTTGTCAGGAATTGAACGTGTAGCACCAAGCGAGCGGTTATTACAGGCTCTGATCAGCAAAGCAATCATTTGCCTTGTTACCGCGCTGCCTGCCCACGTGAGCAGCATCAAACAACCATTAAAAGACACCCCGCTCGCCCCCAAAGGGAACATGGGTGGTGAGTATCTGAAAACCTCCTCGTTAACAAGCTAACCTTTGAGTCTGCTGAGAAGGCAAGGAAGCATTTACCAGCCACTCTATCCATAATTATGGAAAGGAAAATCGTAGCTCATTGTCTATCCCAGTGTGGGGAGACAAACAAGGCAGGCCTGGGGCCAGCAGCCCTTCCACGGCAGCTCCTAGCCACGAGCAACAGCTGCCAAAAAGGCAATTATCCATGGAGCTGCTCCCCTGGGGCTGTTCAATACAGGGATGATGTATGTTTGGAAACTACCCCAAAGCCCTTCTGCGTGTAATAGGAGTGTCTGTGGCACACAGCCCCTCGGGGACCCTGAAATACCCTGGTAAACAGCAGCCTGCAAGGCCCCACGCACGGCTGGGCAGTGGTATCGTGTGCCAGGGCTGAAGTCTCAAACACCATGGTTTTTGTTCCCTGGAGCTGTGATGTTTCCCCAAGGCCCTTTGAACATCCCTTTGTAGGGATGGGGACCTAGGTTTAAGCAGAAGACAGTAACTCAGTCCCCTGTTTTTCATATTTCTCCCTCCTGTGTCACCCAAGAGGACTTAAAAAACTAATTTTGCTTCAGCATGCAGCCACCCACCTTTGTTACAAGCCTAAATTCGGTTCCCATTTATAGCCTAACTCCATTTTGTCTCCAGCCTCATTGCAATGAAGGAGGGAGGGCACACCTGAGCCTGCACCAGACTCCCTGGGGAGCTACTCCAGCTCAGCCTCTGCATCAAGCCACCAGTTATCTTTCCAATTAATTGTGGGTATCATAGTGGTTGACAGGACAACCTTACTACCAAGGGATAATTTAATGTGACTAGACCATAATCAAAGTGTTAATAGCCTCGAAATTTAATCTGTGCAGAAGTAGGATTTATAAAAGGGAAAGGATAACCAGGGCTCAGATGAATAATGTTAGTTGTAACATTACAGCTAGTTGTAATAGAATAATTAGTTGTGATATCCAGAAATAAAAATTACGCTGCTTTGCGTTCCGGGCCGTGTGCCAAAAAGGGGCCGTTAGTCACAGCGATGAGGAACAGCTACGCAGTCCATATCTCACGAACCGCGAGGCCCAGAAATGAATCCTGCACGTCACAGGAAAATCGAGACTCTGCATTTTCTGCAAGACACAGCTTTTCATTTTAGCCCTTAAACCACATCCTTTCTGACTATTGGAATGATGTGCCCTCCCATTCGGAGAAAGGTATCCTCAGAAGCCCTCCTGGCTGAGCTTCACTTTTCCTTTGGGCATGGTCCCAGCTTCTCCCTCCTGTGGCAGATGAAGCTCACCCCTGGCATCCCCACCCGCTCCCTTCTTCCGTCCTTACCAGTCTTGTGGAGAAAAAAAAACCCAAAGCTCAAACTACATTAAATGTCTGTTTTTCCCTTGTAGGGCAGGGATGCTTGGTGATGGTTTGGCTGCCTCCATCAACAGGTGCTGCTTCCTCGTGGGGTTAGGCAGCCCTGCTGCTCCCTGGCTCAGTGCTCAGGGCCAAATGCTTTAATCATGGAATGACAGAACTTGTTTGGTTGGAAGGGAGCTTCAAGCTCGTCTTGTTCCAACCTCCCTGCCAGGGGCAGGGACACCTTCCACCAGGCCAGGTTGTTCAGAGCCCCAGCCAATCTAATCCCCTCTTAATCCAGCAACACACTTCTGAACCCAAAGTGCAGGAGGCAGCAATAAAGCTGCTGCTCAGCATCATACTGAGAAAGCAAGAAGCTGTACAAAAGCAAAAAGTGATTTGACCAAAGTTCTTTTTTTTTAAATTATGACAGCATCCAGTTTTTACCATCTCATTGTTACTCATTCACTTGCACAATAGACACAAGCAATTGCTTGACCTGGTAGGCATTTTTTAAAAAAAATTACTTTGAATGACTTCTGTATTATAAAAGTTACTTTAAAACCATTTTCTGCTTTTTAGGTAGTGGTAAATAAATTAAATGCTTTTTCAGGTTGTGCTTATTCATTTCTCTTTCATTTCCTCCGGCATACTTTCTTTTCTTCCTCTTCTTGCAGTGCCAAAAAGAAACAAAAGGGGACCTGCAAGGAGGAAAACTGGTAAAGAAAAGATAACTCTGTCTAGGGAAAACAGGCAGGAAAAAGAGAATAGAAGTTGGGATTTTTTTATTTTTTAAGGGAAATCACCTGGCATTGAAACAACTGAAACTTTTGTCTCCTTCTCACACACACACACATCCCCTCACCCCTTTCTCTTCCGGGTCCTGGCTGACTTGCACCTCCTGGCAGGCACGTAGGTGCTTGTTTTGCTTTGCTCCTCAGGATGGAGTCACCATAAACGACGGTCCCGGGAGACGCTTTGCGTAGGGATGAAATGAGAAGCAAAGCTGTGCTCCGCTGGCCCTTCCCTTGCACGCACAGTGACGTGCTGCAGTCCTGCCCCCGCTACATCCTCCCTGTGTCATACACCGGGAAAGACACCTCCTAACACATCTGGGGAAGCGCTTCCCCACATGGGCACCCGAGCCCTGGCTCAGAGGCAATTAAACACTCCAGGCTGCACATGCTCACACACCTGCCTTGTGTGGCTGGCACTAAACAAATGCTGCACGGAGCCAACAAATCTTACAATGGCCTCATTTTTCTAGCAACGATGCCTCAGGCGAGGCCTGCGTGGCCAAGAAAGGAAAAAGGTTAGCTTTTTCTGGAATTCCCTGAACCCGCTTATCTGCTTCTTCTCCCTGAACATCTGCCAGTTTCAGACACCTGTTATATCAGTTTGTCTTGTGGTGGTTCCTGGAGTCTATCAGCAGCCCAAGCAGTTAGTATTGTCAGCAAATCATTCATTAACTGAACTATTCAGTTTCAGCTAACTTAAGACTAATGGCGTATTTAATTCCTATCTAGCAAGATCAAATCAATCAAAAAAATAGACCATGGGTAAATATCAAAGATCAATAGGTAATAAATGAAAACCTTAATTAAAGTCTTATCTGAGTGCTAACAAAGAAAACCCCAAGTAAAGCAGAGGAGATTATTTCATATTAGGTCATTCTGATTATCCTCCTGCTGTCTCCCCAGTTGAACCCTGGTGTTACTCAAATACTTGGTGAAAAGGCTGGAGTACATTTTTGGCATCACGAGAGAGCCTCTCTCCCTCCCCACCTGGCAGAGACCCCATGCAGGCAGTTCAAGGCCACTTCGAGGGTGAAGAGTGACCTCATAGGAATGGTGTTTTCCTGCACAGTTCTCCCCTGTGAATTGGGAGCTGCAGCTACTGACCTCACTGGCAAGGAGACAATTTTACTGCTGCTTGCTGTTGTTTGTGCAGAGGCATCAAGCTATTCAAGAGGGAGCAGGAGATTGTTCCCTCCCGTGCGCCATCAGCAGAGGTAAATAACATCTCTGCATCTCTGCTGTGCAAGCCAGAGAGTAATTAGATCTGCACAGGCCTTTGCCTTGATGAGCTGATTACCTGTTCCTGCCCTCGAAGGTTCGGGCCCCGTGTTGTCCCCGATCCCTGCGTGGCCTTGGCACTGTCAGGCAAACAAGAACATGAGGCAAGGAAAGCAAAAGCACTACAGCTGGTTTTAAACTGTGCTCAGGTACACAACCTTCAACAAAATCAAGGCCAGACAGATACATCAGTAAGTTAAGCTCTACTGAGGTCAAGAAAGAAAAAAGAAAAAATCCCAAACCAATAAATCAGTCTTACTAGATCAATACACCTGATCTTGGTGAGATCCATGGGCGCATTTTGTTGGCAGGGAAGATCACGGGCTCAGCCTGGAGAAGGTCTGCAAACCCCACCGACTTCAGAATGCTGCCAAGAAACCTGAAACAGCAGAACCACCTCCCCAAGGAATGGCAGCTGGGCACTGCTGCCCTGCCCACAGGCACCGAGATGACACACCTGTAACAAGAAGGAGACCGTGGTGGGAAGCGTAGGCAGGAACGGGATGGACATCAGAAATTCCTGTTAACTTTCCCACCCTCCTGCTCCCTTGACTACACCCGATTTATGCCATCACCTGCCAGTCACTTCCCTCTGGCCATTCCTCTCATCCAAGGGCTCCTTTCCCCACCTGAATTCTGTTTTCTGCATTAGCTCCTTCCTACATGAGTCACCACAAAAGTGCCTTGGTGCAGTGCCGAGTCTGCAACCCTAAATGTTAAGTATCTCTAAACCGAAAAAGCAGCTTTACATCCAAATACTCAGCTGGACCCGTCACCACACACATCCATTGATGGGATCTGCTGCCCTGTGCTCTTCAATCTGTGCCAATAAATATCAGCTTGGTTACAGCAACTGGGCTTCTCCAAAAAATAAACAAACCCACCAAGACAATTTACTGTAATAGCTTCTGGTTTAGGACAAAGCTCTAATTCAGCAGCTTATTTTTGGAAAAAATAAAAATTAGTTACCTACCTACCAGTATGGTACAATGAGAGCTTTCACCATGTTGAAGTGTGCACTGGCCCCAGCTTTCCTGTTGATGCCATTTTTTCCCAGAGCCAGGGAGGACACACAGGAATCTCTCTGACCAGAGCTGGCTGAGAGGCCAGAAGTGGGTGGCACCTGCACAGGAGGTTGAGGAGCCTCTGAGCCTTCATCACCAAGCACGGTGTAGGAGTACCAGGGCTTGACTCGGACCGAGACCGTCAGACAGCAGCTCTGGCTCCAGGCACCCACCCTGTATCTCTGTTTCTGCTGCGTGTGCAGTGGCAATTGCTACAAAACTGCCTTTTACACGGAGCTGTGCAGGACATGGGAGCTGCTGGAGGGACTCTGCAGGCTGCTGCAGCCTCTGGGATGGAGAGTGTCCTATGGGTTACAGTGCTGCCTCTGTCCTGACCCCATCCTTTGCTTTCGGGACTAAGACAAGCAATTTTATCTCACGCACAAGCACGAGATATCCCGGCTCTTTGAGCATCCCCTGCGCTTTCCCCCTCCAGATCCTGGATCTAATGCTTCTCACTGAGCCAGCCTGCAGCCAGACAGGAGGCAGCCCCTTGCAGGCCTCCCTTTTTTTATGCTGCTTCCCACTGCACTGGGCTGGAAACTGCCAGCAGAGCCAAGGAAGAAGGGCAGAGGCATCAGCATCTTCTACACATCGGTCCCACTGCCCAGCTCTCAGCTGCAGGTGAGGCTGAAGCCAAAAGACCTAATGAAGCAGAGAAGAACAGCTACACTCGTGACATAAAAGGCATGCCAAGCTTTCATCTTCTGAGAGGTTAAAAATAAACAGTTTAGCTTTCAGCAAAGTGGTCTGATTAGAGGCAAAGAAAACTACACTGATTTCCATGGAAATGGAATATTTTGTTGCTGCTACTTGATCTTGTTGAAACGTATTAAGAACACAAAAGAGTGCAATTTCAATATCTGGAGAGTGGTAGTATACTTTAAAAATTTAAATTAAATTGATTTCTTTTAAAAGAAAGCTGGCTGATTTTAGTTGCCTAATTACTTCATTACCACTGCAAATGGAGCATGTTCTTGTAAGCTTATAGAAAGATATTATAGAAATACAGAAACAGCTGCAACCCACAACAGAAGAGATACAGACATAGGCAATATCTGTACATAAAAATCAAGAGACTTAAAGGTTCTCTAAGGTCCTCTATCTCCTCTCTAAAACCAGCAAAGAATTGTTGTTTAACTCGTAAGTCTTTCTAAATTTAAACCCATTACAAAATAGATCCTAGTTTCTATGGAAGAAGGATCAATCCCTAAATTTTGTTTGCTTTTTTTAACGTGTAGAAATACTTCCTAAGAATGAGAGCTGCCTACACATGCTCTGGAAGCAAAATAACACAATTAGTTTGAGTTCTCATCTCATTAGTGCGGTAGGTATCTCCATGGGGAGGTTTCCTTGGAATGAGCTGCGTCCTATTTCAGTTTAACCCAGATAGTAACAAAATAATCACTCAAAATGGGGCAGCGCTGCCATGACCTTCCCTGTGATAAATACTAAATACAGGTGTGAGGGAAAGGCTGCTTCACTGGCGCAGTTGTTCTCTTTGTAGATGTGCCCCAGGGTAGGACCACCTCCAACATTTCCACACGCACCACCGGGACGTTGCCGCAGCACGGCCCAACTGAAATCTTCTATCAAACAAGTGTTAAAAATATCCAGAATCTTTGTTCTTAGCTAAAATAACACATGGCGACGGTAACAAGAAAAAAAAGAATTCCTTTTCTTCTTCCATTTCCTCAAAGTGAAATTTCAACAGAAACAATAAACCCTTTAGGTTTTCATTTTGACAGCGTGACATTTTTTTGACATAAATTTTGTATTATTGTAATTTTAGGTGACAGAGCAACTTGAGCTTCTAACCGAAAGGCTGCTGTATTTTTATCTGTGAATTATGTTTTCCCGCATGCTTGCAACTGGCATGTGCTCTCCTTCCAGTAGTGATGACCCAGGAAAGAAAGCAGAGCCGGGAAAGATCTGCCCGCAAACCCCTACAGCGCTGACTGAGGACAGATTTCCACTGCTGACAAGTCACATTAGGTATCGGTCAGTATACATATCATTGATACTGTTGCTCAAGGGGACCTTGCCTTGCTTTGCCTTTTTTTTTTCTTTTCCTCATGAAATCAGTCCTGCAGTTTCCCTTGCACTATGCTGAAGACCCTGTTTGGCTAAGGCTTCCTGTACATTCAGTATGAAAATTGTCCGTGGATACCTTTAGGAGTGGATCCACAAGAGAGGCAGCTGCTGAAATCTCTAATTTCCAGTGCCTGCTAATTTTCATAGCCCTGGTGAAGGTGTTGGAGCTCTGTTTAGAACGTACAGGAAAAACCACAGAAGGCAGCAGCGACGGCAGCTACTAAGTAAGAATCACTGCTGAGAAGAGTGGGACATGAGTCCCATTGCTGGGTGTAATTAGGTGGCTGTGGCTCATGGGAAAGCAGAGCCCATTAACAGAGGAGCCTGGTGAGTACGGATGATGGGGGAATTGTTGGCAAACAAGGATCTGGGTGAGGGTGTCGGTGCCCCATTATGGCCATTAAACAATTCTTCCTTTTTTGCTATTTCTCTTCTGCTTACAGGCACCTTTTTTTTTTTGCCATTCCCTCATTCTCTCTCTTCTCAAATAGGTGAATACTACAGTTTGAGGGGCTGGGTCAGCTAAAAGCTCCTCAGTGTTTGGTACTCGCAGCCACACAGATTCCGTGTGCAGACTTAATTGTAGTAAGGACTGCTTTAAGAGCAGCAGATCAATGCCCTGGAGAGTTGTTAGGGTGAAATACAGAGATCTCATCCACAGATAAAAGGAAGAACACCACCAGTAATGACAGAAAAGACACTCATCAGCTGTATTTTCACTCATTGTGCTGCACCCAGAAAAAAAAAAAAAAAAAAATTGGTGTATTCAGTTCACCACTTTAGTAATTTTGCTTTTAACAATATCTGACTTTGTACTCGATCAGCAGACCCTATTACACGAAGCATTTTTTCGGACACCCGGTGGTTTTGCCTGCATGCACAGCCTTCTGTTCGTGGCCAAATACATTTCTGCTTCACTGCCTGCAGGCAGATCACCCGAGGAGAGCAGAGCTGAGGCTGCCAGCCCCACACTTCCCCAAACAAAGCATTAGCTATGCATCAGCAACTTTTATATACAGACCTTCTTCGGAGATCACTTCCCCCCCCGTATCACCTGTACAAACGTGCTGCACTTTACCTGCCTGGTCTGGCACTGCCCACTTGGTGCAGCTCAGTGTGTTGGTGGTTCCTGGGCAGCTTTTCCATTTCACAGCTCCTATCCAGCTGAAGGGCACTGCCATTTGGATGGTGCTGAACAGGATCCTCCTTGCAAATTTAAACAGATAGTGGGGAAAGTGGTGATGAGACTCTCAGGCATAACCCCCAGCACAGATTAACCAGCAAACCACTGCTTTGCTAAGCTGGGTGTTTTAAAAAGCTAAACCCCTTTTGAAATAAGCCAGTGCTTATTTCTTCTGAAGGAATGATAATTGATTCAGACCTTCCTGAAATGAATTCAAGCTCAATAAAAGTCGTGGCCTAGGGAAGAGCTGCACCTTCACTGTGTAGAGGAATCCAGCTTGCTTAGGAGCCTGTGAAAGCCGTGGCTCTGCAGGTGGGAGGGTAATTTCCAACAGCCTGATTCAGCAATAAAGCAATAAACACAAAATCCTCCTCAGACCTTTCAGACACCAGCACTTGAGAAGCACTGAGAACAGATAAGCATCCTTCTTTTAACAGGAATCTGAAATCCCTCTGGTTTGCCCAAATCAGACTCAGGATTTGACTAGAGTGATGTGTAACGCAGAGCTATTCATGTACTTATTGAGTGTACCTGGGGGCCAGCAGGCTGTGGTGGAAAGTGGGGCACAGGTGTTGGGGGTGCTCCTTCATGGTCAGTCACTGTCAGGGTCCCACTGTGGGGGGGGCAGTTTGCAGCTGCCCGACTCCTTCCTACCCCTGAGGCAGGAAGGGGCTGAGCAATGGGTGATTCTCCTGGGATGCTGGCTTTCCCTGCCTTTTCTCCAAGCATCAGGGAGGCAGGAGGAAAAGGGCTTCTCTTAACTAGAGAACAACGTGTGTCCCTTTTTAGCTGACTGTCTCAAAAGCAGGAGCAAACTTGGCTTCCTGTTTCTGACTATTCTCATAGAGGGCAAGCTACAAATAAGTAGTATTTAGGTCAGCAAAATCACATTTCTAAGCCATAAATCAAGTCCAGCAGACCTTGAACACTTATTTGTAGTTCATAGACCACAACTTTGAATGTCCCGTGAATCCTGATGCCAAACTGCCGGATTTTGTTTCCACGGCATTTAGGAGGCAAATCCGCAAACTCCAGCAGCCCCAGAGGGGTCTGTCGCCTGCCACGGTGATGTGCAGCGTGCTGACACATTCAGCAGCAAAGAGCACATGCAGCATTTTGTTCTCAAAATCCAGCTTTTTTTTTGTCAGATAAAACTGTGTTAAGCAGATGATAGCACCGAGCTGCTGCTGTATTCCCTGTGCGCAGGACTCCTGGTCTTCTGCCTGTAAGATGGGCTTTGTGTCTTACCTCCCTAAGTTTTGTCCTCATTACACACAGGCATTTCAGTGTCTGTATTGCCCTTCCCTTTGAATCCCTCAGTCCTCTCACGGGATGCTTTGTGCCACTCATGGAGTCTGACGAGTACCTTTCCCGTTAGGGCAAAGAATTCCCCTTCCTGCACCTCAGCAAGTTCTCAAAATAGAAAGAAAATTAGTTTCTACATGACTACAAAGTAGTCCCCATGCGTGGGAAATAGCAATTCCCATGAAAAAAATAAGAGAAACTGGTCGTGTTCCCTCAAAAGGGGGTGAAATGTTTGTCCTTTGGCTGGCAGAGGAGGAGATATGTTTGAAACACGTTACTGGTGTATCCACTAAAACACCCTTTCCAAAGGAGTCCACCAATACACAAATGCTTACACTCAGGAACAAATACTACTCAAAAATGGCACTGTGCTCACATCCATCACATTTGGCACAGTCAACAGGCACTAGAGCTGCTCCCATCTGAAGGCAAACATGACCTGTAGCTCTTTCCCTTTCACGTTGTTTCCCCTTCTGCACAGCACTGGTTGTGTCTGGGTTCCTCTCAGCGCAGGCTCTTGGCAGTCTAAAGAGAACAGTAATTGCTACTTGAGTGATAGAGGGGGAAATAAAGGGGCACCCTGCCTCTTGTTTGCACAATTCTCTCCCTTTAAATGGAATGAAGAGATTGGATGAATTTCTGCCTTTGAAGGACAGGAGCTGCGGGCCTCTTCTGACGCAGTGAAGCTGTGCTGACGTGCCTGTGTGAGCTACCTCCAGCCCTCCTTCACTGCTGGTTTTACATGGATCACATCGCTGCTGGCTGCTCCATGTCGGGGAGCAGCACAGCTCTGGGTGCAGGTGGGTAGGGCCGGGATTCCCTCCGTCACTGCAGCAGCAGTTCCTTGCTTTTCCAGCTGTTTGTTTGCTGTTACAGGGAAGGACAGGGCTGACTCTCACAACGTCTCACAGGAGAGCTTTCCTGTGTCTGCCTGACGATCAAAAGAGGGATTTGTAGCTGCCTGGTGTTCACAAGGATCCTGGGCTGGGGTGACAAGCAGCCTGGCTGAGATAAAGAGAAGAGGAATGTGCTGGTTTAGCCACCTGTGACTTGAAAGCTCTCAGCCTGTTGAGAAAGGGCAAGTGCACATCCAGCACTCCTCCAGGCAGGGGCAAGATCCACTTCAGAAGCACATGGGAAAGAGGAAAGTTTTGTTCTTGGGAGGTACCTGGAAATTTTACAAAGCTTCCCTGCTCTATACTGCCTGAAATATTCATGAGACACGTGGAGATCGAGTAACAGAGACACCACGTTATGGGGAGACACAGAGATCACAGGTGAGACCTCAGTGTCAGACAGGCCAGGCAGAGGAAAAGCCACGGAGAAGTCCACATCCCCTCCAAATGAAAACGTGTGGAAAATGGGCAGTCCTTGCAGCCATTTCTATACTGAAATGCAGCAGTGGGGTCAGAAACTACGAGCCTGTCCAGGGACCCTTTCCCCCACACCCATCTCACCAGCATCTTTAAAAGAATGGAGAAAAAGAAAACAAACAAAAAATAAAAGCCCTGCTATGCTCTGTGGGGTAACATCCAGGATAATAGTAAAATGGCCCAAGTGCAGATGGTCATTAGAAGAAAGGACAATATCCCCCCCTTTTCCTGTAAGCCTGCTCGTGGCTCACCAGCTGGGGAGCTGCAGAGGTGTGGGAGGGCAGAAAGTGCTCCCCCATGAAGTCACTGCATCTGCCTTCGTGGAAGAGAAGAGTGGATTTTTGTCACGTAGAGAGATAGGTGATTTTCTCTTCCCTTCATGCGGAATGTAGGCTCTTGCCTTAATAAATTACTGCCCTTCCTGATAACACATCCAATGGAAGTTGCACTGGATCTTTCACTGACAGTTTCAGGTCGAAGTTGTCTCACCTAAGCTTCTGCTCTGGAAAATCTGTTGTCAGCAAGGAAGGCACCAGCCTCTCAAAGGAAGGTTCCTGGGAGTCCTGCATCCCTCACAGGGCAGCTGGAAAATTGGGCTTGGCAAAGCTAGGTTTTTAGGCACTGCAGATAATCCTGCTGAGCTGTGGTTGAGGCTGCAGTTAAGGGGGCTGGGGGAATGTGAGAGCAGACTCTGGGGCACACGCTGAAATACCGACCCTGCTGTCTGTCAGTGCATAAGCAGCTTCTCAAAAGGAGACATATACCAGGAAATTGGCTCTCTGAGGTTATGGAGATAGTGGGTATTTTCAGAAATTAGCACCGCTGCCAGAAAGTAGGGTGGAAAAACTCCCCCATGGAAACTAGAGGAGGCAAAGTCAGGAATGCTGGGATGGTGAGAAAACAGAGGGATGAGAAAGCTGGATAAATGGTAGGGGTAGACTCCCTTCATAAAACAATCTGTTGTGGGGAACATGAAAATTAAGTTGGCTCTTAGAAAGGAGGAATCCCACCCAAAGCTGCTTTTCTGGGGAAGGGGATTATCTCGGCTTTGGCTCCTCACCGCTTTTAAACATACACGGAATTTAATTAAGCATTGCTACTTTCCTAATTGTTGAGCCTATTCTCGGAGGCTCCCAAGACTTTCCAGGCTCTGCCGTGTTGGTCTGGAGTAGGGATTGCTCAGTTAGCAGCGAGATATGGCAAGCAGGGAGATCTGGGACCTGGTCAAATAGGAATTCTGTCAGTTTATGAAACACTGACGTAATTCTGCCGAGATGGAGCCAGACGAGGGATTTATTTTGCCTGTTCTGTTCCTGCAGATTCACCTGGATTTTTCCAGAGGATACGAACACGGTCTTTGCTTGCTCTGTACCACAAGCCCTCCTGCAGTGCTGTTTTGTGCTCTGCTCTGCAGGGACCACATTTCACAGGCTATGTGAAATTACATCTCAACCTAGAAATGGGAGAGTACACTCAGCCAGCTCATAGGTTAACAACTTTCAGCTCCTCTGATGGAAGAAACCCCTGTTCCAATAACTGAAACCAGCCTGGCCCCATCTGTAGGTTTACAGTCTGTTCAGAATCCCAAAAACTTGTGTTTGGGGCACCACTAGTCTCTTCCAGGGACTTACAGTTGTACAACTCAATACATAAAGGCATCTGATTTTACACAGGTGCGACTTCAAATTGTAAAAACAAGCTGAGAGTAAGTGCTCACTGCTTCCAGGGCCTGTTAAAACAGTCCAGCCTTGAAATTACATAGAGAAGGGGAAACAAAAAACAATTAAACCCCCTTCAGCTTCATTGTAAGCTTTTGCATTTTCCCACTCGGAAGTTCAGTCAAGTGAGCAGTGCAAAACAACCACAGATCTGAGATGAGCAAACACACTATTCCTGTGGCAAGATGCAAACCTCACCCTCCCTCCCCTGCTCCCCAGCTTTGACTGCCCCTCTGACTCCCAGCCATTTAATTTTTGAACAGAAAACTCAACTTCTGGACTCCAGATAGGAAACAAAATATTCATGTCAGGGATTTCATCGCATCTGGTGCCTCCTGCCACAGCACTGACTCTCCTTGGGCAGTGCATCGCCTGGGGACAAGTCTAAGCAGGGAGATATCCTGCCACACAACCAAGGGGGGTCAGCAGGCTGCTCCTGCCCAGGCACCCAGTGGCACCCTGCCTGGAGGGGGCTGGTACCCAAACCACGGCAGAGTGGTGGGTGCACCCAAAAGCAAGCTCAGAGCAGAGGGGAGGTGCCCAGGATTTGTCTGCCAGCTGACGCTCACTTAGCACATCTGTCTCAGAGGAGTGTGCCTCAGCCTGGTGGGGCTGGGGGATGGCACAGCACTGTCCCTGGATCCTCGCCCTGCACCCCTGGCACTGCAGAAACACCAACCAGTGCCAGGTCTCTGACTTTCATACACCCTCACTAGTGGGGAGCTTTATTTTTGTGAGCCACCAGACTATCCTTACTGAGCCCTTTTCCATCTCCTTCTCCTCCAAAACGACCCAAAAACCCGAAGCAGCCATTTGGAATTGAAATTTCGGCTGGAACAGTAGACTTGTGAGAAGAAAAACACTAAGGGATGGAGAGTGTTAGACAGGCTACAGGCATCCCTGCAAGCCCTTCTGATAACAACACATTCAGACCAGTGCATCGTGCCTTGCACACGTGTCTGTATTAATGGCTTGGATCTCTTCTGGGATTTGGCAGAGATCTAAAGTTGTATTAATGTCTTTTTCTTGCCTCCGCAATAAAAAAAAACCCAACTACCTTTAAAGTGAGGTCCTAAGCTGTCATGGGTTCTTACTAGACATGCTGTAATTGCTATTCCAAAAAGAGCAAAGTGCAGAGACAACAACTTCAGGAGTAGAAAACTGAAGCTGTTCTGGAGATTTAAAGCAACCAATACCTGTGTTATGTTCTCTCTCTTCCAGATGGCTCGTGTCTGAATGGCTTTCTGCTACCAGGTTTTTTTTAATTTTTTTTTTGATCCGACCAACTTAATGATTTTTTTACGGCATGACGTGATGAAATCTGAACTGACGTTACATTTCACTAATGTACAGCTCCCCGGAGCCAATATCAATTTTGTCTATGATGGCTTTGCAAGGGCAGAGGTCAGCTGAGGGGCTCTCCCCTTAGCTCTGTCACAACCTCTTGAGTTTTCAGGACACTTATAAATAAATCAGACATTCACATTTCAGGCAGGGAGTCGGATTCTGAAGAGTATCTCCTGACCCATGAAAAGCAATTTTTACTTGAATGATACTTCAATCAAAACTGATCAAGGATGACCTGACCCGCTCCTTGAATACGAGTAGATACAAAACCTGTCGAGGGTGCAGGGGCTGTTTCTCAGAGTCTGAACGCACTGCAGTCTGTACGTGTGGCTCATTCAGCCATTGCTCCTGCCATCACATTCCTTGGGGACTGTGTGCCCACAGGCCAGGGGGACACCTCTTCCAGCACAGTGACCTGCCATAAAGACACTCTTTAGGGGACACCAAATCCCACAGGGCGCATCTCAGCTGCTGACCCTCTCTCTCTGCTCCCTGGGCTGACAGGCTAACCTGTAGAATTAGGGTCTTCCTTCCCTGCTGGACTCCTCCCATTTTGGGACTGCAACTTGGGACCTCCTTGGAGAGAGTTTGCTGCTGTGACGAACCCTCCTGGGCCCCGAGAGGGAGGATGTGCTTCCCAGAGCCCACCCAGGCTCAGAGCCCTCCCACTTTTAGCACTTTTAGCACAATTAGTGCTACCACAGGACCAGGCTACAGCTCCTTGGCATCTGAAAGCAGCTTCCCTGGGAGGATGTCAGCCCCGGACCAAAACCCACAAATAAATTTCTGTAAGTTGTTTGGGTGAATGCAATTGATCGGTGTCTTCAGCAACGTGAATTTGAAATTGTTTGACTGTTGTACTAGGTAGAAAAACCTCCTGTTTCACAAATACAGGACAGACTAATCTGTGACAATCTCTTATTATTATTATTATTGTTGTTGTTGTTGTTATTATTATTATTATTATTATTATTATTTTACTGAGTCTGTTTGGGCTCCCACACTTCCCCATACCTTAGCTGAACACACCCAAATTCTATTATCTGAGGTGGCTTTCCCACAGAGCATCTTCTAACAGTTCATCCCTAACAGTGCACAAGCTTGACAGGCATTTCGCCTTTCCATTTTTTTCTGGCTGAAGCCTCCTTGCTCGATGAAGCAAAAATCGTCCTCTGGAGGCAGGGTTCAGAAAGGGTTGTACGTCAGGGCAGGGGAAAATGCAGATTTGCTCTTTAGCTTGGCTGCCACCAGTGCCACCAAGCCCCAAACCTTCCTTTGCAGCTGACAGCTCCTTCCCTCATCGCTCTCGATCTGTGTTGGGTTAAATCAGTGCGTGCACGAAGCTCATCCAGGACCCGCAAGCAGTTACAGATGCCAAATACTGCATTCCACACCCAGAGCGGCCCAGGGTGGCCCCAGCAGGGCCGGCCTGGGGTTACATCTGCAGTGGAGCAGGCTGGGGAGCCATCCCGTCCCGCTTCCTGCCCCAAAACAACGAGGCTGGAACCTTCTGCTAATCAACACATTGTTCACCGGAACCACGGGGTCCAGAAGGGGCTGTTGGCCCAGCAGGACACTACAGGACAGTGGAAGGGCACGTCAGGCCAGCAGCCAGCCTTTGCTGGACCAGTATTCTGTCTCCTTGCATCGCTGTCCTCCAGGTGAGGCACAGAAGGTGGAGTGCAGCACACAGCACCTCGAAGTGCCACGGCCTTCCCAGAGAAATGCCCAGAAACACTCCTGTGGGGACAGCTGGGGTGAAAACACTTCTCCTTCCCTCCACCTCCAAGTCTGAGAAATTTAAAATAACAAAATTAAGTCCTTGAGAGTAGGGAGGAAAAACGTACCAGTAGAGTCTGCATTTTCTTGGTTTCTTCCCTCCTCCTCTGTAATTACTGAGCTCTAAAATGTCATGGAAACAACTTTTTTTCCCCCTTTTTTTCCTTTTTCCACAGCCATACTTACTAGGTAATACTTCAGCTTCAAGTGTCTTATCTTACAAAGAAGAATGGAGCAGAGGGACTGACCTTGACCTTAAGCTTTAAACGATCCTAAATTTAAATGCCAGATCTCTAAGAGGCCCAAACCACATCACTCAGGCTCTGGGAAGTTGAAAGGAAAAAACCAGTAACTTTCTACTTCTCTTGCAAACTGTGAGGATTAAGATACCATGGATTATGAGTTTCTCAGTTCTTCAGTAATGTCTTCCTTCATCAGCAAGATCTGGCAAGATTAGGTGATTAATTTAGTTGCTGATGTGAGAAATGTTCGAGTTCAGAGGATTTTTCTTGTCCTTACCTGAACTCTCCCTGAAGAGGAGTTTTTCAACTGAGTAACGCTTCACTCAATACCAAGTTATAGGTCTCGAGGGAAGGATATTTAGAGTTTCAATTCTCAACAGTCACATCTAATTCCTCAGTGAAAGATGCTATGACACCGAAAGAATGAAATTGGTTACTTAGATGGAAAACAAGCTTAAAATCTGCCATAAAGAGCAGCAAAAGGAAGGTGGTTAAAGGGCCGACATAAAAGAAAAATAAAGTAGATACATAAAGTAGAAACAAACCCAGCAGCTGAGAAAAGGGAAGGAAAAAAACCCCATAAAGTCACAGATCTGTGGGATTCATTTCTCTGATAGATTTTCCATTTAATTTTGGATCAGATGGCTTTCATCAGGCTTGTTTCTCTCGAGCCCCGAGAGTTTTGAGTTGCAGGGCTGGGTAATGACCTCCAGCCCCCGAGAGGCTTCAGCACAGCCACGAGAGCCCTCCTTGGGGAAGCACCGCCGTTTCCATCACCAGCTTGACGGGTTCCAACCTGCAGAGCTCACTCAAAACCAGAGACAGGGAACCTCTCAGGGGGTTCTTGACAGCCTCTTCCGAACTCCAGCGTTGCTCAGCTTGAGGACACTTTCTTTGTGGGATTTTTTTAAATGGAATTTCCCGTGGAAAGTCTAATTGCAGGTAACATCCCGAAAGCCATGGAGGAAATTTGAAACCACAAAATATCTTTCTCCCACGCCATGATTGAGCATCTGCACTGAGCAGGAAACTAATGGTCCTTCTTGAGTAATAGCTTCTCTGGAGGGGAAGTAATTAGTCATACTCTTTTAATATTGCAAATGTAATAACTTTGATAAGAAATTGAATATAAAAATACTGCTCCAGAGCAGTTCCTTGTAATATCCCAAGATACTGAACTGGCTCTGGGTGTTTCTTAGCTTTTTAGCCCGCGTGTAAAGGATGAGCCACCTGCAAATACCACCAAGCAGGCAGCAGCTGCTTTCCTGTATGGCTGACAGTGCTCCGTGGGATGTAGAAGGACCGGGCAGAGGTGGCCACCTTCCACGTGCACCCACATCCCTGCTGCTGCTCCCTTCTCCAGCATCGTTCACAACGTCTTTTCCAAGCACGTTCCTGGAAAGCACCTCCAAATTAATTTTACCCGATGCAGGTGGAGTTTCTGCAGGTACCTCCGTGATGTTGGGAGGCTGGCACTAATTTTCAGAACAGATTTGGGCTGGCATCCAAGGGCATGTTTGGGTGCCAAACACCCATTTGGTGGAAGGATCTCGGTGCCTGAAGTCGTGAGCACGGCGATGGCCCCAGGTGCTCCCAAGGCTCCAGAGGATCCCAGACGTGGGCCCACTGTCACTGTGGAGTTCTCAGCGAGCGCAGTGGCAGAGCTGGGGGGGTGAGCCGCTCTCAGAAGAAACCCTGGGCCCTCTTGCATTATTCCTCTCTGAGTAAGGCTTCCACCCAATCCCAAATGCTCGCTCGGCAAAGATAAATCACGCTCCCATTCCTTGTCTATTGTTGCAGAGCTCATTTTCCCTATTGTTCTTCTGTAGATTAGGGTAATTCATTCAGAAATGAAATTCAGCCCTATACAATGGCCTTGGCAAACCTAAATGCTGTTGAAGAGAGCATGGGGGATGACAATCCTTCTAAAAGGAGGGAATTTCACTGTAACTCCTTTTGGCCAAGTTTCATAATTAATTTTCAAGGGATCTCTTTAGAACCACAGTCTCTGTGCTTTACTCCACCTTAATTATAAAAAAATATGCAAACCGTTTTATTTATTGCCTCCTTTTCCTTGCTTATTTTTCTCCAATTGTTAATAATTTTAATTAACACCAGAATTTCTCAGCAGCACGTCATCTCCTTTTTCATTACAAGTGTTAATTGCAGACTCAAATAAAAGGTGAAGAAGAAATTGAGGAAAACATCAAAAGAAGCTCAACACTGTTGGATGTGCAGAAGAACAATTACTTGCACAGTTGTTTTATTAGGGCTTTGGTTGATTAATAGGAAAGCTTTAAACCCACTTTTGTATATCCTCCTAACTCTGTGTATTTTTTTTAAACAATATATACACATCAAGCTCTTTTCTTCTTTTCCAAAGAAATGCTTTTTACTCAGATGCATCTTGTTCGGAACAGCTCACGGAGCTGAAGCACACTCAGAACCCAAGATCGGATCTACATTTTTATTTCCAGTACTGACTTTGAAAGATTTTATCAGTAAGTGGTACTATTCATACCAGATATTGAGAGCTTCCAAAGTCTTGACCTGTTGAAGGTCATTTATCCCCCTGTGCAGGTCCACATCCATTGCACGTCCGTGTGGGCACAGCAACACTTTCCACCGAAACAAAGGGCACCTTGGATAACAAAAGGAGTCAGCTGGTGCCTCTAAAGGCCAGCTGGAGCATCCAATCCTATTTCCCAACAATTTAAAGTCAAAGGATGGTTTGTGTTGGGAGAGACCTCAAAGATAATAGGTTCAAGACCCGAGCCATGGGCAGGACACCTCCCGCTAGATCAGGTTGCTCAGAGCCCTGTCCAACCTGGCCTTTCATACCACTTAGCCAGAGGTCAACAGAAGCAGGCAAACAGCTTGGCAAAACAAAAATCCCTGAGGCTTCCCAGGACACAGGGAGATTGTAGGTAGGTGTTTCACAACAAAGAGCAGGCATTTGAGCACTCGGTGCAGGGGTGAGATGGTCCCCAGAGCTGAGGAGAAAGGGCAGGGGCAGCACTAGTGCTGTGTTCTGCCCATGGACTGAACGGCTGCACTCCCTGAAAGCTTCGCCAGCAAGGGGGAGGAGGAGGAGGAGGTTGCCCCTCGTTGCCAGTAGGAGCTTCTGCAGCTGCAGCTGGATCCTTAGGTGGGGGTAGAGGCACGTGTGAGCCCTCACGGCTCAGTCCTGCACGTGGGCACAGAGAAGTCAGTGTGACAGAAGAGTGGAGCTGACAGCTTGAGATGGAGATCTCTGATTTTCCCAGCTTCACCTGCCAGAGCCTGTGAGTCGGAACATCCCGTCCTTGTCCTCAAGCCACGCCAGAAACACCACCACAGAAGAGCCTGGCTGCTGGTCTGATGTGCCTTCAAGGTGCAGACCATTCCCAATGTCACCCTTCCCTACTCTCCCCCGAAGCTAAAAGCTCTCTAGCTACATTCCAGGCAAGGGAGGGGCTCCTGGACAAGCACCTCTCCTGGACAAGCACCTCTCTACCCCTAGTGCTGCTCAGGATCCATTTAACATGTGCCACCTGAGCCTTTGGTGCCCTGTTGGATTCAGATGGGATTTGTGCAGCCCTGGGGATACCCATGCTTTAGCACCTGGAATTTTCCTGCATTGCAGATTCAGACTTAGGCTACAGAGGAAGGACATGTCACTCTAGGTGCCTTTTTATCACTGAATCTCCCCTAAAAAATTCATCCCTTCCCATTTTCCAGGTTAAGTTTCTTAATAATTTGTATATATTTTCTGTTCCTTCTGTGGTTTTTAGTACATCCTGATTTGTGTTATTCAACATCAATATCAACTTGGTTTTTATTAAATTTTTGCCCCATTAATGAAGGTTTTTTCATTAAAAAAAAAAAAAGTGGACTAAAGGCCACAGTTATCCTGCCCCACTTCCCAGTCCAGCACAACTCTCCATCCCAAAGAGAAACAGCGCAGTCCTTTGCTGGGGAATCCCTCAGAAAAGGTTCACTTGATTTAACCCCACACCATTTCCCAAGCCTTTCCAATTTAAGCCCTCAGAAGGAGCCTCAGGAGGGACACTGCAGCCTCAATGCTTCATTTTTCTGGAGTCCTCCCTGCCCATTAGAGTTCACTTTGTGCTGGTCCCTGGCGACCCCTTCACGGTCACACCCGCTCCTTTCCCTGCACAGCCCATGCACAACAGCAGATGGATCATAACCCCCAGCCCCTTTCCCATCGCCTTCTACCAGTAAGAAGACAGAACAAAATCAGACTTTTGGGATTTTTTTTTTTTTTTGAATGGGCACAGAGGGTCTGTAGGGGATCGGGTATTTGGGGCAGAGCCTGGCAGCTCCGACGGCCACTTGGAGCACGATGGTGAAATTCCCTGTTTTGCTCACCCTTGTCTCGCTCTGCACTTTGACTTCTCAAGTTTTCTATTTTATTGCTTCCCCTGTTTCCCTGCCAACCTTCCTCAACTCCCAGCTCTTGCTCTTTCTTTCAACTCTTGTGTGCTCCCCTGTGAAATGCCACGCTCCTCTCTTGTGGATTTTCTTCTTCTTCAGGGTTTCTTTTCTTTTTTTTTCTCTTTCTAATTTCCATTTTTCCAAAAGGAAATAGGACCTGTTCTGCTTTAATTACTGCTCCAGTTAGCATCCTCCAGCCTTCTACCAACCCCTTTCATTTTCACTGCTTCCTCCCAGTGGACCTGGCCCACTCAATTTCATAATTCCCTAAAATTTACTTTCCTAAATGTAGTTCTATGTGCATAATTCATCCATAAATTGGGTTTGTTTCCTACTGGGATAATCAAACAATCTTCCCTAGCATTTTTTTTTCCACACCTGTTGTTATTCTTTCCTTCCAGGTAATTATACACAAAAAGTTACATATTTGGGGCAGGAAAGCAGGAGAAAGCAGATCATTCTTCCCAATCCATATTTCCCTCTCCTTACTGAGACTTCCCCCTCTTCCCATAACCAAATACATTCATTTTATTCAACAGGGCTGACATTTCCAAGCAAAACTAAGTGGACGTTGTTTCATGGCAAAATGTGAGTGAGGCAGAGACAGATCTTGAGCTGATGTAAATCGGAACAGACCTATTGTCTTCAGAGAAAGTGCATCATTTTCTAGGGAAAAAACAAATTTTAAAAGGACCACTGGAGCTGTGCAGACACAGCACAGCTGAGAATCAGGACTGCCTTTAAATCTGTCGGGTTTTTTCCTTGTTTTTCTTTCTCTTGAAATTGGGAGCTGACTGACTTAGCACATTATTTTTTGAGCCATTAATAGCGTGGAGTCTAATTTGGAAGCAAAGCTAACGCCCAGGAAAACCAAGCAGCACAGATGACAAAATTATCACACCTTCCCTGGTACTGGCAGGAAGAATGAGGGCTGAAGGCTTGCACATGTGGCTTACTCGCATTAGTGTGAAAACTAGTGCGCTTTGGGGGGAAAAAAATGTATTTTATTATTCAAATCGGATTCCTTTTTCATATCAATTTATGACATGACATCCATTTTTGTGAGTCTTTCCTGTCAGGAGGGAAACGTGCTCACATGTGTCTTCAATATGGGTTTATTTGTCAAATTATCACAGGACAAACAGTGATGAATAACATCCATACAAATGTGTTGCCTTTATATGTGCTTACTTCACAGTAAGTGAGAAGAGAGAGAAAGCCAACCCAAACAGACAGAAAACACACAGAGCATGACTATTTGTAACATATATGCAAAGAGTTTCACGCAGCAGAGACATATCCCCGGGCTCCTTGCTGCTCCTGTAATACAAATAAGAAATACATAAAATACCTCATAAACCAGCTTGTTGGATTTTATTGCAAGAAATCCATCAGCCATCATATTACCATGCAAATCCTCTTATTGCATTGTCTGACAACAGCAATTCAAACAAGAAAAAAAAAAAATACATAAAAAACCTTAGCAACCTGGGAATAAATTCTCTCTTTCATGCGTGCCAGCAGCTCCCATTAACAGCAGCAGGAGTTTCTCTGCAGGGGCTTGTCAAGGTGAGAATAGACTGCCCACCCTTCTCCCCTGTTCAGAGACTGAGTGCTGATTTGCTGCATATATGTATTTTTTTTTCGTGGAGAGATCAAAGAAGAAAACCAGGAATAAAAGATATTAAAAAAAACCCCAAACAACCCAAGAGTGAAGACAGTTCCAAAGAGGAAAGGTACAGTGTTACATCTCCTCTTGCTCTTTGACATCCTTCAGGATGAGTGAGACAAACTCCCCCCCTTTTCTATGCCCTGCAGCTCTCAGAAAGTGCCCATCTGCCCACATCTGGGCAGCAGGGCAGAGCTGCAGCTTCTGACAGCGATAGGCTAGAAAATATCACAAAGCTCTATTCATTCTTCTTCACAGAAAATGTAATTTCCTCAAAAGTGTAACTTCTGGATGAAAAATTGCAAATCCTTTCCTCCAGTACAAACTTCCATGAAACAGATTTCTTCCAAATTCTGTACTTAAATCAGAATCAGTTGACAGCAAATAGCTTCAGAGGTGAAGGTTGGTTGTGGTCTTTCTTCCCTCTTTTAGCCAGAAGTCTTCATAGGAGCAAAGAATGCCTGCCAACTTTAAACCCCATCACTTAAATATTAGATGAAACACTAACTCTAGAGGTCCTCTGACTTTTAAAAAAAAGGTTGTATTCTTTTTAATGTTTTAGAGTTTTCCTCTGCTCTGCCACGACTTGAGAGACCTGAAAGGACATGGATGAATTTCAGCCTAAAGAAAGCAGCTTTTTATTTCCCTTAATATCATTTTCCAGGGTGATGGAAAGAGTCAATCCTATACTACTTCCCCCTTTCCATACCATAAAAGCAGCTAAAAAGTGGGGTTGGTTTCCAGAAAAACAGCTTCTGGTGCTAAGGGCCAGCATCAATTATAATTGGCAACCAAGATTCTGTGAACCCACAAATGCTATGGGAAATACTCTCTGGCTGCACCAACAGGCTGTTTTTAAAGTGGTTTGCCCCAAAAAGGATTTTGTGTAGATGTCCCTGCTATTAAAAGTATCTCAGAGCTTGCAGTAGCTCTACTCTGTATCTTCACTGCAGTGCTCCAGGTCAGGGGAGGAACCTTCTCCCCTTTTCCAAAGGTGAAAGGGAGGTGTGCCAGCAATTACCTGCTTCACACTTTTGGCAAATCCTACAAGGAATTGAACCGCCAAAGGAAGAGATTCCTCTGTTTCTCAAAACTCTGGCCCCCACCATCTAAGAGAAATCACAGTTTGGAGACTGAGCTTGGCTGGGGAGCGTCACACAACCCCTCACCTCCTCCTCCTCCTGCCAGCAGCCCTGGCCACAGATCCAGGGAACAGATGTGTGTCACATTCCTTGGGGGCTCAGCCATCAGCATCAGTCTTTCTACAGAGAGCATCTCCAGCTGAGCACGACTCGGCGGAGAACCAACCCTAGCCCACGCTGATGGCCTTCCTCTGATCCGACCCTGCAGGACCCAACCTCACTGGGCTGATGGCCTTCCTCTGATCCGACCCTGCAGGACCCAACCTCACTGGGCTGATGGCCTTCCTCTGATCCGACCCTGCAGGACCCAACCTCACTGGGCTGATGGCCTTCCTCTGATCCGACCCTGCAGGACCCAACCTCACTGGGCTGATGGCCTTCCTCTGATCCAACCCTGCAGGACCCAACCTCACTGGGCTGATGGCCTTCCTCTGAT
>VZTI01004728.1:47599-84971 GCA_013397865.1 Struthidea cinerea
CCACGCTGATGGCCTTCCTCTGATCCAAGCCCTGCAGGACCCAACCTCACTGGGCTGATGCCCTTCCTCTGATAGACCCCTGCAGGACCCACCCCCACCACGCTGATGGCCTTCCTCTGATAGACCCCTGCAGGACCCAACCCCACCACGCTGATGGCCTTCCTCTGATCCAACCCTGCAGGACCCAACCCCACCACGCTGATGGCCTTCCTCTGATCCAACCCCTGCAGGACCCAACCCCACCACGCTGATGGCCTTCCTCTGATCCAACCCTGCAGGACCCAACCCCACCACGCTGATGGCCTTCCTCTGATCCAACCCTGCAGGACCCAACCCCACCACGCTGATGGCCTTCCTCTGATCCAACCCCTGCAGGACCCAATGTCACCAAGCTGTCACCTCACCAACCCCCTTGGCAGCTTCCCTTGTGTGACCAAAACTAGCAGCCCTCCCCTGCCCCACGCCATCCCATACCCTGTGTGTGAGACTCTGTTAGGAGCTCATATTTGGTGATTCCCGCAATCTATACAAACAAGAGGGAGCTTTTCAATCAGGGGTGCTGACTAAAGGAAAACAGTGGAGGAAAAGCACCTTGCTGCCCCCCTTGACTGCTCATGGAGCCAGAGACAGTGCAGGGAGGCTTGGCTGTCAAGTGCACTGCAGGGTCAAGCTGTATTTGGAATTTATCCTTTCAGCAGTGGCGAGAAGATAAAAGACAAAGTTAAAAGTGTCGCAGAAGAGATAAGAAAGTTAAATGGTGCATAAACAAATCTGGTGCTATTTTTGACCCATGGGGGAAGGGAAGAGCTGGGTACACTGCACGCTGTACATCTTCTAGGAGACAAATGGATGGATGATTGGAAACTTGCTCATGTACTTCGTAGGCTTCTGCCATTCACTAAATGGGAGGTAATAAACCTTATTGGATTTCATATTTTGTGGGAAATGACTCTTTCATAGCTTTGTCCCCTTAATGGGTACTCACTTAGGAAAGTACTATATAGGTTTTATTGTATCAAAAGGAATAAAGGGTTTTAAATGAATCCTAATGCTCTCTCAAAGTGCTGGAGTTGGGAACTTCAAGCTAAATTCACAGTCGGAAGCAGAATCTTTCATAAGCTTTTTAATGTACAGAAGGAAAACTTTGGGGATTGAAGCATTTTATTTAACAAGCCTTAAGTCTCATTTCTTTTTTGATTTTTACAGGTAGCCTCTTTCATCTCTTCTCAGTTTTCATCTTCAAATGTCTCTTTAGCCTCCTTACTCTTCCCCCACTCCCCTTCCCTTCTGGACAATACACCTGTTCCCACAGCAAACATACAGTTTTCTTCTCCACCTAGTTCAGAGTTGCCTCCTGGAGCTTTCTGCTTCTGTATTTTTATGCGCTGTTTTCCCCCCACAGGCCTTTTATTGACACATCTGGGAATCATAAAATAAGATGGACTCATTTTCTGGCATTATTGTTCCTGAACAGTGGAAATGCCATAAAGGCAAGGAAAACCTTCTTGCTCCCCTGCTTTCTGAGGCTCACGACTAGCTACTACCCTGGAGCAAGTCAATCTCACAGGGACTTCCCACAGGTCTGAAGACATGAGCTGCTCTAATGCTGCTGACTGCAAAGGCACTCCTGGCACCCAGCATTTGTTTGCTTGTTTGTTACAACCTCACTTTTCGTGTCTGTTTTACACAGAGAGCTACTTTCTGCACATCCATCCCCACCACGCCTGGGACCTAGGGAAAAACTAGGTATCAACATGGATGCACCGGCTCCAGACGGTGCATGCTCCTCTTGACTGTCTTCTTTCCTGTTTCTAACCTGATGCTGTTTGGAATTCATTCCCCATTTCTGCTGCAAGTTTTCCTGCAGAAAATTCAGTCACGATGACAACAGCCCCAGCTCCCTCGTATTCCTCGTAGGGCACACCCCTGGCCTCTGGGAGCAGACCATGGAAGATGAATCAGCCAGTACTTCTCAGATCTAGGATTCCACAGTTGTGAAAAGAACAATCTTTCCATTAATTTCAGTTTCTCAGGCCTGGAGTGTAATAGTATGACATGAATTAATCAGATGTGAGCATGCCCAGCTCCTTGTAGGAGTGGGACTGGCTGGAGAAAAATCTATGAATATGTACAACATCCCTGGGATTTAATCACACAAAATGGCATTTTCCTGTTTTGAGACAGGGGAGAAGCACCCAGAGCAGCTGAGTGGGTAAGGTGTGGCCAGTCAGTCAGTAAGGTGTGTTAGACGAGCCCTATCTGCCAACCGAGCTGCTCTCTGAGTTCCCGCCGTGGTGGAACAAAACAACTTGGCTTAAACCACTGTCAAACACAAGCTCATAGCACGCACCTCTCCCTGCATATATGAACTTCACAGCTGAGCTGGTTTAAGTGGCTCACAAAGGCAGCGAGCCATCAGCCTCCGACTCGCGATGGAACCGCCGATTTCTGTTCCTATTCAAATCTTTTAATTCCAATTCTGTAATAAACTTCCCTTTCAATGACTCAAGGAATGATTTGCTTTGTCTCACATATCTCAGCATCTAAAGAAGCTTTGACAGGAGCATACCTAGAGCTTCTGAGATAAATATATAATAAATCTAATGTTGTCAAGCATGGTGGCATTTTTATTTTATTTTCAAAGAGAATTTAATCTAACTTCCCAAGGGATTCTTCTCTTGTGTCATAACAAAGTCTGGCTTGTAATGGATTTCCCATTTTTCTTTCTATCTTGTATAATGACAAAACTGCTGCACAGAGAAGCAGTGTTCTATAATATGTCACAAAACACAAGCAGGAAGTGACAGTCGTCTTCGAAAGGTTGGGCTCAGCCCAAGCCCCCATTTCTGGAGTCACAGGCACTAAATTATTTAATATGGCCCCACAATCAGTTTCCAGCCAGGCTTGCAGTACAGGGAAAGTCCATATGTAAAGTGAGCCCCCCCCCAAACAAAACAGACAATGAGGGGGGAATAATAAAAAAAGAACAAATCAATAAATAGCACTTAAAGGCCAAAATTTTAAGGGAAGCAATATTGATATAAAACAATATAAATATAAATAATATTAATATAACATAAATATGGTATAAACCTGCCAAGAATCTGATTCATACATATCCATCTCTACATGTCATCCTAAATAAAAAACCTCTAATATTAAATTTATGGCAAGTAATGGGATGTAATGGGATTCACATATCCCTTGGGGGAAAATGCCTCTATTACACTGCATTATAAATCCTTATGTATCAAAGGACTAAAAGCCACTACTCTCTTCAAGGCCATAATTTTCTTCAACAAATTCTAGAATCCTTTCATTGTTATTGAGCATCCTCATAAAAGACTAATATTGTCAACTGTGCTTTGGATGATCCTATTTTGCTTGCTTGAAAAATTGCATTGCTGGCAGAAAGCAGAGCTGGTGCTCAGTGTACACGGTCACATTTGCCACTTAAAAAAAGAATTAAAAGCATTTTTTCCGGGATGTTTTAGATTTCAGACCTCGGGCAAGAAGTTCAGAGCACAGTAATTAGCGGGTGAGCAACCTTGAGCTTAGAGGTAAGTGTCCTGTAACATTTATTGTAGTGCAAAGTCGTCATGGGAACCCGGGGGGAACTCTGCTGCTCACATCTCACTGTGCCATTACCTATAAAATGCTAATTTCCTGTGTGGGCCGGACCCTTCAACAGCACAGACGTTTTATTTAGGGGAGGTCATTCTCTATCGAGCCTGGTCAAGACCTGAAGTCCCTCACATGTCACACCCCGGGGCTGCTGTCCTTTCTCCCCTCTTCACACTGATAATACCTGCTGGTCTTTCTGCAGCTGATCCCAAAGCGCACTCCCAAAGCAGGAGGCTGGGATTATTATTTCCTTTCAACACGTGAAGAGGCTGAGCCAGAAGCAGTTGACTGCCCAGACTCTGCCACATGCCGATGACTAAGGGACAGGCAGAACTCAAGCCCCTCAAAGACTCAGACATCTGCCCCAGTAGTGACAGAGACTTTCTCCAAAGGCTTTGGCGACCATGCCTCAAACATCTTCCTTTAAAAATGTCTAGCCCGTGGACCCCATTAATCACATCTTGTTTCTTCCTTAACTTGGCTGTGGCTTCCATTGCACAGCTTCCCTCCCCTCTGCAGGTTTCAGTCCTTCCAACCCGGCACGGAAGCTCGGGGACACGGCGGGGTGCCCCAGCTTTGCAGGCTGCCAGGACAGAGGCTCTCACCAGGTGTCCACCATGAGGTGGATGGTGCTGAGGCTCATCAGCTTCACAGCTGAGCTGCTCTTGAACTGTCACAAGGAGAGCAGGAGAGGGAGTTGTGTAATTGTTCTGAGAGCCTGCCAAGCAGCTCGTTTACAGAATTAAACAGTCTGTAGTATAATTAACACGGGGAAAACTGTATGGCCTTTTATGACTCGCCACATAAAGTAGCTCATTTCCTCATCCTAACATGACAGGAGGAATGGGATCATGTGTATGGGTCAACGACCAAATGCACCTGGACCTCTGCCCTGCTCCATGGCTCCTGCTATTCAGGAGTATTTGTGCTGCTTGTAGAGCTGCCCAACGTCCGGGCAGGTAACTCATGGGGCTCTGAAATGAAAAGGAGGATCTAGGATTGCAAAGCTGACCACTGCGAGACACAACTTCAACAGAACTTGGTGCCATCATCCCGATTTAAGAGCCTAGCCTCCCTTTTACTGTACCTTCCAAGATCTTCCCCCTTCAAGCACCACTTGAGCCATGAATAACAGCAGCTCTGGGCCAGGTTCAGAAGCTTTTGGTTTTCAGTGTCTCCTTCTGGGATGTTTGTGGCAGATTTTTGTTCTGTCCCAAGGAGCACTGAGTTCTGTTGAAAAGCCAACCATCCCAATGGTTTCTCACTCCCAGCTGCTAACAAAATCTGATATAAAAGGTAAGAGGGGAGTTTCCAAGGAAGCCCTTGGTGAGTGCTGGGCCACTCTCTGAGCTCATCCACACCCACCACTCCTCTTCAGAGAAGAGCTGTTGGAAGGAGGAGGAGGGGAAGCTGGTGTTGTGGAAAAGGCCTCCCACCAATGTGTTTGTGCTCCACAACAGTGCTGTAAACAGAACTGTTTCTCTCTGTACAACCTCACATTCACCGTGGCATGGTAAATTCTTTACTTTTTCCTGCTCCTACTCTTGTACGACCTTGCTAGTTGCTCCTCTCCCTTTGCCACCCCTCTGCTGGGAAGCCAGCGGGGAAGAAGCGCTTCTTGCCAGGGGCTGCTGGAAGGTGCTGCATGAGGGGTTTCAAGCCCGCTCCTCCCATCTCTCCCCACCCCCACACACCACTTTCTCTTTTTATTTTTGAGTGGCTGGAATATCACAGGATAAAGAGACTGCAGCTGTGTTGGGGAAAAAAACACGGTCACGCCTCAGCAATTTATGGACAATTTCCCATTAATAAGAGATAATGGAGTGCAGTTCAGTGGATTTGTGATTGTACACTCGCTCTTTGAGAATGTGGAGGGGAATCTGACAGCAGTTTGTTCCTCTCAGCAATGGCATTACCATGATTTTGTATATCCCGCTGTACGCAGGGAGATTTGGACAGTTTGAACAGCCAGTCAGGAAAAGCAAGTGTGTATGAAGTTATTGAAATGACCTCTACTACTGTCACTGCAAGGGAAGCATCTGACACAAATTAACCCTGGGCTCCCATCTGCATGTGCTCAGTGGGCAGGGGCGGGCCAGTGGGGTTGTGAGAATATGAGACCCGGTTCAATCCCCTTGCACAGGAGCCTCAGAAAACCCATGTTGTGACACTGCAGAACACATTTGCACGCACGTTTCATAGCAGAGCAGCTTTCTTGACTTCCATGCATCCCACACAAGCTATAGAGATCCCCGGCTCTCACTGCACTGTCACCGTGATGGTCTGAAGTGGCACCGCTACTGCACACTGCAAACCAATGCAGGGACAATGAGAGAGCTCCTGCAGGGACGCAGAGTCCTTAGGGGTGAGAAACACGGGTCTGCAGAGCCTCAGACTAATCAGTTTGTACAGGAATTCTCTCCTGTGCCTTTTCCCTGAGTGCCCGATTCACTGTTCGCAGTCCTGTACAACCAGGGTATGTTGTTTTAGCACGGCCTGGTTTTTGGTAGCCGGGGGGCCACAGAGGTGGCGTCTGTGAGAAGCTGCTGGAAGCTTCTCTGATGGCTCTGAAGATGGACACGCTGCTGGCCAAGGCTGGGCCAATGAGAGAGGTTGGTAATGCCTCTGTGGTAACATATTTAAGAAGAAAATCAAAACAAAGCACTATAGTTTTTCTTCTAGCCAGCGAAGAGGAGGAGGTGAGAACATGTGAGGGAAGCAACATGGAGACACCAAGGTCAGTGCAGAAGGAGGGGGAGGAGGTGCTCCAGGCACTGGAGCCGAGATTCCTCTGCAGGCCGTGGTGAGGACCATGGTGAAGCAGCTGTGCCCCTGCAGCCTGTGGGGATCCATGGGGGATGCAGAGATCCACCCGCAGCCCATGGGGATCCACGGGGGATGCAGAGATCCACCTGCAGCCCATGGGGATCCACGGGGGGTGCAGAGATCCACCCGCAGCCCCTGGGGATCCACGGGGGATGCAGAGATCCACCCGCAGCCCGTGGGGGAGGTGCTCATGCTGGAGCAGGTGGATGCCTGGAGGAGGCTGTGATCCAGTGGGAGACCCGGTGGAGAGAGGGGCCCTTGCTCCCAGGCTGGAGCAGCCTGTCCTTGGAGGACTGTGCCCCATGGAAGAGTGACCCACGCCGCAGCAGTTTGGGAGGGCTGTGTGCCCGTGGGAGGGGCTCACGCTGCAGCAGGGGCGGTGGGACTGCCGCTCGTGAGAGTGGGCCCACGCTGGAGAAGTTCACGGAGAACTGTCTGCCGTGGGAGGGACCCCACGGTCTCACAGGGGAAGGACTCCTCTCCCCGAGCAATAGAGAAAACCTTGGGTGATGAACTGACCAAACCCCTGTGCCCTGTCTCCCTGAGCTGTCGGTGGGCAGGAGGGAGGGGCTGGGGGAAAAAAGGTGTTTTTAAGGGTTTACTTTACTTCTTGTTATTCTCCTCTGTCTCTATTAGTAATAAATTCACTTCGCAACTTCAAGTTGAGCCTGTTTTGCCCTTGAAGTGTTTTCTCCTGGTCCTTATCTCAACTCCTGAACCCTTGGTTAATTTTTTTTCTCTCCTCTGCCCAGCTGTGGTGGGGGGAGGGTGAGCAAGTGACTCTCGTGGGTGCCTGGCGTTGGGCCAGCGTCAAACCACGACACAGGGACCAAAGCTGCCCGATAAATCTGCTCACCTAGGGAAGAGGTTATTCCTCTTCAGAGTTTCCCTGCACTTGCATATGCAGTTCTGGAGAGTCACACTGGTTAATGGTGCAGACAGTTCCTCTCAATTTCAATTTGTTGTCCTCCAGTATAATTGACTCCCTCTTAACACCTTACAAGCAAGGGCAGCCAGAAGTGCACCTTCTCCGTTACTCATATTCCTACACACACCCTGACACAGCTCCAGCTTAAAAGTGACTTTTCCATCACTAAGGCTAAAGACAAGCAGAAAATTTCCATTTAAAATTCACATCTCCAGATCCTCTCATTCTGTAGTACTGTGCTGTTTTGGAGATAATGGAGCTTGAGTTCCCAATGAAGACGTATCATCAGTAATTTTACAAGGGTGTGATTATACCTTGTGTTTTCTTCTAGTCTCTCACTGTACTAACATTTTTTTTGCTGCAGCTACATGATTGCTAAAGCATTTCAAGCATCACTCTGAAGTGACAGTACTGAAGTGCAAGACCTACATGCTGTTTTTTCCTACATACTGATGCAGCAGTTGCTTACAAAGACAAGGGTGCAGCACAGAGAATGCTACTATCCCAGAGAAATGAGCTCCTGCTTTCCCCCCAGCCTGGACTAATTGCACTGACAGATTCCAGCTCACCCATTACATTTTTAATGAACCGTAAGAAGTGAATCTCAGGTCACAAGCTTCCATATCGAATCTACCTTTTGCCAAAGTTTTCAGGCTGGAGTTTTTGCCAAATTCTTTAGAGTCAATTACTAATTTCTAGCTTTATAGATGTGTGTGTGTGTATATATATATGGGAAAGAAAGGATGGGTACCCCAGTACTGAGGAAATGCACCACCTCCCTACAGGATTTCCTTAAGAAGTAAATCACAGACAACCAAAGCAGCACCTTTCCAGATCCAGGTCTAAGCGGAGGTCCATGAATTCAGCACGCATTGACTCAAACCTTTAATTTGAAATCTTTTCTCAAAGCTCGGGACAGGTTCTCTTTATAACTTCCCAAGATGATCCAAGTTCACAGCAGAGGCTAAATTAGCCACACTTGACATGGTTTCCAGTTTTAGTGCAGGTCTCTCACAGTGACAGGCTTTTCCAAAGGATGCAGATTCTGGGCTATACCACAAACACCCACGAGCATCTCCTGTGATTCCTTATCCTGAAAAATGAAAACCCAACACTTTCCTACTGTCTTGGGGTGACTTTATGATGTGTATCCCCTATTGCTGCTCTATGCCCAGATATTAATTTTGTGCCTTTCTGTGCCTTTAAACTGAGCCTGAGAGGGGGGAAAGGAAAAAAACTGAGTGAACTTTTCAAAACAGTTGTTCAAAGACACAGATACACACTCCTCTGTTCTGGCTGCAGCAGCAAGAGCAGAAGAAGCACCCCTCTTGCTTTTCCGCCAGCTTTCAGCTCCTTTTCTCCAGACGGAGACAGAGAGTTAAACTTTGTTTTCCTGGGACTTTAGTTTTTCCCTTCTTCTCTTTGGGACTGTTTCAACATCAGACCACACTGAGAGAATTTTCCACTGAAGCCCAGAAGTGAGCCCACGACCCAGCTCCGAGGAGGAGAGAGACCACACCTACAGAAAGACTCTGAAATCTTCCCAAGTTTCTCTCCACAGCGAGAGGTTTTATTATTTAGCATTATTATCCTTTTCCTGTGTGCTTGTTAAATAAATAGTGTTTTTATCTCTTTCACTTTCCTCCGAAGAAAATTTCTTTTTTTTCCCGAACCTGGTTGGGGAGGGGTGGTTGTAGCCTGCCTTCTATCAGAAGATATTTTCTCCAGATTTGTCCAAACTGGCACACCTAGGCAGAAGCATTACTTTCCACAGGAAAACTTAATGGCCATCAATATGTCCATTTTCTCCAAAAGGACAAGTTCCTCTCCTCCTTTCTCCTGCCTCCAGAGAGTGTGGCAGCACTGCTCAGCCAGAGTGGGAAACAGATTGAATCTTCCAAAGTTTGCAATTTCGAAGGAGACAGACAAAGGACAACAGTATTGTCCGTCATGCATTAAACAGAGCAGTTTGGTGATCCAGCCCAGGGCTCCTCCTTCACTTTGGAGAACTGACCCCTGCACCAGACTTTCTCCCAGCCCATCCTTTCCTCATGGAGAAGGGACATTTAGGAGTAGACAGGGACATTAAGGCTCCCCAGCAATGCAGATGCAACAGTGTTGCTTCTCCAATCTAAAATTACCTAGCATGCACCAGAGCACAAAATAAAACCCAGACAGGCTGAAGTTCACTGGGGAAAAAGATGTGGTTTGCTTTCCATACCACATCCAATAACATCTCGTCCACCTTAAAAATCACCAGAATTTCAGGAGGCATCTTTTTGGATTTTTAAATAGCTCAGCTGAAAACCAACTCTCCTAATGAAAAACAATAGCAAATTACTTAGTTATTATTAATCTCATGCACAGATGCAATTATTTCCCAACTGAGACTTTTATCTAAAAAAATAGTCTTACAGATTATTTTGGAAAGATGACAAGTCTCCTTCTCGTCTGCTGTGTTTTAATTTGCATAAACATGACATTAAAACCTGAAAGAATCACTTTAAAAAACAATTACTCCATCAGCAAAAACCTGACAGTGCAGAACTCAATGGCACCACAGAGATCATTTTGGTAAGAAAAGATAATCTTTCCCTTTTACTGACATTAAAACACCTCTTGCTTTAAACAGGACTGCGGTTCAGATTTAGGTTTTAGAACCCTTTAATAATTGAACATGTGTAAATATCATTATTTTTAGATGCACTGCGGCAGAGAGCGAAGGAATAAAAATCCCACACTGAGCACCTTGACAGGGCTGTTCAACCCGAGGGAGGAAGGGCTGTACAAGATCTTGCCATGTTGAGAAGACAAAAAGGAGACACCTTCCTATTATCATGCCGTGCCTGTCTCTGGGAGCTTTTGTTCCATTAAAAACTTGTTAATTGCTGCCTTAGTAACAAAGGAACAACATGCTGTGGTGGGATTATTAGGAGTCTACAGGGCTGGTTCACCCTCAGGAAGGCAGTGGGATTTAATTGGCTCTGTGTTCTTAGAAGATGCAATAAAGAGGGATAATCAATTGGTGTCAACATCTAATAATGGAGATTCTTTACAAAATGGAAGACAAAATCCAAACCCTACTTAATTGAAAGCTATGGCATCGTGGGCTGCAAAAAACCGAGCTGGATGTAAAATTTATGAAGTATTTGTGCACAGCCAAGAAGGAAAGTGCTGAGAATTTTAAGAGGCCCTCATCACTTCATCTCTCTGAAGGAGCTATGGCTTCAGCTCTCCAGAAAGCAGGTCTGCAAACTCCCATGCAAACCAGCAAATTGTAAGTCAGAACACCCAGTGATCTGTTGCATCAGCTGGCTAATAGATAATTCCCTTACTACAGCAGTGCAAGGAGTGGAATGCTTCTTCAGTCCTCCTTGGCAAACCAGAAGATTCCTGCAGAACTCTTTTACCTCATGCAATGTATTCATGCAAATTCTCCAGAACTGCTACTTGGTTCTCCCTTTGATCTCCTGAAGGATACAACGTACTCCAGGACCGTCAGACCCAAGAATTAGTTTTATAGCAAGGTTTTATGAAAAGAAATTAAATGGATGCCTGTTATGGCCAGTTTGCATAAGGACTGAAGCCCCCAGAGGTTTCCTCATGAAAATTCAACTCTGATATCCCAACAGTATCAACCCCAAACAGTGGATACCAAAACTGGTTTCCTGTTTTCCATGAAAATAGAGTGGGGCTATAATGGAAGGAATAAACTCATGTACATGAGAATAAGAATAATTAGTTTCAGTGTTTTTCTAAAAAATATTTTGCTTTAAAAGCAACCAATGAGCTTTTCTCCAGGAGACTGCAGACAACAGGTCTCACGGCCTTTTCCTCACCCTCACAGTAAGTATTCTCAAACAGAGAGCTGTCAGAACTCAGAATTAGTCCTCATCTTAAATAAATACCCTTTGTTTACTGACAAGCGGACTCCCTTTTGTCTGTGTGTACTCTCCAGCGTTCGGCATGAGCAGAGAAGCAGAAAGGGATACGGGTGACCGCGAGGACCATTCTCTTCTTTTCCCACAACACAAAACTCTTTGTGCAGAGTAAATGCCAACTGCAGCAGCAGTCGTGATCACAGCTTGCTCGTGAACCCCCTTCCTCCCCACCAGGCCCCTCGGGGTCCGAAGCCAGGCTGCAACAGAGGCAGCTTCAGCTGGTGTTATCCGGAGAGGCTCCGGCAGGACCAGAGGTACTTGCTGTGAAAAGGAGCCCGTGTCTTTGGCTGGAAGGCAAGGGCAGGCTACAGATTTACCCGGCGGACCTCAGGCCTGGCACTTCCCCTGCACTGCTAAATGGAAGGGACATTTTCTGTTTGTGTCCTCGTATTAATTCAAATCAGTAATGAAGTTGGGAGCATCAAAAGGTTTTAGCGGTATACAGGATTAGACCAGGCTTAGATAACTGAATAAATGAACTGACTTAATTAGCTCTCCTGAAACAAATTATTATACAGTGCTCATTTCCAACTCTCATATGAACCCCAAAGAGTTCTAGAAATGCATTAATTCCTTGAATAATAAATCTTATATTTTTGCATACCTACTGCAATTATGATGGATAATGAGATTTTAATTAATCAGACCCAGATTTCTTTAATGCTTTTGAAGAACGTAGATACATTAGGGACCTATTTACTGAGTAAATCTTGGAGCGAAAATAAAAGGAGCAGAAGTCAACAGGAATAGCAACAAAAAAATTTCTGTGTTAGACAAACTCATCTCTAACAGGCTTCTTAAGAACATCCATCCCACAAACACCCTGTCTTGAGTATGAACTCTGCAAACTGTCAAATCCTGGTCAAAGCATTTACTTCAGTACCTCTCTAGAGGCAAAATACAGTTATTGGATATTATGCCACATGGAATACATTCTTGGCTTTACTCAAATAAGGTTTTTTCTGCTGTTATTTAAATGCTCAGTGTACAAAGACGATTTTCTTGCTCATATATTCCATGCTTCCAGGTACTTCTGCATGAGAGCCACTTACTATTAACATGGCAAAGCAGCTATTAAACCTTTCTCTCATATTTTCTTTTTTTTTTTTTTCAACCCCTTCCAAGGAGGTAGCTAAAGATCTCTCTCATGGAAAGGTAGTGGCATTGCAATTGTCATTAATTATAAATCAGTTTCTAATATGACTGAGAGCACAAAGATTGTAGGGGGTCTTGTTAACATGAGATTAAAATTCCCTTGAAGTGTAATTATTTTGCAAGAGAGTCTTGGGCTGGATTTATGACAGCCTATTGCATCTCTGCCCTTCCTGCATTGACAGGAGGGATTTTGCTCACCACAGGGAGAGTATCAATGCGCACCACTTCCCTTGGAGAAACCCTAGCACTCGCAAGGAATAAACCTGAAGGAGAGGGGGCTTTAAATCCTAATTACAGATTTCTAGCAGGTCCCCATTCTTCTTAGCTCCTTTTTTGATAAAAGTGAAGTTGTCGCTGGAGAGCACCAAGAAAGTCAAGAGCACAACACCCCGGCAGGGCAAGGTCAGCTCTTGCACGTGTTTGGAATGGGGAAAACAGGCAGTGCTTCCAGTTTAAACAAAACTGAATTTTAAGTCTTAATGTGAAACTTTCAATTTTTTTTTTCTCCCTTTTTAAATGAACCTTGCTGGATTTGACACAGTAAATAGCTTTGGCTTTCCCTTCCTTTCCTTCCCCTTAAAAGAACTCAACCACTTCCTCTGGAAAAGCCACTTTTCCTTGAAAAAATATGGTGAAAGGATTTTTTTTATTAAACCAAGCAATTGGCAGTAGCATATTCAGGCTTCTTTTCCCTCTGTTTGAATTGCTAATCTTTGCACTAAAAAAACATAATCCTTACCGAGCCACGGAGCAGGGAAGGGGGGGTAGCAGACCCTCCACAGCTGCAGTAATCTGGTGTTAAAGAGAGAATTTACAGAAGCAGTTAGGTGCAGGAGTCCCTCTGGCTCGAGGAATTAGGAAACCAGGTACTCCAGCCTTGAGAGGATTTTCCAATCTGTGTATTTGGGCTCGTGCATAACTTTGCAAATCGGGGCCCTGCGAGTGCCTCATAGAAGACGGCCAGATGTGTCCTCCTTGGCATTTCTCTGGGGAGAGCTTAGAGAACAGATGTTCTCCTGCTCTCCGTTTGCACAGAACCAGCTCCTCGCTGCGCTGAGTGGGTCCCTGGTTCCAGGAGCAGCCCCCAGGCCCTGAGCTGCTGCCAGCTTGCTGCTGCCAGCTTGCCCAGGCTGACCCTCTGTGCTGCTCCTCTTTGGCAGCTATTGCACCCCACACCACAAGGCCCGCTTTAACGGGGGGCCAAACCAACAGGGGGACAGAGGATGCCAAATTCCCAGAGAAACCGAGGCCACAGTGGTCAGATATTGCTAGCAAACTTTCATCTGTTTTGGCAGAAATTGGAAACTTGATAAAAAAGAGACCTGGCCCAAGACAAGGCGTGTGTTTGCTCAGGCCTCCGTGGGAAGGAGCTCACCATTTATTGTCAGCATCAGTGCTGCTGCAATCCACCTTGGTAAGGCAAGGATTCATTTAGAAGCTGTTTTGATATGTTGCACTCAGCTCTTTGAGCACTGAAATGCTTTTTTGTGCGGTTTTCCCCACCCCCTGAGTTTGGTTGCCCTCCCCACCAGCAATCTAAATTCGCTTTTATGTGCTAGGAAAACAAAAAAAAAAGTGTGAATTTACCACTTCTGAACATCTTGTCCTCTTAATTTGTACAGAGCTGGTTTGTTCAGCACAGAAACAGTACCAGGAGCAGAATAAATTTAGCTGGGAGGCAGGGTGGGGGCAGGGAGGGGATGGCAGAGCCAGAGGGGAGCAGAGAGGGGCTCTGCAATGGCACTGCTCTTCTTGTGCTGTTCTGTGAGCAGGTCTCATCATGCCCCTGCCCTCCTGCAACCCTGTTTCTGCCAGCTGCATTCAGGGTGGAAATGCCACATCCATGCAAAGCCTCTCCATCATTTCATCTTCCTCCTTTCCTCATAAATTTGCCTTTCTTCAAATTAGCTGTTTTAGTTTCAGGGTTTCATTTTTTTTTTAAATTTTTCCTCTCCTCCTTCCATCTCTCAATTCCCTGGATACCCCGTGCCCTCTCAGGGTCTCTCACCCTTCTTTGGCACCCTATGTCCTCTTCCCAGCCCATCCTTTCCCTTCCCTCGCCCTGCTCTTCCTTGGGCACTACTCCTTTGCTCCCCCACTTTATGTCACTTTCTCCCCGACTTTTCCCTTCCCAGTTCTACCAGCTCTATCCCAGTTGCCTGCCCAGAGTCCTCCACTTCTCCCTTGCTGCAATACACATGCAAGGACACAGCCAAGGATGTCACTGAGCCTTAAGACCAGAATTACTGCGAGTATGCAATGAAAAGACGTGCCAGAGTCACTCAGGAAAAAAGCTGGGGACTGCGGTGAAATGGAAAATTAACTGAAAGCAGAGAGCAAATATCTTTGTGCGTCTGGGCCTAGAAACTACATGGGGGAGCCTTGGCAAGCTGTGCCAAACACAGCCAGCTTGAAGAAAATCCATGGCAGCAAATCCTCAAGTTGACCCAGGCGCTTCTTGAACCTCTTGCCCATTCAATTTGAACCAATATTTTGGTTGGAATAAATCGCAGTTTTTCCTCTTTTGAAATAAAAAGGGCAAGTGGAAATCAGATTTTGTTATCTCAGAATATCAAGTCTTAACATTTTCTTCAGTAACGTAATGAGCTGATGACCTTTGCAAAGAAGAGAAGGAATGGCCAGCTTCATCTTTACAGCATTTATTTTATGTAACAGCTTCCTCAGCTGAGCTGAAGACAAATGGACAGAGCATTGTTAGCCCAAGAGAGTCGAATCTCCTTACATTTCTGGAGTAGAAATGGGCATGTAAACCATGATAAGTGGTTATCTTCAGCCAGCAATTTAACGCTAACTACAAAGAGAAGGCAGGCCAGAATCTGCACTGATAAAAGGCATCTTGCACTATTTGGTGTCCAGCACCATAATTTGGGGCATTTTAATCTCTTCTCTTGGAGTGAGAGCCCTTTTGTTCTTTGGGAAAGGTGAGGATTGTCACACTGGGGCAGCAATAAACATGTTAACTTGGCACCAGAGATTCCAGAGGGCAGATCTGCACCCCAACGACGTGAGTGAATGTGTGCCTACCACAGCCAGATGATGATAAATCCCCCCCTCCCAGTGCTCCCAGAGGGGCAATGAGCAGGTTTGGCAATCATTTGGAGTGGCCTGAGGGTTGCAGTAATTTGTGCCTCCCCAAGGAAGCCCCAAAATGGGGTAGGTCATGCCGGAGTCCCCAGAGCCAGCCCAGCAGGGAATGCCTGTGGGAGCTGTGGTGCCAGCAGAGCTGGGTGGCTGGGGCTTTCTCCAGGAGGTTTTTCCCTAAGCTTTACAGGACAGCTGAGGGCTGTCAAAGGAAGGGTGCCTGCAAAAGCAGGAAAAGCTGCTTTCAGTACCATGGCTGATGGCTGTCCAGAGGAACCCCAAAAAGGCCTATCCAGAAACCTTGTATTTCCCTAGCACAATTATGGCCTAATACACCAGAGCAATTACCAAGCACACACTATTAAAAACATTTTTGAATCTGTCCAAAAATATACACATTTTCTCAGTTTGTGCCTGCAGAAACCAGAGCTGTGAGAGAGCAAATGCATTTGTGTCATCAGGCTTCTCTCCTGGCCGTGAAAGGGCTTGAGACAATTACATTCTCTTTTTATACTTCCATCATCTGCAGCACCTCTGTGAATAGCAGAGCTCCTGGCTGTAATGCCACCACAACCATTCCTTGCTGCAGCCATTCCTGCAAGATCTGGAAGAAACAAGTCCTCCCTGAAACAAGTCCAGCCTGTGGGCAACGGGGTTTGACTGCCAAGTACCACAAATATGTTCTGTTCAGATACTGGCAAAACGTCTGTGCAGAGATCTCTGTCACAGCTTGGAGAGGACTTGGGCATGGCTGTTCACGTGGGGTCGGCCTGGCTCGTAAAGCCACCTTTTGGTCAGTCTCTCTTTTCTCTCTGAGAGATGCATCGATGCCTCCTGGCCCCGTCTGTCTCCTGAAACCTGCTCCAGAAATTTCCACGGTCAGCCGTGGTCCCTGTCAAGCCATGTTCCCTCATACTCCCGCTGAGGATGGCACCTTCTCAGCCACAAGGAAACAGAGGTGGAACACAGCCGATACTGAATCAGCCCAGGTACAGGACTTCTGGTCTACAGCAGATTGATGCCATGATAGCATTTATTTAATTTTACCAATATAGAGAAATAAACATATGCACAGACCATGTTTATTTCACTCTATCAAATACGATTTTAACAAACATGACACAATTTTTACTGTGAAACAGAATGTCTCTTAAATATTATAAGTTTCAGTGCTTTGTAATTGTATTTCAATAGGCACAAGAAGTATTTTACTGCACAGTGAATGCATTTCATTAAATAGTATAAATTTACACTCTGTTGTAAATGAATGTTCATTTTACATTGTAATTTCTTTTACTGCAGCATGTTGCCATTTTAGTATTCACTGTAATCACTCCACTGTGTTGCAAGCAAATGTCATTTATATGATATGTAAAAACCCAGAGAATTCAATTTAAGGGATCTCAGTCTGAAGTATAAATACATGCAAGCCACGTAACACAAATAAACTTACTCCAGATGGTTGCAGATAAAATCAAATCCCACCATCGTAAGAAATAAAATTCCCAGTACAAATACAGGCAATTCAGTACAGCTTCTGCTGACCGGAATGGCCAGAAAAATTAGCACCAATCCAAACATAATAAATTTAATGAAGTTTTTGTGACTAATGAGAGACCAAGCATTATGTTTTCTAGGTGGTTAAACAGCTTTTCCCTCTGAATGTTTTTGAGAATCTACATGGATTCCCCCAGCTATCTGCCCCAGAAAGTACCTCACAGGTAAATATCTAGAAACAGAAAACTATTGATACAATAAAACAGGCGATTCTAAAAGCAACAATGCTTTATTTGCCTCTCTACATTACAGCTGCCTGGAGTACTTACAGTACAGCCCAAGAGCATTAACAAACACCCAAGCTATTTCTTCTCTGTTGATAGCCACCTTATTGCTTTCAGCAGCTAGCAAATTAAACCTTCAAAATAATTCTCATGTGCACTGACTGTAAAGTGAATTTAAATTAAACTAATATATTACAAGAAAAGTGAGTATGTAAGCCAGAGTTCTCAGCAGCCTCTTTCTTCTTCCCAAACCGGGCTCAGAGCACACCGATATAGTTACACAGTTCACACCTGCCAGCGTGCATCTGCACGTGCCATATGCTGCAGGACACACCTTATCCCAGCACTCACACACATATGTATTTGCAAACACCTCCTGCCACCGGGAGACGGGGTGTCCAGCCAAGTGCTGCTAAAACCAAACAGCAAAAGCCTCGCTGCCCATTTCTCCTCTGCCAGGCCCCCTCATGTGCTCCCCGAGCTCTAACAAGGCAGTAGTCACCCCAGGCACGCTCAGCGGGTGAAGGCCTCTGACTGGCCCTTTACGGGTGGACGTGAAGCCAAAGAAATGAAGTTACTGACTCAACACCACTACACCAGGACAAGGAAGTCTCGCACAGCCCTGCTGGTATCCTTCTCCTTGTATTTATCTATCATGCCCAAGCTTCAAGTTCAGACCTTGGAGCAGCCTGCAAGGCTGTCTCACACCTTGCACTTGCTGGCTCCAGTGCAGAGCTAAACACTGCGCTGAGAAGGTTTTGACTGCTCTGTATTCCTGAGGTGGCATAAAAAGAATGGAAGTGAACAGGTAGATTTGAAGTGCTGTAAAACAGGCTGTGACCTCAAACACAGCTGCTTTGCTCTTCGGCTGCTAGATAGATCCAAGCCCTAAAAATCTGAAAATCCTGATGTGATCGAGATTAATTACATTTCTGAGAGGTAGTTATTCTTGGTAGTCGATGAAAGTCAGCTTAGATGAAAATTTGGGAACTCAACGTCTTACTTGTTTATCAAATAATAAGTTATTAATAAACTGTTTTAAATCCTGTTCTTTTTGTTTCTGGGCACATATAGCTCTGTTTTGTCTTCTGCACCTCTAGCTTGAAGATTTTAGATTACACTCAAGAACAATCTTAAAAATCTCTGCTCTTACTCTAGGTCAAATTCAAGTTAGCCTCCTGCAAGTAACCCCCTGCAAGTGTCTCAACAGGGTATCATAGCAGAAATGGCTCTTTAAGTCTGGCACTAGGCACAGCCAGGTTGGAAAACGGGTATAATCAGATTTGAAGGCAGAAAACCTGACTGCATCAGCACTGTGAAACCCTGCAAGTATTCAGTACACATAGCACAGAGTAGGGGAGAAAGCAGAAAACTGAGAGCAGCCCTTCTCGTGGTGGGTATTGCTTTTCCACAGGAATCATGGCCTGGTTTGGGTTGGAAGGGACCTTAAAGATCATCCCGTTCCAACTCCCTGCCATGGGCAGGGACACCTTCCACCAGACCAGGTTGCTCAAAGCCACATCCAACCTGGCCTTGAACACTTCCAGGGATGGGGCATCCACGACTTCTCTGGCCAACCTGTGCCAGTGGTTCATCTCCCTCTGAGTAAAGAATTTCTTCCTAATAGACAATCTAAACCTGCCCTCTGTCAGCTTAAAGCCGTTGTTCCTTGTCCTGACACCATCTGCCCTTGTAAGAAGTCCCTCTCCCTCCTTTTTAGAAGTTCCTTTTAGGTACTGGAAGACCACAGTGACCTTCTTTTCTCCGGGCTGAACAACCCCAACTCTCTCAGCCTGTCTTTGTAGGAGAGGTGCTCCAGCCCTCTGATTATCTTCATGGCCTTCTCTGGAGGGTGGCTGGGTGCTCTGGGTGGCTGCCCAGCCCCTTGCAGAGCAGGGCAAACACCATCAAGCTCTGCAGGGAGATACCACGGGGCACATCCCCTCATTATCAAATAAGGAATTCCTGCATCATGGCCAGCACAAGTCCTGAAGACTCCTTTTCATACAAAGTTGTACATCACAACCCTCCTTACCCCTATGCACTCACGCATACGAACCAGCCACTCATTTTATTACTCTGTGCAGTGCAGCTTTGATTACCAAAATCTGTTCCATGCATTTTTGAGACACGTCCAGTTACTGGTGGCATTAGCACATAGTTCCTCCTGGATTATTCCTCAGCATTTTAAAGCTGCCTGTGCTGTTGCTTGGTACAAGATCGGATTTACCAGCACTTCATTTCCTGATTCAGCCTTCCTGGTTGGAAGTTTCCAGCTCCAGTCCCTTGGAAGCCTGTAAGTTATGCATGGGTCTGGCACCAGAGCAGTTAAGGTGCCCTTTCAGAGCAAGGGACCAACATTGCTGGACAGGAACTGTGTTATCTGCACTGCAGGTCACAGAGCACTCTGTGTTTCCTGCTAATTAAATTCACTGTTGGAAGCTCCTTACATTTCCACGTGATGAGTAACTGCAGAGCTGGATGTTGCCCCTAATTGCTTTTTATAACAAGGTTATAAAAGTCACGCTGTTATGTCCAGCTATGTCAGGGCCCTGACAATTGTACATGACCAAAAGTGGCATTAATACTACACTGTATTGTTCCAAAATTGGAAATTAATGAGGAAATTTCAGTCCTCTTTTGGTAGGATCTTATTGTGATCAGTTAAGAGCTGTATTTACACAGGAGCGTTAAGGAGCATTAAAATAAGACTCAATGTCAAAATCTGGATATCTGTATAACATAAATGATGCGTTAAGACACGAGATAGCCTAATTGAGCAATGCTGTTAGCTGCCAGGCTGCAAAATTTCTCTTACAGCTTCTTACAATTTGTTTTCTTCAGCCCAGCACTGAAGTAAACTGAGGGAGTGAGAACATGGGGGTGCAGATGTCTGGCGATGACCGATTACGTTCCTTGGCAAGGAGGTAAGTGTGAAGACATCACTGGATGGCCAGATGCTTGTCCCCTGCTAACAAAGAACTTCTGCATGGTTCGACATTTGAGCTAAATGGATAAGAGGGACAAAGCTGAAACTACCCAAACCCATCCCAGATATCCCCGTTTCTGGGCTCAGCAGCAAGTGAACTAGGGGAAAAAGCAAGTTAGCCCAGGCTGAAACAAGCCTCTTGGCACCAACATCGTTGCTATTTCCACCTAAAGCCCACACTCCTTGGGAACCCGAGGCCTGTGGAAGTCTTCTCTGGGCACAATCTGCTGTGCTACTGGGCAAAAGATTAATGCAATTAAAATTAAGTCTCAGATTACTCACCCAGGCCAAGCAGGAGAGAAGGGATCCTGATGTTCGTATTACCAATGGGTACATTCCACCCCTACTTCTACTCCTGCACCCTCACCAGATGTCAGAACTCATCCACACAGGCTTTGAAGTCTGGGATTATGGAGGGATAGGTGCCACTAGATCATGGAGTACTTTTCTACAGTAATTGCCAATTAATTAGCGAGGGAAACTGTTCCTTAGAAGTGCTTATTGCCCAGCAGCTCCTGGTTCAGATGGAGATACCTCCGTGCAGTGAGTAGAAGTGCCATGATAAACCACCCCTGCAAACCAAACCCACGTGGCACAGGCTTGCCCCAAACCAATAGCAATCGATTATTAGCTAATGAATCAGCTAGTCACAGCCTGATATGTGTTTGGCCTGGAAAACGCTCACTAGTCCTACACATGCAACGTGTTTACATTAACATTTCAGAAAGCTTAGCGGCTTCCAAGTTCCTTCATGTTTGCACACAGCAGAGATCTCCAGGAAAATCTGATAGGGAAGCACAGTGTAAGTGAATTATTATAACAGGCACCTGAATAGAAACAGTCTTAAGGCAAGGCAGCTCCAGTTGCTTTACACACAACTTGCTGCTTTCTCAATATATTCTTTATCTATTGCTGAGTCAAGAATAAAATCCAATTTTGTCAAACATTTTAAGCAAAATATAAAGGCCAGGGAAGAGCTCTTTTTCAAATGACTTTCTATTTAGACATGCCCTTATCTGAGACCAGGGTAATAAAACATTTTAGCCCTTTCTAGCAGTCAGATGTCAACAGAATTGAAACCATCATCAGCACATCTCTAACTAAAAAGCACCACTGAACAAAGCTTTCCTTGCTCAGGAGCTCACACAATGTTCCGTCAAGTTTTTCAGCTTACAGACAGAAGACAAAGCTTGAGTTATCCTGTCCCTTTGCAACTCTCCCAGTCCTCTACATTTCCACCAGCAATCCAGGTAGGACTTCAATGGCTTTCGTTTCTCTGGAGCGTATTTTCAAAGCAGGCATTGGGTCTCGATCTGATCACGAGATCAAGGCAAAGGGGGGAGCATTCACACAACTCCCTGCAAGCTCCTGTTCCAAATGCACGGCAGGAACTTTTTAAACATCTTCTCAAATGGCACAGAGAAAACCCTGGGGGATCAAGGCATTATTTGTTGTTCTGTGCCTGGAACACCCGAGAATTCCCTGTAGTGGAAGAGGAGGCCACGGGGAGCTGCAGATGTTCCCAGCAGCATCTCTCTGCAGCAGCACAGGCAGTCCCTTCTGGCAGCTGCGTCACAGAGGCCTCGATGGCTCTAAAGCAGTGAGATCCCAGAGGAGCCGCACTGCTGTGTGCAGTAGGTGGAGGAAATAGTCACATTCTTACAAGGGAGCTGTAAAATCACCGGCCACTTGACTACACCAGCAGCTCAGCACCATTTCTCAGATCACTACTCCTCTCTTCACATAATATAAAAGACAATGACTGCTTGTACTGGGGTACAATAGAGGTGCTCTGTTAGGGGGCTGCTGTCAGTGGCCTGTCACCCTGGCTCCCACACGATGGGCTCTGCGCTGATAGGAAGGTAGAGTGGCTCTCCTTCAAGAGGCTCTACAAGCCTAGAAGCACCTTACTGGCAATATAAAAAGGCCCCAGAAACTAAAACAGTGAGAAGGATTTCAGCGTGTACATTATGTCAAGAGTCATAGGAGAGTGACATGAGTGGGTTGCAGAAAGCTCAGCAGACCAGCACAGAGGCTCGTGAGCTGGTTGCTGATTCTTATTTGCAATTCAAGAGGTCTGTGATTGATCAGACCATTGTTTCTTCTCCTCTAACTGCAGTCCTTTCCACCCTCAGGGAAATACCAAAGAACAAGGAGTGAATAATGCACTTAAGGTATAAACCTGTGGCATCTGGTGGATATTTTAACTAATGCTGGCATTTCATTTAATGATGTCAAATAAAGAATTATACAGCCTCATTCAGCCTGTTTTCCCTCACACTATTCCAATCAGCAGCAATTGCAGCCTAAGTCTCAGGTTGAAGATTATATTTGCAAATTAGATTTTGGGGGGTGGGAGAGATAAATCTGTTAGTCTGTGGCTCGATCAAAAGTTTGAAAGCTAGTCTTATAATGAAAGGGTGAAATCTTGGCTGCAAAGTCAACATGAGCCTCATCCAAAATTTCTCACAGCCCTTTTAATAGCATAAATGTTTCAAGCTAGTACATCTGGGTCTCTGAAACAGTGGCAGCAGTATTTCAAATATTCTCAAAGCCAGATACTTGGATGGGCTTGAATTGGTGACAATAATTGTGAAGATCAGCTTCTCAGGCCAAATAGAAACATGCCAGGACCACGCAGGCAGGCTCAGTTCTCTCACAGGAAACTCTTGAGTGAAGCAGGATGCCAGGGCTTCAAAGAGGAAAAGCTGGAGGGCATAGCAGCACATGTGCTGAGTGGCAGAAAATTAACAATTTTGATCCTGCAGCTACTCCAAAACACATATCACCGAATACACCGAGGCAAAGAATAGAAAAGTAGAATTCAGTGAAAAATCAGAAAATACTTGGCGTACTTGGGGTGCCAAATAATCACTACTTGTCCCCCAAATTGTAACTGATGAACCAAAACTTCCTGTAGGGCACAGAAGGCACCAGGAGGGATGCATCAAGCAGCCTTCAGCAAAGCAGCACGTGCCAGAGCTTTCCCATCCACAGGATTCCCCACAGAGAGCATTTAAGGCAGGTCACAAAACAGCAAGACACCAGCTGTTTGCATTTTCTTTTTTTTTTTTTTTTTGGTAACGTTTCTAAACCAAACTTTTCTTAAGACAAGTTATATGCAGTAATTTCTCTCGCTCCGACCATTTAAATCAATTTGATAAGCAAGCCAGATTGCATGCCAGTGCTTCCAACAATTAACTTGCAAGAAATCCTGTGATGAACCTTAGTCTCTTTTCACACTGACTTTATTATACTCCCAAAACTTTACACTCGTTCGTGTACAATGTGAAAATAAAGCACTGCCAGGCTAGCAGACAAATCAGTGACCTAAATGTTCCAGAAAATGAAATGATATATGCCTTGGCTGTCCTGCAGAGCTTGCAGAAGCAGGAAGAAGTATCACCAAATAACTTGAATTCAATAATTCCCCAGAAGCACCAGTTCCCATAACCTTAGGAAATTCTTATGCAGTCAGTAGGAGAAAATACATCTCTCTGACAGCTAACTGCAAAAAGAGAAAGTGGGATGCTCGGGAAAAAGAAAACACTGAAAAGAGATTAATACACTGGAAGATTTATAGGAAGAGAAGGAGCAGAAGATTTCTTCTCTGTCAAGCAGAGGGTTACAGATCCATCCTGTGTTAACAGTTCCTTTCCAATTAGATCGCAACCACCTTTATTTCCTTTTATTTATTTTAAACCCTGGCTTTGAAGTGATGGGTTATGGAACGAAATGAAAGAATGCATTACAAAACATCTCATGATTAGCCATTTGGTCTGACCAGCTGAGCTTCTTTTAATGTTATGCAAAAGAAGCTGAACAGACCCTCAGGCAGAGGATGCTCCTGGCCTTAGCTGGAGCCTGATCAAATCATTGTCTCCCTATTAGAGGGTGCAGTCTTGCAGCCCTGCTGCTGAAATGGTGCTTTGATCATATCTCGTGGAAAACTGGCAAGAGCAACCATTTAATGTCACATTTCTGCTTTTACTCCACAGCTCTTATTACTTTATATGCATGAAAAATGCATGGCTACTTATAAATCTTTGATTACATTCCGGACTAGACCTGTTACATTTTTCACCTCCCCTCCAGGATCAAGTCTGGAAGATGCACACGTGCCATACAGGACATGGGATACTCTGCAAATTTGAACATAGGCATTCATTCAGTGGAGAGCAGCAGCTCTGCCCAGGAATGGTACCAAAACCAGGAAAGCAGAATTTGTCCTTTTTAGCAAATAATTACTTTGAAATTGTGAGAGGCAGCCTCAGTGTTACAGTGCTGGGAGGCTGAGATGCTCCTCTTATAATTGTCCCTTCTTTCATGTTCCTGCTGCAAGACAGAGCATGACCCCAAAAACTCTTATCAGATGAGCTGGTAATAATTATTATTTTACAGCTCCCCGCAAGAAAACCACCCTGGGAAAGGGAGGTACCTGACAGGACAGCCCAGATCCCTGAAAAAGTGAAACAGTAGCCTACAAACCTACCTAGGAGTAGGAAGGACTCACTCATAAAAGATTCACAGTGGCTATTGAGTACACTCATTGATCCAAACTCCTACCAGCAGCCGCTCCTGACAAAGACACCACTGCATTGCCCTGTTTGCAAGTATTCTCCGCATCACTCACCCTTCAGCCCTACTCCTCCTTTCTCCTGCTGCCTCAGTTCCCAGAGGGCCAGGCAGCTCGTATTAAACTTGCTGCAGAGACAAGAGCATCCCTGGAGAAACCCCTTCTACCTAGGAAATGGCCCATGAAGCTGTACAGGCATCCTAAAATGCTCTGAATAACCGAAAGAACAAGGCACTTGCCAAGGGGAATGCTAAGAAGACGAAGAAGAAAAATAAACACTAACGTGCAAAGCAAAGATTTTGGGCAAACACATCACACTGCCTGAAAGAGATCCCACTGTAATTCTTGCCATGCCACCTGTTGCCTTGAGACTTCCCATAATAAAGTAGTTGTGCAGTCTTTCAGCTCAAAGCTGATTTTTGAAGAACAGGTATTTCTCTGCTCGTTCTTTTATTTATTTATTTATTTTTCCTCCCACAGAGGTATTTCGACTGGATTTAGGAGTCTGAAATCACAAGACAAAAAAACGCCATGAGTGAAGGAAGGGGTGGGGAAGGCTCCTTTAATCACACAGGTGGTGGTGAAGGGAGATTTGCACCTGGGCCAATTATCCATTAATCTGCAGCAGCTCCTGGTAGAAATGCCCCACTTTGCTCTTAATCTTTTTGTAGTACCAGCCCAGCTTGGTACCACCTCTCCTCTCCTCGCTGACCACTTTCCCCCCCTAACGTGCACAGGCTGCTGCATTTTACATTTTGAAACAAACTCCTAGTGCTCAGGTATTGTGCAGATTACAGCCAGCAGGCTCTCCTGTTTCCCAGCCTCCTTTTATTTCCCAGCCAGTAACTGCCTGTTCTGTGTATCAGGAGATTAGGAAGAAAATGTGTTATTTCCACGAAGGCTGACACAGCCTTTTTCTCCATTTATACCTACTGATTTTTTTTCCCCCCGATGCATTATATGAGCTCCTCTCTCCATTTCATTTTTCTGACAGCAGGGTTTTTACATCCTTTAGAAAATGCATGTGCTGTTTAGCATACTATGGAGTGAGAATTGGCCAGGTGTGGATCATTTTACATTGCAGGGAAATGAGTCCTCTTTTCTCCATAATTATCAAACCTGCTTCTACAGGGAGCCTTTCTCTACTGCTAGGCTACAGCCCTCAGTTGCCTTATGCCACTTGGTAAATATTCAAAGGTCACTACACCAGGATTTCCTCTGGAAGGCAGAGTTCTTAGAAACATGGGGTTAGGGTAAGGAAAACAGTCCTGTGTGAAGCTTGGCTCCCTAGCAGAAGATGAGAATTTCTCAATAGTTAAGAGCTGAATATTGAGAAAAGGAAAAGCTTTGCTTCTAGTTCCAATGTTAGCTGAGCAATATCAGTTATCAAAGAGGGAGAACACAAAATTTTACCAGGAGTGATAATATGTTTAAAAGTGCCATATATATATTTTTTTTTGGACTTGGTGAAACATAGCAGATGTAAAAACCATTTGAAAAGTAAAGGATGCTATGCATTGTTACCATGCAGGCATGGTGCCTGTGTCAAATTCACCTTAATGACATTTCTTTTTCATGAAGGCATTGAAGCTTTCACCTAAAAACCTTTTTTGCGTGTTTTCCTTTCATTTTCTCCCCAGTTAGCTTTTTCAGTAGAGTTAAACTGGAGGTTAATCCATTTATCCTTAGTGTTGTCTACCTGAGGGTACTTGAGATAAATCAGTTCTAACTAAGGAAGGGTTTAAATTCAGAGGAGTCAAACTGCAGGAGTCCATCTCATGGATACCTGTTCAAGGCAGCCTGGCCACAATTAAGCAGAGTTTGTTTCCGCAGTGGACAACGCACAAGAGCACGCAGTGACAGGACAAGCGGGAAGGGCTTAAAACTGACCAAGAGCAGGTTTAGGGTAGATATTAGAAAAAAAGTTATGTGCTGTGAAGGTGGTGAGGCACTGGCATAGATTGCCCAGAGAAGCTGTGGCTGCCCCATCCCTGGACCAGGTTCAATGGAGCTCTGAGCAACCTGGTCTAGTGGAAGACGTCTGCCCATGGCAGGGGGATTGGAATTAGATGGTCTTCAAGGTCCCTTCCAACCTAAACCTTCTATGATTCTATGTAGGCCGTGTGTGCAGGTTGCATCCAATTTGTCCGGGTGCATTAGCTGTCAAACCCTCACAAAACCTGCAATCCCATGTTTGCTCAGCACAGCCTCCCCATCACAGCGCAATAAACCCCAAACACTGCTTTGGGGACTTGATGCAGGCACGCACTTCGAATATGTCTATACCTAAATCAAAGTGCCTTTAGTCCCCAGTGAACATCCGTCTACCTGGAGCACTAACACGGCTCACTGCAGGGTAAGGCAAAGCCTCCCTGAGCAGCCAGGCTCTGGGCTCAGGTGCCACCCCTTCATGTGACCAGGAGCAGCCGGGTTGCAAACTGCTGCTTTTCCTTCTGCAAAGAGCCCTGAAAGCCCACCGTCCTCTCGGACTGACAGGGCCAACAAAGGAAGTTTTTACCTCTGCGCACAGCACTGCTTCTGATGCCTTAGGTTTTAACTTTTATATTTTTCAAGTCCTGTACTACTTAGTGCGTAGCTCTGAGGTTTCTTGTAGCCTGTTAACTTCTGCTCTCTCATGCCAGGTAGACATAACAAAGCCTCTCCAGGCCTGCTCTCCAAGGAAACCCAGACTGTCCTAGGCCCAAAATGTGTAAACCAAAGACTGTAAAAGGAGGGGCAAGCTTGGGGAAAGTACATCATTAAACTGAAGCTTTACTTGGCTTTAATTGGCAGAATTAACCCTGATATGCAAATGAACCAAACCTATGAAAGTGTTAAGAACTCGTGACCTGTGGTCCATCTTGGGGTCCATCTTGGCAGCATCCTCTGGCTCCCCAGGGTGTGCCTTTGAAGGCCCTTCAAATAAATACCTACCTTTATTCCCTTATTCTTGTCTTGTCTCTGTTTTTAGGTGGCCGGATAAGGCATCACTTCCCTGCCAGTGCTGAGCAATGCAGACAGAGTGATCCATGCAGCTGTGCAGGGATCCTGTGCTTCCCAGGTGAGTTATAAAATCACACCAGCTTGTGCCCTATTTTTGGCCTGGTGTATCTGGCTTTTCTCCACAGGAACTGGGCTTGCACAAGAGGAGGAGAGAGACAAGCTTGGGCACAGCCTGGGCACCCGAGTCACAGACACAAGGTAAGGGACTGAATTTCTTCAGGACAGGAAGGGGAGCTGGAACACTTTCCAGTGTTCTTGGAAAGACCACTGACCACTAGGATATTTTTAGTTGGGAAGCACTACCTCCTCCTTCTCCTTCAGTGAATAATAATACAGCTACATGGAATAATTTATTGTTGTAATAGGAAATAATAAAAATGCCAACAAGTGTTCGCGCACGGCCTCCTAAAAGGAACCTTTGTGCTTTTAAAAATCAACAGTCCAAAAATGAGATGGGAGGTTAGCGTGATCCCCTTGGTGCAGCTGAGCCTGCTACATATGGAAGTGCTTTGTGTCAGGTTTTTGTGCCGGCACAAGCATATGGGATCAGACACAGAGGAGGAGTTCTGAACTTTTCTGCAGACAGATGAATGAATTCAAGCTGAAGTAGCAGCACAGATCTTGCACTAGCCAGTCCAAAAATAGTAAAGAAATCCCTTTTCTACATTTAGCACTGTGTGCATGGGTTTCTGTGTTCATTGATGAGCTCCTAGGCCAGCTCAAGTTTTACAAGAGCTATAGCTCTTTATTTCTACAGTCAAAAGCGTGCAGGAGTTTTGAATATTAGCACAATATTATCTCCCTTTTTGCTTTCACTGCATTCAGCATGGCTGGCTCCACTAAATAACACATAAATCTTAACTGTCCGTTATACAAAGATTATTTTGAAAAAGGGTTTCTTGCCAGACTGTTATCCATTTTATACCACTTTTTCTTCCCTTGTTCTGTCTTTTTTATTCTTCTATGAGAAAGAAAGATTTTTCCTGTCCTTTTTCTTTCTTTTTGTCCTGATCTAATTCTTGTGGCTGATATATAAGAGCACCGATACAATGTAGTTTTTCATTTTGGCAGCTTTTTTAAAACAAATTCCATAGCATGATCCGACCAGTGACAAATGACCCAGCACTTCCACTTGGAATACTAACGCTGAATTATCTGGCTTCCTGGGGTCTGATGGAGATGCAGTGAGAATTAAAAAAAATTACTGCACGGGAGCAGTGGTGGCTGATGTAGGGCCTGCACGCTGAGCTTTTGACCTCCACCGTTTCTACAGTAACTGTGCAATGCATTGTGCTTTCTATTCTCAGGCTCTCCTTGGAAGCCAATTAAATTAAAAGGCTATTCATTTCGTTCTATTTGTCTCCAGGACGCTCACATAGAAATGCAAATGATTCCTGTTCAGAGTTCCCGCATCAGAGAAACTGATATTGTACTGCTAATTTGTGATAACACTGTAAACCAATATGCAATCTGCCCTGATTTAAAAGATGTGCATAGGATGTACACTGAACTTACAAAACACTCATTAGGGAGATCATGAAATTAAATCTCCTGAAGGGCACGTCTTTCAAACCCTTGAGGCAGCTCTTTTTCTTGGTTTAATCAGATAGTTAATCATTGCAACTCCGGCTTTCCAAGAGCCAGATTCATCAATACTAGGAAGCATGGATTTGTAATATTGAACATTTACAGTCTCAGGAAAGCTTGGTGAAAAGCAAAGCTGCAAAAGGTGGTTGGTAAGCACTTCACTCCTTTAGAAAAAGCAATGGAGGGAATGAAATAATATTTCCCAGTAAAACCAAAGAATCATTTGAGGACTGATGCACCAATTTGAACAAGAGACAAACACAGTCCCAGATACACTGTTCTCTTAAGGCCTAGTCTTGTCTCCAGCTCCGAGACAAATTAACATTTTTGTTAAACCGTCGAAAACAAATTGACACGAACCATTATTTTCCTGTGTTTTTATTCTAAGTTAAGCTTGCGGTATAGTGCCCCATGCCACTTTGAGCAAGTGTAATTTCAGATCTGGAGGAATGACCTTCACATTGAAGTGAAGCAGGAGGACTTCAGCACCATCCTGCAGGATACGAAATTGCACCCTGCAACCTGCCATTTGTAGATCATTTTTGCAGGCTAGCAACCACAAATTGGAACGTGCCTATCATCAGTGGCAGATCAAATGTTAGGGCTTGTCTAATGGTCATGGTGCTGAAGGTTTGTTGATAGAGAAGATGTGGGTTTGTAACAGAGGCAGCAGCCTCCGTTGCACTTTATCTGGATGTGGCTGGCAGGGTGTAATAAGCTAAACGAGGCTGAAATGACAAAAATGTCTCCAGGCTTATGAAAACCTGGAACACTATTTCTGGGAAAATCTGGCAGTTTAGACAAAATTGTCAGACACTTAACTACCTTTGTCAGAGAGATGAAATCATTCTGGCCCAGAATCATTCACCTGCAGTGCTAAAACCCATGGACCTTCCACCAGGGGTGAGCTTGAAGACACTTCTCTGGGTTGAGAAAATGAACTTGCTTCCCCCTGCTATGATTAAATTAGTTTTGTTTTCTTCCCTCCCTGACTCTCAATGAAATTTCAATCAGTTATTGAAGTATTAGAAGACAGAAAATTTTGGAGTGAAAAACCGATAAGTAAGAATAGGCTTCTTAATATGGCTTGGAAAAAGAAGCAACTATGGAAATTTCAAGAAGAACACTGCAGCCTGTGGAGTCATCCTCTACTGAAGGGTGAATGATTTAGAGTTGACTGAAGGAGAAGCCCTTTTCAGCCCCAGGATTTTATGCCACAAACTGTCGAGCAGGTCAGCTGTCCAGCTGGTTTGCAAAATCCCCTGTGATGAATGTAGTGTGTTGCGAACCAAAGCACCTGGAGGGGTTTGTGCAGATTTGTATTCCACAGCACGGGGGGAACAGCAGAAAGGAAGATCTGCACAGTAAGGACCAGGAACTCTGGGCTGGCACCTTTGTCTATAAATTGCCCTGCTGTGAAGTCTCTCGATCCATCTCCTGACCTGGCTGGAGTGGGCCCTGCTAAAAGAGAAGATGCTACATGATAAAATCCACAGGTCTATGGGATATGGAGCTTCAGGTGCTTCTGTGTCCTTTGCTGCCTAATTTCCTTGCTTTGAGATAGTTTTCCTTATTATTGCAATTCCCCTGCAGAACATTAACCTTGAATTTGGCGCAACAGCGGTGGGGCAAAACTTCTTCTACCTGCCTCAGTTTTGCAGCTTAGATGATGAAGTGTCCAACAAGAAAGCTCTGTCTTTGATAATTTATTTTCTAATTGGTTTTCTAAGTGTAACAACCAGTTTCTAACACAAACTCCCACAGCTTCTCAAAGCTTTTATTTTTTTCTATGACAATTTCCAAACTAAGGCTTTTCCTGAATGGGATTTTATTTGAAAAGAGAGGACAGAAAGTGTCCAATGTGTATTTTCAATTCATTTTTCCCAAATGAAAAGAGCTCTTTTAAGAGACTAATTTTTCTTTTTAAAAAGAAAGGTAATTTTGGTGTTCGGAAAAACCCAGAGGGAGAAATTCTACGTGGAACTCATTGCTGTAATGTAACTGTGACCAAAGACTCAGCTAGTTTTGAAGGAGAACTTGATTTTATAGAAGAAACAACATTTAATTACAATAACTAATGATGAAAAGAAGTATAATGGAAGGGAAAGAAAACTTGTTTCATGTAAGGACTTAACAATGCATTCGGGGCAAGACCTGATGAGGACAGATTACCTTGGTTTTTTTGTTTGTATGAGGTGTTCTTCACAATCACTTCAGGCACGGTGTCCTGTCCAGAGGTACGAGAAGACCTGAGAGCTGGAAGTTTCTTCCAGTGCAAGTAACAGGGAAAATACACTTTTGAACATGGAGAAGTATCTGCCCATCCTGATGGCTGTGAATACTGGCAATGTTAGCAGATGCTGCACCATGCACACACTCTGTTATTCTGCTTCTGTGTTTTTGTTAGGACAGAAAATTGGGTGCTTCTTTGCATGACAGTGCTGAAAAAAAAACAGGAAAAACACCCTAAAAATAGCTTTGGTTTTCCGTGTAAACTCGAGCATTTTTAAAATGTACCTCTTTCCGGAAATAAAAAGCATTGTCAAGGAAGAAAAAAGTTTGGTGAAGAATAAATCAATGGGAGTTTTTAATGTCACGCTCCTCTTACTCACTGAAACACGGTACTTCATTTTGGGCATATATGCAACGTGCACGAGGTGATGCTTGCAGGGAACACCTATGTCTCACTAAGAGTAAATTCAGGCAGGCTGTGCTGTCCAAAGTGACATAGAAGGAGGACATCTCTAAAAATAAGCCTTTTTTAAGGATGATGAAAAAAAAATTCTGAGTCACATCATCAGTAAAGGATTACTAAAGAAAAATATCCTCTGAGACTTAAAAAACAAGCTTCTAACTAGACCCCTCTTAGTTAGAGTTGTAGTTTGCCAAGGAAAGCTATTGAGGTAAAAGGAGTATCACTACAGAAGAGATAATTTTATTAGTTCATTTGTCTCATTAGAGGTTTAAGCCATGAGGACCAGCCATGTTCTGGCTTGAAAGGTCAAATGTGAAGCTCTGGAGTAGTTAGATTTTAGAAATTAGGACAAAAGTATTTCCAAAATTAAAGAGTGTTTTGATCAAAACTTTAAAGTATCTCTCAAGTAAACCAAAGTTAATTAAATAAAATGTTTCATGACTGATTAGAGTGTACACTTGACCATCAGCTGCATCTCACATTCTGTTACCCACCAGCTGGAAAGCTGAAGAGACTTTTTATAACTTCATTAGAGCTACCTTGTGGAACAATTTAATCATATAAAATCTTGTAATGCAGATGCACAAGTACGATAATACCAGCTGCTGGCTTCTGCTCCTGTCGTGCTGCTCTCTCCCCGTGCCATACACACTCCCCCATTGCCTGGGGACTGCCTTTGAAGGAGGCTTAGCTGCAAGAGCAAATGGATTTTTCCTGCCTAATATCCAAAAAGCAGAGTTCCTGAAGGAGCAGGAGAGACACAGGGCTTCCTAGGCCCAGATCCTACTGAGGGAACCTCCTGAGCAAAGTGCTTGTCTGATAATGTAGAGAATATTTGGGGGTGGGGGGGTGGGGAAGAGATAAGTTAACACTGAGAGGACAATACCCACCCATCTAAATGCTTGAAATGATTCTTTTGATTCTCTTTCTCAAAGAACTGCAAGGCTCTGGCACAGTACTTCCCTCTCTAGCCAAAGAGAGGAAAAACCTTGGCTAAATCAAGCATTTGGATTTTCAGGATGAAACGGCTTAGTGTCGTCTTTGTCATTGGCTCCACGGCAAAGCAATGGGAGAAGAATGGGAAGCATTGCAGACAAGCGAGGTGACAGGGCCCATCAACATGCAGCACTTCATGCCACGCAGCACACTTGCATCACACTGGAATGGTACCATTTATCTTCATAACCTTTTTTTTTTGCTGGACTGTATTTCATTTCTTTCTTTGTCTGACCTCCAACTCCTCTGTTGGAGGTGGTGCAGAGAATATGCAGCAAGAGCAGAGGCAGAGAGAAGTGTCAGTTTATATCTCAGGCTTTGTGACTAATCACTGAGCAGCATCTCTTCAGAGCTAGCAATCTCAGAAAAGTTCCCATATGTTCAAGGCTAACTGTGTGCACGTTTGCTCGTCATCTCCAAATTATAGTCAGGATATTAGAACACAACTTTGCAAAGCAAGCGGCTGAGAAGATCAGCAAATACTCACCAGTGAGAAGAAAACAGAGCTTTGAGGGGAGAATCTGACTCCCACCAGCTTCTGGCTGATCGGTCACACAGCCTGGGAAGGGACAGAGCCCTTGCAGAGGGACCACGCTGACGGGATCTCTCCCTCACGACTGAGAACAGGAGCAGCCAGGCTGTGTCTCTCCTGTTTCCCTCCAAAAATAACCCTAAAATAACTACCTGCAATGCAGAATGGATGTTGTCCAGATAAAGTCCCCTTGCCATGACTGGGGAAAGGACTATTTTTTCCTTCTGCGAGTAGTCTCACAGAGCAGCGGGGTGCTGAGTGATTCAGCTTTTCTGCACGGCAACAGCAGGACAATGTGCCTCAGTCCTGCCAGGCTGGCATCCAGCTGCCTTCTCCCCCTGTAGGCCCAAGGACTTCTCTGCCACAGGACTCCCCCAGCAACCCCAGGAGTGCAGCCCGTGGTGCCACGGGCAGGCAGTGGCACAGATGGGGTGCAGGCACTCCGGGCTCTGTGTGCAGCAGCCTCTCCCACGCGTTCCTTCCTAACAGAGTTGATGCTGATGCTTTAAACCTCTCATTTCCTCTTGCTCCCAACTTGGTGCCCTGGTTTTGGTACATGATGGAGGCCTCTGCACAGGGAAAAGCAGGTGTGGGAGTAGCTAACAAGATACTCATTAAGACCAGATTTTGATAGAGATGACAAGCCAAATCACTCCCAAACTTCTGCTTCTCAGCATTCAGCTCTAAGGATCACTTGATTTACAGCCAGAAAAATCACCTGCAGTGATATTGCTGGGGAACTAGAGCCTCCAGTCATATTTAGTTTCCATTTCAGCTACTCTGCCTTGAATATTCCCCTTGGAAATTCAGAGAGCAACTACACTGTCTGTTACATGTGTTATATAAAGACAATCAGAATGAGCTATTTGAGCACTGACCTGCTTGATTTTATTTTCAGCATTTTCTCCTTCCTGCCCCCCCCACATACATTTGTGAAGCATGAAATAAATTCACCTCTCCTGACTCCGTTCTATTCTTTTTCAATGACAGAACACTTGAGGTTGGTAAGTGAACTGTGCTAGGCTGGGTCATGTTTTCAAATGAAGAAAAAAACGCCCCACAACTCTGAAGCAGATTGATATAATTTTGGTTTCATAGCTGACAATCATTTTTCATCATTGTTTCAAGCATGAAGGATTTAGCAATGGCTGCATAAAACTTCAGTGGCACAAACCTTTGATGTTCTGTCAAGCAGCTTTGCTTTTCTCCCTGTCAGACAGACTGGAGTCACAAATTACTCCCTGGCAATCCTAGGTGAGGATTATCAAGATTATTAGAAAAAGATGAGGTTTAAAGGGTTATTAGAAGTACCTTTGGATTTCAGCAACACGCGAACATGCAATTGTGTCCTTTACAAAAAGCCCGACTTTCTTATTTTAATGTGCTGCTGTTTTTTCTCTCTCTCATCTGATCTCTTTGGTTGGGCGTTTTCACCTCAGATTCCAAGTAATCAAACTGTCAGGAGCATCGCCTCCTGGGAGAAAGCACTGAAACAAACACAAAAACCACATTAGCAATCTGCTTGTGAGCTGCAAACACATGCACAGAAGCTGAGCACAGCACATGTCTCTCTGAAAGGACAGTTGTGCTGCTCCGAGTGTGACTCTGCAGGATACAACTACGTGGCTATACAGAATTAGAATACAGAGCTCCATTTCATTTCAAACTCCTGCCTTCACAAAGGAATTCAGGACAATTTTTTTGCCCTGGCTTGAGTTCTGTTGGGCTGTCCTGAGTTTTCTTGTGGATACACATTTAAGTTGAACAGGTCAAAATGTAACTGTTCTGTCACCACAAGAGCTGGTGCTTAAAAATCCACCTTTTATCCAGTAAAATCTTTCACCTAAACAATGTGTACTCTTAGTTGTTTTTTTGGGTTTTTTTGACTTGCAGTTTTACTTCATCAACAGCATCTACAGTTTACTGTATTCTGTATTTTGCTATGACACTGGATTCTGTAGACTCTTGGAGCATTCCCCTGACTGCTACTGCAGTTTTGAGGATGCAGCTCTCAGACCTTTGCTTCGTGACCGCAAGAGATTTTTATCATCCAAATGGGCTTTGGCTGTAAGATGGGGATAACAAAACTTCTCCAAGTAATTGATCTGCCCAAGGTTATACGAGGAGTGGAGGTTAAAGAATATCAGCATCTTCCTCAGAGCCTTGGCAATTAATACTATAGATCATTACTGAGGTATTTGAAGTTTAGAATGATGCCTAGGCTCTATTGCAAATATTTTACAGGAAACTGCCCTATTTCAATAATCTCTAATGCAGTGTGGGAGGAGCACAGCAGTTTAATGAAGGGATGAGAGGGAAGTAAGAGTAACTAGTAATAAGTCAAAGAAATAGGCTTAGTTGTCTGTGCGAGATTTGCAGATGAGTGTTTCCTAAGTACAATCATGTACAGACAGATAAGTATTGAGATCCTCCAAACTGGGTAATTCACTCCAAATGCCTCAGATTTCATGGCTTACAAGATTTAAAGTGACCTCTTCAAAGACTAGGCGGTGATGAAAGTTCAAATCAAACAAACTTTCCTTTACACCTTAAGAATTCAATGAGACTGTATAAGCACCATCTAAGTGATTAGTTTTTGGTGTGCTAGTACTCTCACTTATTTCTCAGTATTTAATTATCAAATACCTCAATGAACTCCTCAGGATACAGCTACAACTCAAAAATTATTCACTGAAAAGAGCTGTTGAATAACATTTGACACACGCAGGAATCCATTTGTAGATAATCCTCTATCAGCAAAATTCATTGACTAAATTATATGCGGTTAATTATTCAGCCATCTCTCACCACACAACTTTCCCCCCTCCCCTCTGACAAATTCCTAAAATGATCAAAATGCTGATCACAGCCCAACAGTTTATGCAGCCTCTCGCCTCTGTCTCCCTTCCAGTTTCTTCCCTCCAGTCCTTTAGTAAGCAAACCTTTCTGGTTCAGCAATTTGGCAAACCAGGGAAATTTTGACTTGCAATTATATAACTGCTGCAAGGCACTCCAGTCAGCAGGAATGCCATCCAGGGGATTCACAGCTGTAAAAATGCAGAAACAGCCATCCTTCCCTACCATCGGACTTGTATTGGAAATGCAGTCCTCAGTTCTGGATGCTTTGATTTACTGGAGGGAGAAGCAATGTGAAAACTGTCAGGCTTCTGCAGCCACTGAGACGTGAGACTGATCCATTCCTGTACGTCATGCTCAGGAGAAGTGCAGGAATACCGAAGGCTATAAATTAGAAGATCCTGGAGGTGTGGGGCGGGAGGAGGAACCAGAAGGGTAAACTTAGCTTGTGATTAGCTTTAAATCCTGAGAAACATTGAACAAATTCTGGCTGCCTCATGAATTACACCTTGCCTTTCCCAGTTGTTCCTTTATTTGTAATTCTCCAGCGCAAGTGCAGACCCACACCCCCTCTTGCTCCTGGCTTGCAGCCACTTGGGCCAGCAGGATCTGCCTGCTCTATTGTGCTCCATTTCCCACATATCTTCTTTAGAAACCACTTATTAAGATCTTAGACCTGATGTATTTTTAATTCTGCTGTGAGATCCTTACTTAGGGAAGATGCTGCTTTGTCTGACAAGGCCTTCCACCCATCTGTGGTCCCTTCCCTTCCCTTCCCTTC
>VZTI01004728.1:85076-115968 GCA_013397865.1 Struthidea cinerea
CCTTCCCTTCCCTTCCCTTCCCTTCCCTTCCCTTCCCTTCCCCTCACTTTTTAAGGGATCTTTTTTAGACTACAGAAATAAACTCTCTTTTCCCACCCCGTCTGCACAGTGCCTCGTTACACTATTTATATAACAGCTCTCTAACTATTAAAGGGTAAAACTGCAGCTACAAAATCCATGCTGCGCATATTTCTAAACCTGAATTAGCCTTCCCTCGCTTGTGACAATTTGTATTAAATTCCATGGTCCAAGGCTTCGCTGACCATTCTCAGCCCTGAATCAGACCCACAGCTTGCTTCACCTCTGATTTCTGGAGTGTAAGGTTCTGTATGATGTTATGTATCCTATCCTAATCCTGTTTGCAGGTGATCCTCCTCTGCATTGACTGATCACAATTAGCCTGAAAAGGCCTTGCTTTAGCTCCTGTCCTGCACATGAGCATGGGATCTCTGAAATTCCCTGCACAAATATCACCCTTCCTACCTTTGGCTCCCCAGACAAAAGGTACCTTTCCAGCAGAGTACATCAGACAAGCCCTTCTTAGTGCAGGGCTGTCCTTTCAAGGCATTTCCTTGGGCTTTTTCCTAGGGCATTTCCTGGGTTGCTGTGGGAGGAGACGACAGGAGAGCCTGCAATTTTGGGAGGGGTGATTGGCTGCAGCCCTTTACTAGTCATTTTGCAGCTCACCCTCTGTAAGGCAGCTCTGTTCCACGTGCTAAACAGGCTTATTTATTCTGCTCACATCTCATTACCAGTGCTTTCGATGTACCCGGAGTAGACAAGCAACCGGCTTCTGTCCTTGGATACCAGCCCAGTTCTCCTTGACTTCACCAGCACGCACAGACTATCTGAGGAAAGAATTCAGCTCAGTGTAGCATTTACACTGCACGCTGGTTATTGAAACAGCCACCGGCTCCTGTTTCATAAGCAGAGATACAAATTCCAGGCCGTTACACAAAATGACTTTACGGAGCATTTACTTGGCCACAGCTACAACTTGCAGACCTCTGCTCACCCTTTGGAGGAGGAGCAGGGACAGCCCTGCTCCCTTCTCCTGGAGAGGTGCTGCTACAAACCAGGAGAAACATTGCCCATCGCACTCACTGCCTGGGCCCCAGTGGGAACTCGAGCCGAATTCTGTGAGGGATGAGGATTCTGCCCCTCTGCCCCCGCTCTGGTGAGACCCCACCTGCAGTGCTGTGTCCAGATCTGGGGTTCTCACCATAGGAAGGATGTGGAGCTGTTGGAGTGAGGCCAGAGGAAACCACCAGGATGATCAGAGGGATGGAGCAGTTCTGCTATGATGAAAGGCTGAGAGACCTGGGATTGTTCAGCCTGGAAAAGACAAGGATTTGGGGTGACCTAATTGTGGCCTCCCAGTACCTGAAGGGAGCCTACAAGAAAGATGGAGAGGGACTTTAGACAAGGGCGTGGAGTGGCAGGACAAGGGGGAATGGCTTCAAACTGACAGAGAGTAAGTTTAGATCAGATGTTAGGAATGAGTTCTTCTCTATGAGAGTGGTGAGACACTGGCACAGGTTGCCCAGAGAAGCTATGCCTGCCTCATCCCTGGAAGTATTTGAGGCCAGGCTGGATGGAGCTCTGAGCAACCTGGTCCAGGGGGAGGTGTCTCTGTCCACCTTTGGCAGATTAGAACTGCATGATCTTTGAGGTCCCTTCCAACCCAAACCATTCGGTGGTTCTGTGATTCTGTGGCACAGCAGGAAAACCAATCTGAGATCTTGCAGCTGATCCAACTAACATGAAAAGGAGAGATGGTGCCTTCTTGTAAGACTGTGCTACAGAGCAGAGCAATTTCCAGGCCTCTCTCAGGTGTCCTGTGCCTCATTTCTCCATCTGTAAAAGAGGGCTGATACCGCCCTCACCCACAGGTGATAGGGAGATGAAAGATGCTCAAGGACTAAGTATAGTGCATAAAAACGTGACAAGCTTGATTCAGTATAAGCTGGCAACCACTGTAAGTTTCAAAGGCAATTCCATTCACGGATTTTAGTGCTGTTTCGGAACGTTAATGTCTACTCTGCTACTGCAGTTTGCTTTGCAAACCCACAGCTGTCAGATAGTAGTCATTAGGGGGAGCGGGGAGAAGCCAGAGTTTTTGTAAGGAGTGATCAGGAGCAAAGTAATTCATGCTGGCTGTGAATTTTGCATCAGTAGATTTCAGTGCCAATCCAGTTGTAGTCAACAGTTTATATTCCCCCTCTGGCTACTGTTTTGAGCTGTCTTCAGATACATACTGACCTCCCTAAATTGCTTTATGTGCTGTTAACATGTCAGAGATTTTCTTTGCAGCTGATAACCCAAGGCTTGAACCTTCGGGCTAAAAGCTGACACAGGAACTCGTGTACCAGCTCACTGGAGCTGTGCTGATGGATAGCTGAGGGTCTGATTTGTAATTAAAGGGTAAAAAAAATTGACTTCTGATGAACAATTCTGGGATGAAGGTGGAGTCTGCTGTGAACTCGATGGCTCTGGAGTTTCAGACAGCTTTTAAATGTTTTCTGTGCAGGGAAGCAGCCTGTCAGAGGTGTATGCTTCCATCCCCTAACCAGTCACAACCCATTGCCCACACAGTTGTGCCAACAAACAGAGCACAATATTCCAGGCTGAATTTAAAAGAAATTAATTCTAGCTAATTTACCTAATCCAGTCACAGCACAGCTCCAGAGACAATTTCATGAGCACAGTCAAAGGAGCAGGAGTTTGTGGACATCCCTAAAACTGAGGATTGTCTGGGGAAACGAAGCTACTTCTGGTGGCTTTCCCAGCAACTAGCCCTCGCAGAAATCATCCTCATCTGATACCACCTAAAAGCAAATGATGAGAGCCCTTAGCCTAGAAATCAGTTCTAAAGAAAGAAAAAGATAAGGCATAATGCAGCCCTCCTGACACTCACTGTACGGGGCTCCGTGTCCATTGTTAATAGCCAAGAAACAATTTCTTCCAGGAATTCTTTGTGCCACCTCCACTGCCCCTCATACTGCTTGTTGGTGGCACGCTGCAGACCTCTTCCTGCCAGAGCTTTAAACAATGCACACAACTGACTCCAACTTAGATCTGACACTTTCCCTCAAGATTAAATGGGCTACGTGCAGAGACAGACAACTCGGGAACTTCAAAGTTCCCTGCCTTAGCGAACAAGAAACAAATTGCTTCCCCAGTGACTCCTCCCGAGGGAGTAGTGCAGGATAAACCTGTGATATTTGCATTAATCCATCTTTAAACATAAAGCAGAATAGATTCTGTTTCGTTAATAAATTTTCACATTATTTAAATGGACTTGTTTTAAAAGCCAATAACATGTTTGCTTTGGGAATATTTTGCATTTATATTTACCTTTGGGCTGGTGGCTCATTATATGGGAAGATCTGTTGAAACTAAAGCAGTTGAAGATTATAAAGATTTTAGAAAGGATTTACATCTGAGGCCCCTTTGATTGTGATTTTCAGCAATGTTACCTTTCCCAGTTTAGTGACATTTACGGATATTGGGAGTCTTTCAGTGACAGAGCACACCTGCAATCTTGGCTCCTGAGGAGAGAGGGGCTTTGCTGCACCTGTCCTGATTCTTGCTGCCTATGGAGCAGGTTTGATCAGCAGGTATAGAAGCACTGCTGAGGGGTGGGATTTCATCCTCCCCCTTTTGCAGTGGGGGAAATGGGGATATGGAAGAGTGAAGGGAACAGTATTGCCTGAAGGCCAGCAGAAGAAGGGTTAATTTTTTTCCTGTTTGCTCACAACAAACACCACGGATTACAAGGTGCTCACTCATTTTGTCCTCTCCAGTTATGCCAAAGTGCTTTGAGACCATTATTGGGGTATTCCTGCGATCCCAAGTCCTGTTTTAGGATGCATTATCCAGCTCCCTACGCTTCCTTCTGCTGCCAGGGGAGCTCTGCAGCAGAGCAGGTGTAGAAGGGACCACGTATCACCCCAGAGCACTGTCAGCATCCAAGTTTAACCTGACAGTAAAAGTGGACTTCAGTAAAATGCTGTCAGTGGAAGGACCTGAGGCACGACTCAGTTCTGGATAGGAGAGTGGATGTACATGTGAGTCTGTGAGGCCGTGTAAGCTCAGATATCCATCAAAGCGAAGGAAAACCTTTCTGGGGCTCGGCTCCTCTTGAGCCCAAAGAGCTCCCAGCGTCGCTGTCCTGAGAAAGCAGAGCTGCTGTGCTGTTCTCACTGCTGGCGCAGCCCGCAGCAGCCAGGCGCGGTGTCACACGGCGGCAGCGGTGACACCCCACTGCCTGAGCAGCTGCATCACTCCCAGCCTTTGTTTTAGCCTCTGATTAGCTGCGAGGAATTAGCTGTCACACAGAAATCACACTGACTCACAGTCCCCGGCTTGGGAACAGCATTTGTGCAAATATTCTCCTAAGGCAGACATGAGGTTCCGTATTTTTTAATAAGGATCACGACTGAATATTATGAAGTGGTGGGGGAAATCAGCACTTTGGTCGCAGGGTAAATACTTTTGAGTTCTTTGCTGGCTTTAAGATTTACTGTTTAGCCACTCCAATTCCTATCATGTGCAAATGTTTCCTATATTAACAGGAGAAGAGTGATTTGGGGGCAGTAAATGGGAAACAGGACATCAATTTAACGGGGCCATTTGGGGTTAACACAAAATGACAGAACAGCAGGAAGCAGTTAAAAGCTTCCCTCCCAGCAATCAAAGGCCTGCAATTTTGAGTCTTTTCCTCCAATCAAGTAGCGTATTGATGAGAAACCTGTTCTGATAATGACCTTTGAAAGACCTCATTCTGGCCTTCTGGTGTAAGCCATTTCTCTAACTACGGAGTCTTAACAGAAGCTCAGCAAATGCATGTCATCTACACAATCACTCGAGATGCATGACAAATGGCAGAAACCAAGGGTAAGAGATTTCTTTTTCCTTAACTTGGCTGAATTTTTTCCTTTGAAGGCTCCTGATCTCAGCCCGAGTTGCTGGTATTGCTTTTTCTGTGTGTTGCTTCCTCTCCTGTCTGTCCCAGCTCATCGGAATTATGGATAGACCATCCTTACTAATTCATCACTCCTCCTGTGACTCGATGCATGAGTTCCTTCCTGTGCTGCATATTTTTAAATCTCATTCTGTAAGGCTGCTCCTAGATCAAGTCACACTCACATTTCATTCCAAGCTTTATTTCAATTAATATCACTTTTTTTGCCAGTGCTGAAAAGAAACTCTGGTTTTTCTTTCAAAGGCAGACATGGAGTGCAGAATGCCAGATCTCCTAGATGGGAAATGGTAGGTGTTTTCTCCCAGTCCTGCTAACGTCAGGAGATGTATTTCATTACACAAAAATACACCTTCAACCAGTGACAACAAACCTGCTAGCACAGACCATGCTACTGGAAAATCAGAACAACCCAGCAGCTTCCAGCTGATTTTCCTGACCATTCCACAACCTGCTTTTAGAGCTCCAGTTTTCAGTTGTAAGCCTCTGCCTTTTCCCAGGACCCCAGAGCCAGTGATACCCATGATCACTGTGACTGCTCTGCTGGGGAGTTCTGCCTGTAAAATGGGATGAAAAATGACTGCCATGAGCTGGTAGGAACCCCAACTCCTAAATATCTCATGTTGCACTTCAGTGATTTTTAAAGCTCCTAATATCCGCTCAGAAACGCCGTGAAATGCTGACCTGGTATGAACTCCCTCTGTCAGTTCACATTTGTCCAAACCCTCGGCAGGCGTTATGCCAGATCTGGGATCATCCGTCCCCCCGCAGCTGGCAGAAGGGTGACACAGAAACCACAGCGCCTGCAGAGGTCATCCTGTGTGCCCCAGCTAAATCACCACAAAAGCAGCAGGGTGAGCCCGTGCCCGACTCACACCAGGGCAGTACAAGTGTTCGATAAGGGAACACAGCACCCTGCTACTGCCATCCTGGAAACACAGAGGGGTGCAGGGAAAGCTTCCTCTTCCAGCTGTGTCTCAGGACTCCTGCCCTTTGCCATCTTCTTATGAGCCAACAAAGATCCTGTGTAGAGGGGTGAAGGGGAGTGCTCAATAGGACAATTACAGGCTATACTAGGAAATTATTTTCCTAAGCAGGGTCAACCAACATGCTCATCCCCGGGCACTGAGGAGGAAAAACATCTTATGTAGCACATATTGTAAAGAAACTACCAAATGAAGCATGGAGGACAAAGGCAGAAACATGCATGGACTGTATTCCAAGGCAGCAAAACAAATTCTCCCTTTGTAGGGTCTAGGGAAGTCTTGAGCATAATCAACTTTTGCAAATCATTTAAATAGTTGTCATGACTCTATTCTTACCTTCTGTCTGTTGATTTGGCTCCCGGGATGCCTGAATAGCTCTCCTGAAGCCAGTTTACTGTCTATTGTCTGTGCCTGATGAGAGCTGTTATTTCTGATTAGATACTTTCCCTCTGTATTCCAGATCTCTGCCCTTCATTTCTCTCCCTCAGCATATTTCTCCCTCAGCACTGGTGGTGTCTGATGTGAGTACCACTCCTAGCACACCCTGGTGGGTAAGAACAAAAGCAAGAACATGTCACACCTTAGCCTAAGGCTGCAACCAAGGGATGATAACCTCACATCTGGAAGTGCCTTTATGTTCTGCTACCCCCATGCTCTGGAAGTTCTGCAGGATTTAGTATTTCTAAGCTAAATACATTTCCATCATTCTTTCATTCATAACAAGTCCCACTACAAAAACAACCCAGACATGCCATGCTCCAGCTCTCTGTGAATTTATTTTATCGCCTCACAACTTCCTACAAGCAGGGCATTAAAGAAAGAGATGTTTCCATGTATGTTTTTAAGGTAGATGCGAGCCCTGTCTCCCAACACCTCCCCTGAGCCCACTGGGACTACAGACTCTGGAAAGGCAGAAGCATAAATTAGCCTTTGCAGAATCACAACTCTTACACCCTACCAAAGAAGTGAATTAATGCTCATTTTCGCTTTTAAGCACAACCAGCATTTGGCTGGAGAAAACTGAAAGACATCTGTAGCCACAAAAGAATTATCCTGCCTCTCCTGCCGTGCTAGGCCAGCGTTCAGCACATCCAGGGCAGCCTGCAAGCAGTGCACCAAAACACTGGGATGTCCCACCCTCCCTCAGCCAGTCTTTTTCCACCAGGTGTTTCCAGTGCCCCCAGTCTCAGCAAAAAGGGACTCTCTGGGCTTCGAGCACATGGAAGCCTCTGGCACAGAGCAGGAATAGGCAGCTCAGGGGAGAGGAGAGCTGGAGGATCTCCCAGAGTAACAAGAAAACAAAATGGGATTCTCAGCCATGACAAATCACAACCACATGCCATTCAGCAGCCCAGCCATAACCCTCCATCACCGAGGGCATTGAGACACAGGATCCCAGTTCTTTGGCTCATGAAACCACCTTGCTCAGCACAGCCCCGTGCCTGGGAGCCTCCACCGCTGCCTTCATGCAGGGGGTCCCCAGGGCGCTTCATGCCTCCAATTCCTCGTGGCTGCTGAACTGCTTGACGCGATGCTCAGCACGTGGTTGCTGCCAGCACGAGGCAACACAAGGTGTTTTGCCCTCAGGGAAGTGGAAACCCTTCCTCTCCACACAACCACAGCAGCCCCACTCAGATTCCTCCCCATGCAAGCCCTTGGTGGTTGTCAGGCTAAAACCAGCCACGGCTGTTTTCAAAAGGCTGGTGCTCCCCAGGCAGCACTTAACATCCCTGTGAAGCTTTAAAATGAGATCTAGAAAATTGCACTTGCTACTATCTGTTCAAGTGTAAACCCCATTGGACCGCGGAGGAGGGTCCCTGAAAGCCAGCTATGTTATCTTTGCCTATAGGAAAGAATTAGACAGCTGATTTTAAAATGCTACAATTAAAGGCTTAATATAAATGCATTTCTGATGCCATCAACAAGCACACAGACTTCAAGAAGCTCTTTCAAAATACCAATGCCTTCAAGCAAAAAAGCTGGTTTTGTTTTTTCTTCATGGTGAAGGGATTATGGGCAATTTACAGACACTTTCTAATCTTAAAAATACTTTATCTGTGCTATGCATCTTATGTGCTATGAATTCTATACACAGATTGTAAAAATATACATAAAGCCTTGTACGAATTTACTGTTCTCTCTATAGATTCATGGCTGAAGATAAAGCATTCTAGTAGAAAAGCTTGGGGGGAAGGCACACAAAATCTGACGAGCAGGAGTTCTGTAAAATTTAACAGAAATATTTCTACCTCCATTTTAGATAATCAGATTACAGTGGGATTTCAAAATTAATTTCCCTTTGTTTGGCGGTTTTATGTTGTGTTTTGGGAATAATCATCCAAAATGAACACTACAAATGAAAATCCTGGGTTTATTGAGGTCACTAGGGCAAATCCCACTGATTTCAATTGGGCCAGGGCCTCATTTTATGAGGAAATCTTGGGGAGAAAATAAATTCAGTCTTCTAGAAATGGAGCAGCATGCCAAAAAGCCTTTTCTTAATTTTATTTGGAATATGGTCACACTGCCATCTGAGAAGGCAGCTCCTTTCATTGCCTTCAGGAAATCAGCAGGTACTCCTGCTGCCACCGATTCCCTGCAAGCATGGAAGGACAGGCTGGCTCTCAAAGCAGCTGCTTTTCACCGTGGCCAAATACTGCTGATGGGCTCAGCTCCCCCTCGTGTCTCACCCTGGGCCAGGATCTCAGCTTCCACCGAGTGCTGGGCTTGGGAGGCCCCAAAGGCTCTCTGAGCTTCCCTAAGCTTGTCCTGGGCTGTAGGATAACTGCTCTGGCTTACCAGAGTCCAGGAACTCCCAGGTTCCTACACCTGAGAGCTGAGTGTTCAGAGCCTGTTCTAGACAGGATCCTGCCCTCGCGGGAAGCAGCAGCCACGCGCTCCTGAGGAGTTTCCAACTACGTGGGAGCAGGGAGCCCCTTCTCTGCCAAGCAGGACAAACAACTGAGTGCACCTCTTGGAGTCTAATTCCTCCCAAGCCCAGAAACATCCCAGCACTATTTCCTTCCACTTCAAACTCCTTTTTTTTCTGGCACAAATACACACGTGATTCTCTGCCTCACCAAACACAGTGCAAGAGACTGACACTGCTCTCCCTAAAATCAATTTCCAAAGCAAGTGTTCTATCCCTTCTGTCATATTTCAGGCAGAAGCAAAGGAGAATGAATGTCCCTTTGGATGAGACAGGCCATCCTATATTCGTCTTGTCCCCTTAGTTCTGGCCTGTTAACCGAAGCATCTGAGGCTGCTAGCAGCAGCAATCTCTTCTGCTACACCAAGCTAGGCTGCTGCTGCCAGTGTGGTCCTTGCTGCACCAAATCACACCGGCATCTACCACACATTTAAGAGCTGGTGTCGTTAGTACAGCACAAGGCATAGGGCAGCTCCTGCTTGAAGCCAGTTCCACATGAGAAGTGCTGGGCACATAACTCGGATCAAGAATGGAGCAGTGTGGTGCCAAGCAGTGAAGTAAGAATTAGAAAAACCGCTTACCAAAAGTGGCAAGTTTGATGCCTGTAAACGTGCTTCAATCAGAATTTTGGATGAACTCTGAAGGTATTGATTTTTTCTGGGGTAGACTTCCTCAAATTTCCGTATCTCTCCATCAGACTACAGAGTATTTTTTATCATTAGCCAGTAATATATGAAAGGCCTTGGAGATGGACATCGTGGAAGTGAGGCTTCAGCTTCACTGACCTTAAAAGTATTTAAAATGAAGTCTCAAATCTCCTGGAAGAAAATTGTTAATACTCAGAATTCTGAATACTATTATATAATTAACTTTTCAGCAGAGAACAGCCTCTTGGCACTAACCATGTCCTTTCTGATACATCAGAGACTGAAAAGCATGGCCTTTCCTGTGCCAACTGTCTTTTACAATAAACAAGAGACCCTCCCCCTTCATCTCCACATGCTTAATAATATTAATAGAACATGAAAATATTAATGCTAGTAGACAAGGTCTTTCATAAAGCACATAAATGAATTCATTCACTCTAGCTCATTAGCTTAATCGTCAACCTTTTTACAATGTAACTGATTAACATTTTCATTGTTCTTCCTTGTTTTTTCCTTAGACTTTTGCTTCTTTGGGGATCAAAAGATCTCTGAATACATAAGCTCAACAAATATCCCTGCACAAGTGTACAACAATAGGAACTGTTAAAAGAGATAACTAAGTAAAGGCTTTCACAGCTCATGCTTCAAAGATACTGCAGGAAACAACCATTTAAGAATCATTTTTATTTTTATGTTTAACGCGATTATACACATTCATGAGTCCAACAAGATCTGCACTGTGACATTAAAGATACAGTACAATAACATTCAACATGAGGTACTTCATATATTTATATATATCTGTCATTTATAAATAATGCTGCAAGCCTGCTAAGGTCAAACACTGCTTCAGCACAAATGGGTGCTGGGACCTGAAGTGAGCCGAGTTTAGCACAACAAAAAACCAAAACCCAAAACAGCTCAGTGCAATAAGTGTGTAGAAATTAAAATGTTTACTTAAATACTATTTTAGATATGCAGAAAGCATATTACATTATACTCTCTTATCACAGATCCCTCTCACCAGCAAATCAAAGATACAAGTAGCAAAGACAGCCAGGAACAGTTTAGACAGAATCTGCGAGGTGATCTCTATCGACATGACGTTTACATTCCAGGCTGATATGGCTGATGCTTGCAAAATGTCAATCAACGTATTCAAGCTTGGGCGCTTCTGCTAAACCAACCAAATCCACACTCAAGACACCTACTTAAAAGTGCCCTGACGTCTCAAGGTGAGTGGCACTGGTCACCTTCTTACATCCCAGCACTTGTTAGCATCACGCAGTGCTCAGAAGCAAGTCACGCTGTGAGCATCAAAAGGTGTTTTGGGTGCCTTTGCTTGATCACCCACACTGGAAACCTTTCCCTGCACCAGCTCCTAAAACCTGGAACGGACTCAGAGGAATTAAGTTAGAGGCTGCTTTCATCCTACTGCATCAAAAAGACTTCGCAAAAGAATAAAATAAGAACAATAATTAAATAACAGCTCATTTTCTACATATTACAGCTACAGAGTATTCTGATCTTTGAACTTCTCTTCCAGCCAGTGAACACAGCTGATACCTCACCTTTATTAGCAGGTAAGTCAAAACAAATAATAAATTAAAAGTGAGAACCCGAGACTAGTTACACCAACGCAGTACTCTCTGACTTGTCCCACCAGCTGTGGTATATGTTTTTTTTACCAACCAAATCGGAATGCAGCTTGCCACCACAACTTGTCAATCTGATCATCGCTCAGCGTAATTACATCTGCATCAGCCACTTGCTGTAAGAAAACTTAATCAGCTGATTAGCATCTTTCGCTGCTTTGAAATTTATCTAAATAAATGGAACTGCTGCTCAGATGTTGTCTGAAAGTAAATGACCATTACCTCATCACAATCTCAGATTCCTTTTTACGGTCTCTTCAGCAACTCTTCCTCCACTCCATACCATTTATACTCTTGTCTATTTTCAGCTGCAGATCTAAATATAAATAACTGGAGGTTTTTTTAAATCTCTCTCTGGGAGTTTTCCATGGAGCATTCTGTTTAGATTTCACGAGCAGTCTGGATTATGTACATCTGTTACAAAAAACAAAACCTTTTTCTATGTATTTTGAGGGTATTTACATTTCAGAAAGAGCGCTGCTTACACACACATGTATGTATGGATATAAAACACTAAACGCTAGGATGGATGAAAGGCATAAATCCTGCAGGGTACTTTTTAACCTGGCTCTCCTTTTATTACCTAGAGAGAAGATCTGGGCTTTGGCCATAAAGTGTTTGATGACTACACTCCAGTTTTCCTTACTTCAGATGGTATTTTGGACACGGCAAAGATGTATTGGCACTTTCCGATGGCCGCGGGCCAGGATTCCAACCGTCAAGCAACGCTTAGAGTAATAGTATCGAACTGGTAAGAAATCATATGGAAAAAACCATTTTTATTACAGAACTGACAAGTGAATTTAGGGTTATGCTACATTAATGTGTTGATATACTGTAACATTAATCTTCAGCCGGTCTAAAGAATCACTTGGTCCTCTCATTTTGTTAAAATGTACGCAACAAACAGAACCCAGTTCGGAGGTGAAGCAAGAATGAGATGCTTTACAATGGGCAGCGTAACCTTTGAGGAACAACTGTCCCAGTGCAGTGATGAAGGATTTTCTTATGTTTAAATAGTACCTGTAGTTCTTATTTATACTGGTTTCCTTCCCTAATACAAGGAGTATCCCTCAGACTTTTGCAAAAATGATACAGACATGTAAAAGGAATTTTGGGGGGAAAAAACTCAGGCAAGGAAAAGGTTCTGTACCACATAATCCTCTGATTGATGTGTAACCATATGCAGTTGCAACAGCTCCAACAATAACACATTAGAAACTTCTTTCCCTTCACTGCTATCTGATGATATACACTAAGCGTAATATGACCCCAGCTGGGAATCTTCTTTGTCAAATTTCAACTGGTAATAAAAAGAAAAAAAATCTCATATTACAGAAAAAAATCCAAGTCAAGATTGATACATACTTCTGTTCCTCTAAAATCTGCCTCTACCACATTTAGGAAGAAGAAAAAAAACCCACCCAAAACAAACAAAAAAATTATCCTGCATCTGATGATTGATATTAATTCCCATTTATTTAGCAAGGATTCAGAGAAATGCCATTTAAAGAGCAGATCAACTCTGATGTAGCCAAAGCTGGGTCACGGGAGTAGAGTTTCAAGAGCTGCATACACAATTTGAACACGTGCAAGTACTTCCTTGCCTTCACGGTGGGATCCCTAGAAAGTGAATTCCAAGGTTAACTTGCCAAGCCCACATCCCTTCCTCACTGTGAACATGTCCATGCACTGGGGACATGGTCAGCATGCCGTGGAGCTTCCTCAAAGATGCTTTCTTCTCCCCATCTTCCCCTGCAGCCATCCCAAACAGTTGGCTGCAGGAGAATCTCACAGGATGAAGGTTTAAACTTGCGCTTTTTCTGCTCATAACTGAAGGACTTCTTTCAGCCCCTGCTGTCAAAAGCAGCTTGGTTTACTGGAATCTCTAAAGGTTGCAGAGCAGACAGCAGAGAGAGCTATGAAACAAGGCTCTTCATTTTCTATCCCTACATCCCCAATACAAGCAGAAAGCAGAAAATGGAGAAAGAGAAAACGGATCAATGAAGACAGTGTTTAGTGAGATACAAGAGGGGGACATCCTCTGGTGATTCACAGGTGCATCAAAGAAAGGGTCAGCATCACCAGCAAACAGGCACCCTTCTTACAAAGCCTTTAAAACTCGCTTGCTTCTAAGAGCTTCCAGTTTAAATATTACACTTAATCACCAACGATGCTACAAGTACAGCAAGCCAGGAACTTGCCCACAGCATTTAGTTACATATTCCCTGTACTGATCACATATCTGCAGATAAAAAGCTAAGTGTCAGTAGGCCTGAACCAGACAGGTTCTTCATAGCAAAATGCTTTGTATCCACATACTTCCATTCAAGCATAAAATATGAGTTCGGGAATTTGCCCTCCCTGTACCCCCGTGCCATTTGTACTGTCCGAGGAGCACTGAAACTGAACAGTCACCTTCCCACACTGAACTTCTGTCATTCCTTCTTGTCCAAAATAGCTGAGTTCGTTACCATCCAGAATCACGCTTGCTGTGTAAAAGGTGTCAGGCTCAATCTGCACTGGATATTCAAACCACACGGGAAAAGTGTTACTAGAACCATCCGAGAAGTATTTACTCAAGTTCTGGCCCAGGATAACCCCTTGTCGCTTCAGTTCAATCTTGGCACTGTACTCTGCCGACCCACAGCTGGAGCCGTAGAGCCCAAAGCCAGCAATAAACACTCTCTTATCAACAGCAAACTGGATGCTGTCACAGCGGCCCCGGTAGCGCCACTGGTTGCTGCGGTAAGCACAGGACTGGAAGCGGTGGCAGCGCTGAGGGACAAGGCCTTTCCGGGGCTTGCTGACAAACTGCAGCTCCGGCTTTTTGGCAGCCGTGTACCAGAGGAAGATGTCATTGGTTTCGTTGAGAGTCAGGATCCCAGACTGAGCAGCGCCGTTGGCGAAGTCGTCGAGGGCCATGGTAGGGATGCGGATCAGGTAGAGCGCCTTGCCCAGCACCTTGCGCTTGTTCTCTATGGTGGCCGTCAGCTCTTGTCGCTGGCACTCCACTTCAGCCCAGTTCAGAGCTGCCTCGAAAACAACAATTTCTTTGGCATTCAGAGTCTCCCTTCGGAGAATGCTTTCAAGTGTCTGAAAATCAATGTCACAGAACCCCTCAGACTTCAAAGCGAGCTCAGCCTGGGCATCAATCACTTCCCAGCAGCGCTGGGTCAGGTCAGGTTCCTCGAATAAGCAGCTCTGGGAGAGCAGCACACAGGCATTCTTTGCACTCAGACTCGTCTCGAGGAAGTTGACGCAGGCGCGGGCCAGGTGAGGAACAATGTACTTCTTGGCAGCATAAAGAGTGGCCAGGACGGTGTCTGCAGCCAAATCGATCTCATCGCAATAGATGTACCTGAAATAAAGCACACGGGTGTAACGCTGCTGCTTAATGCAAAACCAGAGTTTGTCAACAACAAACTCATAAAAAAATCATAAACAAAGAATATTTAAATGGCTCCACATTAACCAAGCAGTGCTTTTGGTGAGTATTGATTAAAACCAGAAAGAAAGTACCAAAATCATTCAGCACTTATGTTAAGACCATGGAAGAGAACGGGCTTAAATCTAAGGTGAATCCAACTCCCCATTTGGGGTACACGCTACGAGACAATGGTTTAAAAACCGTGGCCCCTGCAGCTCTGTGCTCCTTCCACACAGGCCTTGGCTGATGAGAGGCCCCAGGCAGGAGCTCCTGCAGGGCTGCCTCACTGAGCTACCACAGGAGTCTGGGGCATGTGTTACCAAGTGTCCCTGGACTGCGTGCCCCCTGATGGTGAACCGTGGTTTACTGAGGCGTATGCACAAACGCAGGAATGGTAACAAGTTTGCAGAGACTAACTAGGTAATCTAAGAAGACAAATGCTACTCAAGTATATCAGGCACTATCCATTTCTGTAACTACTGGGTTGGGTTTTTTTAGGAGGTGGCTTTTTTGTTTGGGCTCGTGTTTTTGCTTGTTTTTTTGAAGGGTGATGAAGCATATAGGAAATGGAAGATTTTCAGGTTTTTAATGCTCACAACATCCTAACTCAACTAGCACAGCATTTTCACTCAGTCTCACTGCATAAGGATGAAAAAAGTTTTACTGCTATGGTAGCGTGGTGGAAGAGATGAAGGTGAAATTCTATTTATGTGACTAAACTGCTGGGATTCATTGCTCAGAGAAATGAAGCATTGTACAGTTTGTTCTTTTCAATATCTCATGCTTCAGGGCCCCATTTGCAGCTGGTGAATGCAATGTGCTAAAACCATGCCAAATGCAATTTCACTCTTCACAGGGATAAGCAAGTCTTGATGGTTATGGCTGATAAAAGTGTCTTCCTCCAGAAAAGCTAAAGTTGTATTGCAACCCTGTACTAATTAAAATTTTCTAGTTAGCAGGTTTCTCTGCACAATGAGTTTTCTGCAGAACAGATGTGCCTATAAAGAGGAATTAGTACCTACACTGATCTGATTATAGCTGTAAATAACTATTTGTATTTTTGCAGCTGTAAGATAGTATCCTCCAAGCCACACTTGGTAAACACACACAGAGGAGATACTGCTCCAGCAATATAAAATCTAAGAGGTTACAGAGAAAAAGAAAACTTACACAGAGCCAAGCCTATTTTTAGTCTTTACTACTTGGTTTCAGCTTATTTGTAAAACCAAAGAACACATCTCTATATCAATGGTTACAGGCTTAGCTCCTCTACCGCCCAAAAAATTCCATTTTCAATTAATTTGTTTTTATGATTCTCCTCATTGCTCTCCAACTCTTTCCTCCTTTCCATTACTTCTCTTTGCCTACTAGTACACCAGAGAGTGATGACATCTGTTTTAAATCGAAATAGTACAAAAGTTGCTATTTTAATATTCCTGAAAATCAAGAACTAATATCATTGACGTTCAGCAGACCCAGCACAGATGCAATACTCCACACCTCTCACTCTGCCAATGCACCTCGACTCTGGTCTGCAGTTACTGATATTCCAGTTTCACCCTGTTCTCAAACAGAGGATTCTGCCAGACCACAGGGTTTTTTTGGTTTAGTAACACATTCAGCTTGGGATGAGATGGATCATAGCTCTAACTTGAACAGTCAAGACTGAGATAAGATATAATACATTAAAGCACCAGTTCAGTTTGACAGCTAGACTATAAGTTTAACCCTGTTTTTAACACTGTAAAGAACAGTCAGAGCAGTTTTACTGGGAGAATAATTAATATCTACCAGTCCTGGTATTCCCTATGTTACACCTGGCAATACCATGCTTGTTGTCAGAATGCCCACTGTGTAATAAAACGCACAAAAAAAATTATGCTATTTATGCTATTCATTAGCCCAGGGAAAAAAAAACAAACAACAAAACAAAAACCAGCAAGATGTCAAAACCAAAAAACCCAAACTCTGTGTATTTACTGACAAAGTTTATGATGTGGAAAGAAGCATATGAAGGAGAGGCTGCTTTGGGATAGACAGCCTTTCCCTCTGTAGCAACAGTATCACGAGCCTTCTGCCATCCACAGCTCACAGCAGTTGCAAGCCACACTCACAGAGATGATTTCCCAGAGGGAGAGGAGTGAAGGGGATGGTGGCTCCCCCTAAGCTCCGTGTACAGAGGATGCTGTAATGAGGGGATGCTGCACTGCTGAGCACCATCCCTGTGCCTTCCCTGCACCACCACGGCTGTGCCATCCTGGTGTCCGCAGACACTGGAGCACCCTGCAGCCTCAGGCACGCTGCATCACTGGCAAGGTTACCTCAGCAGCCACACAGACCGCAAACTTTTCCTGGTCTTTTGGGTTTTTTCAGTAAAAGCTGAGAAGGTGATGAATCCCATGGTTCTGGTCAGGCTCTCATAGATAGTTTCCTAAATTGCCATGGGCTAAATAACATGCCAGGACCTAGATGTCAGTATTGATACTCTCTTTTCTAGGCTTGCTTTCTGCACACGTTCTTAATGATAAATTCAGAAGGCATTGTTTTTATATGGCACATCATGTTTAGTCACAGTGAAATAGAATTGCTGTTCAAAAAGAAAGGGCGGGAGGGGGCTGGAAGAATCCAAATATCTTGTATTTGTGATTTGTAAAATTCAGCATGAAAGTAAAGCATAAGTCTGAGCTCTGCCACAAAACCAAAAGGGCCCAAAAAGTAAAGATCCATCAGACACCTCCCTACATAATATCATATCTTAACTTTATTTTCCAAGTCTATAGAACATCTGTGGAGCTCTTCCTGGCAGCTCCAGGCTGCAGAGAATATTTGCACAGAACATTCCTGATGTTGATGACAACCTATAAAAACTCTATATGCAAGTTTGAATGTTCATCTATGGTGCCATTGAAATGTAAAAAAAAAAGAAAAAGAAACTGTTCTGTAATCACAAGCTAATCAAAACAATCTATGAAATACAATAAATTGCTAGCTAGTGATTATATCATTACATGCAAGAAAACCTGCAGCATATTAAAAGGATCACTATCAGATACTGATGTATTTTCTGTATAAGAAAGCAATGGCATTTATTTAAGCTGAAGGAAGAAAAAACCTCAAAGCCATAGCATTTCTGTGATAGGGCATTGCTCTTTGACAATCAGAGTTTATAGATACATTCAAGGACAATTTCGCAGGGAAGCTGCTTCATTGTGCCCAATTAGGAAAAGACAGCATTTCTTATGCAGTTTGCAAGAAGGAAAATAATGATCATGTAAACTGACTTGTTTTCCTTGTTAGATAAAACCCCTATTCATGTAAACAGCCTTCTTATCACTTTCCAAATGCATCAGTATGATACATGAGGAGAAATTTATTTTTCAGAGGCTATATTGAATAACTTAGGGTCATTTTTCTAAGACAAGACCTGCATAATGCAGGTTTATAAAAGAACTGGAACAATGTCAATCTACAAGCCCAGCAATTTACTGGGTTTGAGGGGGCTTTGTGCATGCATTTTTAACTTTTCACTATGCTTGCAAAGTAGAACAGTTGGTTTGGGGTTTTTTGTTACAGCTGACAAATCTTTTTAGTAACTCCATTCCTTTGTGTAACGTGTAGTGACAAATCAGATCGATAGGCATTACAGTACACAATGTGCCCAAAGATCCCCTGTCAAAGTCATTATTTACAACTGCCTACATTAGTCTAATATGTGTGTGCCTGCAAGTACGGGGGGAGAGCAAAATGAGGGGAAAGTTTAAAACACAAAAAGAGGAATATTTTAAGCGACTGCTTCCTTTCTGTTTATATGCAAGTCTAATACTTCAGCTATGACATTGGCAGTGTATGTATACACCAGACAGGAAAACATATCCAGCAGATGAATGATGCTTACTTCAGCATTGCAAGAAAAGCAGCAGGCTCAACATCTGGTATACGGATTTCATCTTTGTCCTCAGCAAGCTCTCCGTAAAACATCGCATGGAATACAGAGCTCCCAACAGCCAGGACATACTGTTGAGAAAGGGAAATCTTATTTCATGCTTTGAACTGAAAACACTGCCAACACAAACAATGTGGGAGAGCCACTCTGAGCATACTGGGCTGCACTGACAGGCTCTACAGGCACACTTCAGTAAGAAATGAAGTCCAAGTTGAGAACAAATTACACGTTTTCCTTGTGTTTTACTCTCCTGGGCATACATGCATTAGCTACCGGAAAATGCTCATGTCCACTGGAGAAGTTAACTATTTCTAGGAAATCTCAAGAGCAATATTAATCAACAGCACAAAGCAGTATTCCTAACTTTACTGCCCTAGCCCAACAAATATACTGTTTAACTGAAAACACAAAGAAAAGCCAGGGATGGATTATCCCACTGCATGTGGCCTTTTCAAATACAGACTGCTGCCTGTCCCAGAAGAGCCAAGCCTCCCACGCTCTGTCCCGGTGTAGCCGTGGGAGCTCTCTCCGGCTCTCCCTGCCCCGAGCGGATCGTGCAGCTGTTGCTTACTTTGTGTCCCGGCAGCCGCTGGGTCCCACCTGGTGGCCCGACCACAAAATGAACATCTGCCATCAAGTCATTGTTGAACATCACTGCATTTCTACAAACAGAGGGAGCATGTTAATTTGTGGCGCCCAGGAACTCCCCGCATGCCCCAGACCCAAGAAATTTAATTTCTTAACAACTTCAAGTTGCTTGTTAGCAAAGAGAAGCAGGACACACTTTGCTTCTAGCTACTTTACACATCATCACACAAACATACCAGAGAAAATACTAAGGAGGAAAAAGCATGTGTGGAGGGGGTGTGTGCAATAAAACAAACCCCCCAAACTTCTGAGAACTTTCCAAGAAGTGGAAATCAAAGTCCAGAGCATGTATCACTGAAAATCCCCACTGAGGTCTAAAAGCAAATCTTTACGGGTATGCTGCAGCTTCCAGCAACATTTTTATTTACTGAAACAAATGCACTGCCTGGAAAAGAGATATTAAAATATTTTTCCATTACCAAAATTCTTATTTCATGCACACATACAGAGAGAAAAAAAGCCCAAATAAAATATAACTGTTTTCTTCAGCAAATAAATGCGTTCTGGGCATATTGCTACTTTTCACCTCTCCATTCAAACACCAAAAAAACTGCCCTGAACTTACCTCTCTCTGATGGTTGGATAAAGTCCTTGCCAATTAGGTGCAGGAATAGTGTTGTTGTTATTGAGATTTTGCTGATGGTACTGCTGGACAGCAGTTGTATTAGTGTTAGCTGGTTTCTTTCGGGGAAAAATATCAGCAGCCATCTTCTTCTTCTTTTTGGTCTTCAAGGTAATGATTTCATAGCAAACTGGAGGCAATTTGCTGTTGCTACTGCTGCTGCTATTTCCTTTCTTAGAACTCTTCTTAGACCTGTTCTTGACCGTCTCTGGAAGCATCAAGAAGAAGGTGAGACATTTCATGTTCTTTCCTTTCTCATCTACCATGAGTATACTCGTGTGTAAAGCCCGACAGCCTAACTAGCCAGGAACATTTAGGAATGCACGTGGAAGCTGTTACACCGAAAGCAGCACAGCTGAGAGTTTGCTTCTTTTCCAGCAAGACAAGGTGACCTTTCCAGCGCACCGAGCAAGAAACTGACTTTAAGTTTGATCCAGTACTCGAATCGTTAAATACATCCCCATCATTCCTGCCAGCTTTCTTTCTTTCCAGCTTTCCCGATCAGGAACCGCCTGGCAGCGCTACACGCCGGGCAGAGGGCAGGAGGGCAGGGCGGCAGCGCCAGGCTGCCGGCGAGCCCAAGTTGTGCGGGCAGGGCTGGCAGCGGAGCGGGACCGGCAGCCGTGCGGCCGGAGCGGCAGCGCGGAGCCAATGGCTGCAGCCACCGAGAGCGACGGGGCTGGCGCACAGTGACACCTATTGTAGCCTGCGCCGCTCCCGCGTTACAGCCGCAGCGGCGCTCCCGCAGCTCCCACGCAGCCGAGGCAATTAAGGAATTAATGGCACACGCCGTTGCGTAAGCGCACGGCTGGCCAGGAGTGCGTGCGTGTGTGCGTGCGTGTGTCTGTGAGCTCTCCTCGGTGCCGCTTCAATTTTCACACGGGAAGCAATAAGAAGTTGAAATCAGGTAGAAAGATCTATCTGAGTCTATTGCCGTGGGAGCTGCTTCCACGGGCATTCGATATTAGCACAGCTTCCTTTGCCTCTAGCGTTCCCACAAATCCCTCCTGTAAGAGTTGTTCAGCAAGTGTGCGACAGATATCAGAACCGAATTAAAGCAATCAAGCAGCGGCAGCACAGACAGCGATGCAGCCAAACAATCCCTTTCAGCGCAGCTTCTACTCCAGTGTAACATGAACGGGGATGAGGTCACAGCTTCAGCTTTAACTCCTTATGTTTCCAGATAACATAACAGCCTTTGACAGGGGTCCCAAATCAATACGCAGTGCTAATTAAGCCAGCTTACACCAGACATGGCTGCACCATATCAGAAGAAAACTTCTAGATGTGCAATCAGATTAAAGCAAACCGGAGAGAATATATTTAATCAATATTTCAAAGCATTAAATGAAAAAGTCTGAATGATTTAGAGTCTCGGGCAAAAATCACTCCTTGAGATGCAAACACAGTCCAATTTTATTCACAAATACTTTCCGAAATAAACAGGATATAAGCTATGCCAACCAAACCATTTAAATAGGAAAGACGTCTAATTTTCAGTCATTAGTTTATACTCAGAACTTAAATTTAGATCCGATTTCTTTAATAGCAGATCAAGTGTATACAAAAACCACCAAACAAGCATAGCCACTTAAAAACAAAAGCAGGGAAATAAAAAATACTTGGTATGAGGTGTCAACATATCACACACACACTTAAAATACTGGGGAGCAGATAATTAAAATACGATTTCATAATTACTTTCAATTTTAAAGAAAAAAACCCCTCTGCTTTCAAAGCTAATTTAGCCACATTTTGCCTTAATTAGTTTTGCTGGACAAGAGTACAGCAGGGAAATTAAAGTGATAAAAGGTTGGTGAAGAATGTTGTTGAAGCCCCGGACAGAAATCTGCCACGGACTCAAACAGAAATATCACTCGGGCCATTTATTCGATCTCCATCCCAACTGCCGGAATCACAGCTGTGGCTTTGTGACACACACTCAGAATGTCTTTAACCTGAGAGTGTGCAGGTATTTCAAAGATCACCAGGCCTCCTTGGGAGATGCTCCACACGAAGCACTAACCGTGTGCCCCGGCCATCTGGAGGCTTTCCTGCAGCGGCTGGAGATGATGCCATTCCCAGACACATCTGCCCTCTCTGTCTGAAGGCACTGCTCATGGAAAGGGGAAACAGAAGGAGACGCGTCCATGCCTCAGCTGCTACATTTCACAATCTTAGTGCAAAATCTCCTTGACTGCTGCTTCAAAGGAAGATGGTGGGTTTTGCCTGGTGTAGCTGAAAGGCAGAGACACGTTGCTAAATACATTGAGGGGAGGTTATGTAACTTCCAAAGAAAATATTTCTAGCAACCTTTTCTTCCTCCTCCCCGCTTTTTCTATCTGCAACAGACTGATTAGAAAGGAAAACTAACAACCTAAACCATATTGAACCGCAGAGAGGGAAAAGAAGGGGTAAAGGAGCAGAAATTCATCCCACAGATGGGATCTTATAACTGCTCACAGCTGAGTTTATAACAGGAACACAGCAGGTATTCCCCGCACAGAATTTGAGTTTGTTGAGTTTGCCTAATTTTTTTTTCCTCTCCTTATGTAAATTTCCAGCCCTTCTAGTTACAAAAATAACCCTTTTGCCACTGCACAGGACAAACATTTCAAAAAGAAGAAATCTTTAAAAAAACCTCTTAAAGATATAGATAACCACAGACTCCAGAAAATCTGGTTCTCAGCATTGCAGTTGGCAGAAGGTGAAAGATAGCAGGGGTTGGGAGATTTGATTGTCATTCCACAAATCCATTTTATAGACTCCCAAAGTATATAAAAATCAAGGTCTCTGCACATTTCTTCAAACCAATGACCAGGACAAATCCAAAGATTTTACATACACACTAGATAAGGTCATTGGGAGGCTACAAGAGATAAAGAGAATGAGGGACAGACTGACCAGTTAAATCCATGTGGGAAAGACAGATCGTAAATGAGAATCCACAGGAATCCACCAACCTTTGAGCTCTGTAACACACCACACATGTACAGCACGTTGTGCTTTCTGGGAAAGGAAAGGAGGGAGAAGCTGCAGCTGAAGCATGTTCTGCCTGAACTCAGAAGTCAGACAGACCCCAGTAGACAAGAGGTATCTGCATGACAGGATAAAAGCCCACCCCAGTAAATGAAAAGCCCAACTGCCATCTTTGCCTGCTCTTAAGTCACCCAACAAAACCTGGTCTGCTCTAACTGGAAAATAGCACTGATTCCAGAACAGAATCTAAATAGATTTACGTTTTCATAGAATTCCTATGAAAAACTACAAATCTCTTACAGGCTCATACCACCTTCCACTGCACTTCATCACCTCAGCAACTAAGTCTCACAAACTAATCATTAGATGGATGTGAAATGGGAAAAACAACCCCCAAAGAATTAGTGCTATTCTCTCACTATTCTTTCTGTTTTGGCAGCAGCTTCCACTTATTTTTGTACAGCGGTGTTTTCTCCTTTTACTATATACAAACTGTTAATGAATTTAGGAATCAATACACTGGCAGTCAGTAAAAACAACCTATGAACTGCTGCCTGTTGAAATACCAGTCAAAATCCCCAGTTTAGATCAGTCTGCCCTCCAACAAGAGGATCAAGAAAATTGACCTTCTCTGACCCAAAGATCTATCCATTTCTGAAATCTTATTACAATGTACTCCTAATCTTCTTCAGCAAGTCTCATTTTTCTTCATTAATTATATATTAACAGAACTGAACTTGATATATACAACTGAGAAAAAGGGAAATACAGTTCTTCAAAGGCACATTAATTTTTATATTACAAGCAAAATAGTCAGACCAGGAATATTTCAAGTTAAAGCGTGTAGGAAATTCCATGTTTAAATCTTAACACTGGCCTAATGGGTATTCAAAATGCCAGAAGAGAAGAATTAAGCAAAGGACTATATTCCCAGTCTGAGATACTACACACCAAGTTACACGCCCCTTTCAAATTTTTAGGAGCAGGTCACGAGGCCTTGGAAATCAGTTCCTGACTAAACATTGTGAACTGAAGCAGCAATTTTGCTGTTCAAACCCAAGTGTGTGCAACACACCTGCCATCCCAGTTTCATTTATCCCTTAAGAACATAATATACCTTGATACCATTGTGTGGCACAGGCGTCACAGCAAAGCCCAGCTCCTGGTACAACTTTTAATAGTACGTTACTACTGTAATTATGCCTTTCTATAGGTAACTTCCAATAGGGAGATCAGTTTCAGGGCTGATGGGAGTATTCTTCCTCATACTTCATCAGTCTCTCCTGCTGCAATAGCAAGGATACCAAAGTGTTTCCATCTTTTTTCTCCTTCTAATAAATTGAGTTTTTCTGCATCTCTCATTTACAGGCCTGTTCCTCATGTAGTAACATGAGCTAGACAATTCTACAAAACACAAGCTTTCATCGGAATTCCCACTTGTTTGTTACAGCCACATAATGAATAAAGGAAAGAATTCTCAGTAAGCAATGAGGAAATGCATACATTTCTTTTTCTGTAACGTTGCCAAGTTGTCTTCTTTGGCAGTTACTATGCCCATGCATTATTAACATTGTTTAAATTCTGAATTTCCCTTTACAAGGAAACAAATTTCAGATGACACATCTTGATTAACCAAAATAAATACACAATGTTACTGTTTAACAACTCTACCTGTCCTCCCACTGCTAGTTTTCATTGAATTTAAGTTAGCTTTAAGCACTCATTTAAAAATGGAATATACATGTTCAAAAACCAAATAAACAAACAGAAAACCTCATTAAACCCAACCCACACAGCTGCAGGACAAGGTGCCTTGTTCTGTTTACCTATCTATGAATTATTTAGTCACTTGAAAGAGTCCTTCCCAATCACCATTCCAACCCTCCTATTTGTAAAAACCAATTTGGAAAGGGGACTGATAGCTCTACCCTTCATTTCTTCAAGTTAAAAAAATGCATTACAGTGGCCAAAACCATCCAATCTCCTCTCTCCTAAGTTTCTTATTGGCAGAAGAAGAAAGATGGAAGAAGCCAAGATGGCATCTACTTCTGTCTGCTGCATGGAAAATCTGGCAATGAAGTCTTACTCAGTAAGGTCTTCTACGGAAAAATAATAAAATAAAAAGACAACTACAAGCAGGAAGAAAGATGGGCAAAATTGCAAAGACTCTCAAAGAAGCCAGATTAGATGCTAAAAAAATAGCATTTACTTCCCAGAATAGCCAAGAGCCGTGAAAGAGTAGAATAGTATCAGAGTAGAACTGCATCTTGAATCAAGACTAGAAGCTTCCAACCAAAGTCCAAAATAGCTAAATTGTATTTTCTATAGAACTCATGGTACACTTGCAGCATACCTGTTACCAAATATTCCTAACTGCTTAGTGTTTATGAGGATTTAAACACTTTGCATAACATTATCCACTAAGATAGCTTTTTCTTTTTTTTTCCTAAATGCCCTTAATGCTTTGAAGAAAACAAAAGTAGAAAGCCCTGAGCAGCCCAGTCAAAAGGCAAACACAAACTTACACAAAATAGAAACCTAAAGAATGAGTATGCACAACCATTTTTTACTCTTGTAGTATTTGCTAGCATACAGGCTACACATGGCATTTGTTTTTACTCTCTGTACCAAAGCAGCCCTAATCTTTTTTAAATGTCCTTTTTGTACCTGCAAAATAATCTTGCTTTGTTTCTTAAAGCAATATCCATTTTGAGACAAAGAAGTCAAAACAAAACATATTTAAGAATACTATCTAGTCCTATGTTTACTTGCAAATAAACTTTCCTTGTACGGATTTCAAGTCACTTTCCATGAACCTGTTCCTACCTCAACTGCAACATCTCCTTTTCTCATTTTTTCCCCGTTACTTTTCTTGCTTAGCTGCTTAAAGCCTGCAATTTAACCTCAGTGAGAGGTCGAATAACTTTGTATTTATGCCCCAAACACCAAAGACCTTGCTATGCTGGGTTTTTTCCTTTTAAAGGTTTTGTTCCCTGATGGACCAAAATAAATACAGCTAATGTATCAGAGTGAGAAAAAAAAAATGTTCAAAATTTTCTTGTATTTTCATTCTGATTTCAAGACCGTGCCTGCTGCATGAATGACAGTCCATATAAATCACAACTGTGAGAAGGAAGGTTAAGGTTTAAGCAACCTGCAGCGAAAGAATATACTTGGTCCCGTTACAGTGAATTACCCCACAGATATTCTCTTCTGGGTATATGGAAAGAAATAATGTCAAATGCTTCATTACAACCTAAAATATACGATTTTACAAGCCTGCTAGGACATATTCCCCAATATCATAGTTTGGGAGCTGCAGGTAGGAAATATCCCAGAGCAGAATTTGCAATGCATTCTATGAGCATTAATTTGTTTCTTGATAGTTCGAAGTAAAACCAAGAATTATAAATGACCTCTGAGAAGAGAAAACCTGCAACCACAAAATGAGAATTCAGTCCAAGGTTACAGGAGATAAACTGTTTTGCTACTAATTTAAAAAAGACAAATTATTTGTCTGCATTTGTTCCCCAGTGCAGCTACTCGAGCTGTCCATTTCATTTCCTACAGAGCTTTGCTCTTGACAGTCTGTGGGGTCAAAAAATAAGCTCTTTCTTACTGGCTGCCATTTATTTATAAACATGATATTGCAAACCTGAAAGCACTCAACCCTTTTTCTAAGGCAAAGGTCAACTTTAATTCTACTCTGCCTCTTACCAAAACTGACTTACAAAGGAAAGATCAGATAGCTCAGGAAATTGGTAATGAGATACAGTGGTTTTCATCTCTAGGTCACTAATTCTAAATTGACCAAGGTCAACAGTAATCAAAAGTCATTAGCATTTAATGATCCTTCGGTGCCCTGTGAGAAAGAAGCTAGTGATCTTAACCACCACTACAGTCAGCACTCACATGCTGCCTGCTTCAAGGGAGAGGTCAGATCAGATGACTACAGACAGAACTTTCACTCTTGCAGACAGATCTCGCCTCCGTAGACAAACCTTTATACTAATTTTAACTTGGCTCAGAAACCACCATTTTCAAACTGAATAGTTAAATTAACACGGGCTCTCTGAGGGGCAGGCTGTCAGTTGCCTGGTCCTGCTCCTTCACATCAGCAGCTCCCAAATGTCTTTGTTCCCCTACACACACTAAGTCTGCAAAATACAAATGCAAATAGACCCTTCCTCAGAGAGAAAGGTTCTCACTTGTGAGAACCAATGGCACCAGAAGTAACTACTCCATGAGTATCCACAGGGGAACTGCATCACAGTTGATTATGCTGGTGTGTAACTCAAGGACTACATTTTCCATGTGCAGGTAACCTACATTCACCACGTCAAATCGTTGCGTTGAAGCTCCCAGTGGGACAGAAGAGGGGGAGAGGATATTGCTACAGTGCACAACCACACCTGCTCTGCGGCCTGCACACTTCAGTCCCCTGGGACTGTCCTGGTAACAGCACCTTCAGCAAGGGTAAGGGAAACAGAGGGGACTTTTGGAAAGCTTGGTTAGGTGTTGTCATGGAAAACTACATCATGCCAATCCGTTTTACATCTAGGGAAGGTTAGGGAACATGCAGCGCATCACAGCTGGCAGCATTCGGTACGTTACACAGGAAAAGTCTGCTACAGCTTCTTGTTCCCACTGCATTTTAAATTACAGAAGAGGAAAATCATGCCAGTGAAAGAGGAACAGGTCAGTACATCGGCAAACCAAGCACTTGATAAGAAAGACATTCTCAGCCACAGTGGTTCTCACGTCTCAAAAGTGAGAATTAAAACCAATGAGTAACAACTCTTGCAGTGCTTTTACAATTACTAACCCCAATTTTTAGATATGAGAGACCGATTGCTGCTAACCTGAGCCTATTCCAAATAGTTCAAGGAATGGAACCAGACACAACATCCATTAAACTGCACTGTCCTGAACGATTCTCCCTTTGCCACACATTAGAAGCAGTGGATCTTATTACTTGCCCTTAACTTTGTTTCCAGACCCTCCCAGCACACAGTCTCTATTTGAATCCACATGGACATAAAGATGTTCCCAAATTTTTATCTTATCCACTGCTTTAGAGAATCAGATTTATTTTGCTTTGCTGCAAATACTTCAGTCACACTAGACTTCCTTAGCAGTCAGTTATGCTTCAGTATTTCCATCAGTTTCTCCTCCTCTTTACAAGGGAATGGCAGCTACTGCACCATCATGAATTTTCAAGACAAACACATACATACTCCTCAAATTCTGGTTTCAGAATATATTTTTGGGCCTTAAGATGTATTTGTCTATCAGTGTTAGGATATCTTAAATGTTCTTCTTCACAGTAACTCTGTGACACATCAGAACTGCAGCAAAGAAACTAAGGAAGCTGCAAGTAATCAAACAGAAGAGCGTAATTAAGGCACTGTACAAGATAAACACAAATATCCATTAGTTTTATGTATTGTGAACTTTTATATAGTAGGAAAACCTTTACTTTTTCTTGGTATACATGGGGTAGTATCACTTTGGTCTCATAGAGGTGTAAAGGCAAAAGGCAAAGAGCTCTAAGGAATCCTCACACCTCTCAGACAAGCAAACATGCCACCTGCCTGAAGAGCTGCTTTCTTTTCATACTCTCAAAAAACCCTTGCAACCAAGCAGGGAGACAGCACAGCTCTAATTCCAGAGAATGTAATTTTTAAAAGAAAATTACTCCTTTAAATTGCTTTGGATGTGACGAGGAGAAAACGTAGCTAGGGTGGTTATGGACTGTAACCTGGTACATAAAAATCCTGTCACAGAAGGATGTTATCAACAAGTCATTCAGCCTGGTATTAAAGTGGTACATGATTCTCTAGTGAAATATTTATTCAGGATATCAGGTAATCTTGGGGTACAAGTGACAGGGCTGGACAAGTTGATGTCTCAAGATACCTTCCAAACCTGTTTGTTGCTGTTCTTCACCCCACACAGCCAGGGCAGACAGCAGACACTAGCAGACTGCCAACCAGCTCCCCAGTGCTTTAAAATGCAAACACTTTCCAGACGTTGGACTCTCTTGGTTTTCACGGCAGCTTGCCAAGCTACCAAACTCAGAGAGGGCAGCAGGATCAGAAAACAGATGAGCCAGGCCCCAAAAATGGGAAGTTTGCAAATTTGAATGAAGTGATGTCTTACTTAAGCTTCCCCCCTCAGTTTTCTGACACACGTATAAGGCGCTTTTGTAACCAAGGCAGGGGATTGGAATTCAGCTTAATGGCAGAAAACACAACCAATGACAACTTCCACCACAAAAAGCTTTTAATCTTTTCCTTCCAAGATTCCCATCTCTTACTTCCCTCTTTTGCCTCATCTATCAGCCCTTTAAGATAGAAACTGCTGCTTTATCACTTATTTACGGAGTGCCTCACAAAACAGAGCTTCCACGCCAGCTCAGGTATCCGAACATTTGTAAAACAGAACAACGAACAACAGCCAGCGAAATCTGAGAAGTTACCAGAGACAGTATCAGGGCGGAATCATCTCGAATTATCAGAGAAAGCTAATGCTGGGCATAAACAATATTCTGCTGCAAAACTCATTTGCACAAGTTTCTACAACAGGTGATCCAAATTTCTTCTGACAGCATAACACATGGCCTATCATCATCAGACTTCTGTTTTAATTGAGCCTACCCTAGCACTGCTGCTTTCATCGTAACTGTTCAGTAAATTTAGGAAAAAAAAAATTTCTCACAAGCTCTAACAAGCAAGTAGCCAAAACATAAAAATTACTGTTGCAACTCGCCTTTTTTTCCCTCAGCCTTAAAGGACAAGCTAAATGAATCCCATGTTGCTTCTGGAAGGTGTTTCCTCTGGGGCAGAGCCGAGGATCACTGGCAGGGAAACACAAGGGAAGTTATTGTGTAGTTAGCTCCAGCGTACTTACTGTGGGGGATTTAAGAGGTGAAAAAAAAAAGAAAGTACTGCAGTCCACATTCAACTTGGGCAATCCTGCAGAACTTACTTCAAACGAAGGCCCTAGCAGATTTGATTTGCAACTGTGCACTGTGACATCCTGCACACACACTCTTTAGGAAACGGTGAGAACAGTTCTCCCCCACTAAAATAAAAGCTATTTTGAGCTAACTCTGGTGTAAAAGTTAAGTAACGCCAAATAGAGTATTGTACACGTATAACCCAACACTACCTCTCTGCAAAAAAACAATCAAAAACCCCAGGGCACAGATTAAAATTTAACACACAGATCACATGCTGAAAACAAAGTACGGCGAGGACTAAAAACACGGCAAAAAATCTGCATTAGCACTTCTCAGATGAGACGGTCTGTGGAATTAGACATGTTAGTAACCACAGTTCAGGAACGCTAAGGTATCTTAACTTCAGTTCAAACTTTTCCTCTAACTCACAACAACCCGCTACTCCCTCCTGTTTCAAAATGCTTCAGCACTCAGGAAACACCACATTGCATTTATAAAGCTCGAAGTTCACAGGATGCTTTCTCAAAACAAACAGGAAAAAGGTGAACTGTAAAGGTGTGGGCCCTTACGTGAAACTACTGAACCTTCAGACACAGGAACATCAGGAAGTTCGGCCAACAGCGTGGGGAAAGGAGGTGGTATTTAAGCCAGACCAGGTATAACTATTAATTGTGCCTCAGGAAAGTTTACCGAATTAATGCTTAAAGTACGTCTTTTATAAAAGAAGCTTTACTTTAAGCAGGAGGAAAGCCCAAGTTTCAGGCTGACACAAGGGAACGCGTCCCGGTGAAGGCTCCAGCCTGGCCACAGCCGGGTCCCGAGCCCGCTCCATCGGGTCACCACCGGCACCGCCGCGAACCTACCCCTCTGCTGCACAAAAGGCGACCGAGGGGACACCAACACCCGCCGCGGGCACACACCGCGACTCCGACCAGGCGAAGGCCGTGCCCGGGGGGCTCTTTGTGCGGAGAGACCCGGCGGCTCCGCTCCGCTCCGCTCACCGACCGCCCCCGCCCGCGCTCCGCGAGTTCCGCGGCGCTGCCGGCGCTCAGGTGCGGCCGCCCCGCCCTGCCCCGCCCCTCACGGCGGCGCCTCCGCGGGGCGC
>VZTI01004728.1:116494-179658 GCA_013397865.1 Struthidea cinerea
TGAAACATATTCACACTGCGCATACGAGATGAAATAAGTTGGGACACGACCTAATGATATCTATTTTTAAAACAAAATAAATTAGGAATGAGCTTTTTTTAACATTAGGAATCCCATTAGAGTTCAAGCATTTCATGGCTTATTGCAACCAACCTGTTTGAGGATTTGCCCTCTAAGAAAAAAAGTGATTTTTTTCTGTGTGTGCACCGATATCTCTGAAAAAGAGAGCTCACCCTTCCCTTTAGACAGCAGTTTTGTTAGATTAAGAGTTATAAGGAAAAATACTTTGTATGTGAAACCTTTGTGCTTGCTTACCCACTCTTATTCACAACCTCCAAGCAAAAAAAAAAAAACAAAACCACCAAACCCCCCCAAACAAACAAACAAAACAAAACCCAAACAAACAACCCCCAGACCCAACAGCTTACAAGAGAAATTCCTCAGGCTGCAGCAGCCGCGTTTCATCTCAGGGCCAGCAACAGGCAGCCAGAGGGAAGAAACACTCTTCCCTCTCACATTTATCTGTTTTTTCCCAAATAAACTCAATCACACGAGAAGAGATTAGTGCCATACAGCCTTCCTTGCAGGAGCTGTTCCTCTCCTGCTGCTCATAGGGTGCCCAGGTGAGAAATAACCCAAAACACGAAAACCAACCAAGAAACCCAACCCCAAACGCCAAAACTTTTTATTTCTTAGCCGCTGGAGAAATAACCAAGAGGGATCGAGCATTTTCAGGACCAGCACCCAGGATTATCCAGGAGCTTCATAAATAAGGGATTTCTCATAATGCCAGCATATGTAGCCACGTGGGAAATTAAAATGCATTGCTAGCATTTATTTTTAAAAGCATAGCAAAAGGCTTTGCTTGAAGCCCTAGGGCAAGTTTGGGTTTGGTTTTTTTATTTTTTTATTATTTTCCCTTTGAAGAAACAATTATTTCTGGAATTGCTGCTGTGTTCCAGCTTTAGTCTCCCATGAACACTCATTACCTGTATTATATACACATTATTCTAGCAGATACCTTCACAATGTGAAATTAGGCATATCTGTGGATAATCAGCACCTTGCTTTTCCCATTTTAATATTTTAGCGATTAAAATAGAGAAGAAACCAAACAGCAACAATAATGACTGTACATACACACACACACACTTCATAGCTGTTATGGGTTTTACCAGCAAAGCACACGCTTTAAATTACAGTGTGTAAATGATCATTTAATTGGGGCTTGGGAAGCCAGCAAAATAATCGTTGTCTGAAGTGAACTGTAGGAAAACACTGCAATTTTCCATCCTTTCTGCAGGCTGAAGGTAAAAGGCCCTTTTGCAAGGTGGTCAAGTTGTGGGGAGAAGCCTTTTCCTGCGGGTTAGAGGAGGTTATTCTGCAGCCTGAATTCGAAATGCCATGGTAGGAAAACAAATTCTGGCTTTAATCCCAGCACGTGCAGGAGTTAAAAGGTGAAGTTTTAGAACAAGATAATCTTTAAGGTCTCTTCCAACCCAAGCCTTTCTATGGCTCTACGATTTTTCTGCACATACACTTCTGACTGAGAGGCAGTCAGGGGCTGCCCAAATTGGGGGCTCTACTCAATGACATTTATTTTGCTTTTTTTGGACTCCTCCTGCATTTCCAGCCCAGTTTTCTTTTGGCTGTGCAGAGGGGTTTGGACCATGACTACCTAGCTTCCCCCGGAGAGCTCCAGGCCCTGGTTTAATACCAGTGTCCACATGGAATTAAACTCAAGGAGCCGCCACCACCCTGGAGCGGACTTGGCACACCCAGCTGAAGGTGCAGGACACTGTACACAGCACTGGAGCACCAGTCCCAGCCCATCCTCAGCCCTCTTCCCTGGCAGGGGCTTACGGACACGGGATGCCAGGTGACGGTGCTGCTTGTCTGCGTGGTCCAGCTCAAACACACCCTCGCAGCTCACTGGCACCGAAGCGCTGATGTTTGGAGCTGCAGGCTCTCCTCTTCCTCCTGCGCTCGCACACCCGGTAGTCATTCCCTGCTTCGGAGCACACAGACCTGTCTGGGTTAAACACACCTCGCTGCCTTTCTCGGGGATGTCTTTAGTTCCAAGCACTGCCGTTTGCTGACAAGTTTCAGCTCAACTCCAGAGCAAATGAGCCACCAAATAAGCCAGACCTGGCCAGAGCTGCAGCACTGGGCCACCAAAACCCAACAGAGGAGTTGAAGTGCCAAGCTCATTGTGCTGCTGAATGTTTCATCTCTCCTTGTGCTGTCACCCTCCAGGGTGACTATATATATGAAAGATGTATGAAACAGCTCACGAGGAAGAGGAGCCATAGCCCAAGAGCAGCTGCAGAGAAGGTCTTTGGGACACCCCTTCATGGCTTTGGGGTCTTGCCTCATCCCAGCCCAGGTTTCTGGACAAGATCCAGCATTGCCTGTGGTAGACCAAGGGCTGCGCTACCAGGGAAGGTAAAACCAAACCAACTGCGTGCTGGGGAGAGCTGATCAAAGGATTTTAGCTGGTGTTTCCAGAGCCATTTAACTGGGATAGGTTCTGCTCTGTGGTGGTGGTGGTGAAAAAAGCCAAGTATTTGTATTGAGTCACATTCAGACTCATCCATTCTTGTGTCACAGGTCTATTTTCCAGGTGTTGAGCACTGCTTTCCAAAGGCTTACTAACTTGAAGAGCCGTTTAAATATTCATTTCCCGGTTGAACTTGCATGCTGGGTAGGTTCTTCCAAGTGCTCCAGGGTATAATTAGTTCCTCCAAAAGCATCTTCCTACCAGACACTTTGCTAGCGCTGACCACATTTCCCCTCCACATCTCCCCTCCTCCCCAACCTCTTAAAGCCTCACTGAATTTCTGTGCACAGCCTCCCACAAAGGTTATCATCTTATGTTTAATAGTGGGGAAAACGACAGCACACGAGATTTACTGCAAATGGAAGCCATTACTGGAGCAGTTATCAAATGAAAGAACAATATAATAATGTCTAGTCATAAAGATATGAAGAGTTGCCTGTCAAAGGCAAACACCTGACTTGTAAAATTAGCCTGTGCAGCTGCTGGAAGCTTTTGGCAGTCAGAATGAGGTCCTTGCAGCACATGGCTAAGCACCCAGGTGTTTTGCAGCTATGTAGGCTGGAAACTGGGCACCCAAACTGGGACCAGCTGGGGTGAGATGCATCGACATCCCAAGGCCACAGGACATCTGCATGAAGCAGAGCCAGGGGGAGAAGCTCAGCGCCATCCCAAATAACCCCAGTGGAGTTGTAACATCCCCTGGGCTGATTGAGGCATCGCATGCCTCTCAAAGCCAAACCTGTTACCTCCAGCTCCAGCTGTAGCTCATTGAGGCTGCTGCCCCAGTTTTTTGGTTAAGTATTAAATAACTAGTAGCAGATGGTGTCAAATTTTGTCTGCCCCTTGACCCATAAGGTCAGGTCGCACAGGCTGTGAAAGTGCAGCCAGAAGATGCTGATTTCCAGTCCAGTGTATTGACACGGATGACTTTCCTCATCTTTCCCAGTCCTGCCCTCCTGCCAAGAGTTGGGGCAGAAACCCTTTCAGGCTTAACCAAACGGTCATTAACCTTTCCAAAATAAAAATACATGGATGAGTGGGTGCCAGTGTCCATCCCAAGGGAGGGAAGTGTTATATCAGCAGGGGGATGTTGCCTCACTCCTGTGTGAGAGCTGACATCTCCTGTTGAGCACTGTCCAGCCTCTCTCACCACACGCACTCAGCTCTTTCCCCATCCCCCCAAAAAATCACTTTGAGCAGCACAGTCAGTTCTCACCAGCCCTTTTCCACCAGCCACAGTTTCTGTGGCAAGCTCCTAGACTCCATTACAAGAGCTTGTGCTTCTCCTGCAGCCCTTATAGCTGGAATTTGTCATCCTTAGGCCCCAGGTGCAACAGTCCAGGTGCTTTTTAACCTTTTCTCATCTATCTCAGGAGGGTCTGTGGTCCCTGTGGCAGCCAGAGGTGCTGCCTATCTATTTGGTGAGTGCAGTGTCACTTCTTTTGGTGTCTGGATGCGAAAGTGTTGGCCCCTGTGACTTGTAGAACAGTTTCAGGCATGGAAAAAAGCCTGGCAGGAGCTGTCTCAAAACTGGCTGCTAATGGAGATGGTCAGCTTAGCCTGACCACAGAGAAAATCCCATCACAGCCTCGCTAGCAACACTTGCTTTTAGACAGCATGAAGATTTCTGTCTTTAGCCAAAGCTTGAGAAAGAGCTGAAGTCACTGTAGTAACTTCAGGAGCATCTGCACTTCTCAAACATGCCAGACTAAGGTGTTTGGTGCAAGTCAAGGGGTCCAAAACCCAAAAAAGCTGCTTTTCAGCATCGTCTTTTGGAGACAAAGCTCAAAGGTTGTCTCAGAGGGAGCCTTTATGTCCCCAGAGACTAAAAAGTATGCAGGAAAGCTTCCCTTAACTTGAAACTTTATATCGACCGTGCAAACTGCAGAGAGACACCGTTGTCTGAATGCCAGGTGAAAAAACCTCTGCTTCTGTCAGTAAAAAATAGAAATAAAAAGATGAGACACGGGTTTTTTTGGGTTTTGTTTTTTTTTGTTTGGTTGGTTTTTTTGTTGTTGTTGTTATTGTTGTTACCACAATCAAGGAACCACAGTCTGTGGTCATGTTTTTTTCTGTTCTCTCAGGGTTGTCCATCAAAAGGAAAAAAATGGGAACCTGAGGTTTTCCAGGTATGGGTGGGTTGCAGCAGACCTGTGGTTTTCCCCCTGACCTTGGGAACACAGAGGTCTGTTCCAGTCCTCAATGAGTGTCACCTCCCAAAATCTGTGGGTGTTCAAGCCTGCCTCAAAGTCCTCGGAAATAGTCTTAATAACTGGGAAGGTCTCTGCAAGCAGCTGCTTGCAGGATGTGATGAAAGAGCTGCACAAGTTCCCCCAGTTTCTGGCTGGTCCAGCCCACGGAGGCTTAATTTGCTTCTGAGCTCTGATGATGAAATAAGCTGGTGCTTAGTAGAAAAACTAGAAAGGAAAATGATTATTGAATTTTACTGCAAAACCCCAAGGCAGAGTGAGGAGTAGGATGTGAAAATGTTTGAGGAAATTAAACCAGCGATAGGGAAGGGCAGAGTGTTAATAGCACCAGCCTTAATTACCCCAATTTACAATGGGTGCAGCCCGTAATAATTTTCAAGTATCGTTCAAGTGATCACAACAAGTTTGACCCACCTCTTCTTAAATAAAATGCTGTAATTATTAATAGTCCTGCATTATCAGGAGCTGCCGGAAGCAACAGCTCAAGTCTGTTACTGCAGAGCAAAAGACTTGTGCAGAAGTCTCGCCCTTGGTAATTCAGTGCACGTGGGCCATGGACCAAGCAGGAGGCAGAGGGTGTGTGTAGGTGCCAAAAAGCTAGAAGCAGAGAAGTTCTTCAGCCTTTTCTCAATATTCTGTGAGAAGACTGTCTTTCTTATGTAAACTATTTTAAACAAGGTCACAGTTTCATAAACTTCTTGCACCCGCAAGCCGTTTTGCAAGATTGTTACGGCTTTGACTTTGAAAATATTTTGGAAAAGGTATCTTAGGACTTGGCCAATCCTCTCAAGGAGTGGATGGCCGAGGAACCAATTACCTATTGCCATTCAACACACTTTTTGTGATCTATCCTATAAAGTAGTCAGAAAATTATTAAAGCAAAAAGCTTCGGTTTCCACTGTTCATGAGCCTGGTCGTTTTCTTTATGCGCCTCGGATGTAACAGCGACAGGTGTGCAAGAGGGTGTCCACAGCATCTACACAGCATGTGGGAGGGGGCATGGATGAATCTTAACCTCCTACAAAGTGGCTTGAGGAGATCACACGTGCCTTGTTTCTCTGCCAGAGATACCCACTCGCTCTTCCCCATCCGTCCCTTCGCATGTCTTTCGATGACGGTGTATTGGTGGGGTGGGTGGCCTGACCTCAGCTCCATGGGGAGAGCTGGTAGCAGTGATATTCAGGGGCTTTGCCTGCTGCTGAGTGAGTGTGCGTTTTTTCATCCTGTCCTTTTGGTGCCTGGAGGAAGAGGACAGGCTCCCTCTGCTCCTTGATTCTGTGCAAGAGGGATGGATTAGCCCTGAGTGAGGCATCTTGAGAGCTGTGACCATCTGGCTGTCATTAGTTTGACTTGATTTGATGGAAATGGACAAATGCAACAATTAGTGTAGCAAAAACTCCTAATTAAAAAAAAAATAGAGGAAAAAAGATGATGGTGATTGAGGATGGATTTTTTAAAATTTTGTGCATGACATAAAAAAACCACATTAATTAAAATCAAGGCATTTTTTTATTCATAGAATCATGAATCATTTAGGTCAGAAAAGACCTTTATGATCATAAAGTCCAGCCACTAACCTCATATGGCCAAGCCCACCACTAAACCATGTTCCCACCTCCACATCTATATGTCTTTTAAACCCCTCCAAGGATGGTGACTCCACCGCTCTCCCCGGTAGTGTGTTCCATGCTTAGCAACCATTTTGGTAAAGAATTTTTTCCTAATATCCAATCTTATCCTCCCCTGGTACAACTTGAGGCCTTTTCCTCTTGTCCTATCAGTTGTGACCTGGAAGGAGAGACAGACTCGTTTTCAGGCAGTTGTAGAGAGTGAGAAGGCCTCCCCTTGCAGTAATGACGCATGGGCAAGGACTTTGCTCATCAGATGGAGAAAGGCAAAGCCGTTTATTGTGCAGTCAGGATTCCCTAAATCCCAGCACCCAGCAGGATATAACATCATATAAACAGGAAAGATGTTCACCACAGTGTCTCCCAATCACCTGGGGTATTACACAGATTTTACCTAGTAGGTAATAGGCAAACAATGCCCTATAAGGCCACAAACTACAATGAACACTTCTCATAGGCCCAGTCTGTCCATAAACACACAATCCTCTCTCAGTCTGTCTGCGGTGACCTGGATGCACTCCCAGGGTCACCTCCGGGCCCAGGAAAGAGGCCCTCTCTCTGATCCTCAGGGCCTGTCTCTCTGCCACCACCGAGAGCACTCCAGCATCCCCTGGGCACCCTTTTCTCTGGGCTGAACGCCCTCACCTCCCTCAGCTGCTCCTCACAAGATTTGTGCTCCAGACCCTTCACCAGCTCCATTGGCCTTCTCTGGGCACGCTCCAGCGTGTCCTCAGTGCCTTTCTTGTTTGTATTTTTATTCTTGTATTGGCTATCCTTGCATCCCAGCGCTCTTCTGTTAATATTATTGTTACGGTGTCCTTGCATCTGTTCGCCTCACTTTGTAGCAAGCTGCTCCAGGGTCCCTGGACCTGCTGACAGGTCACATCTTTGGGCCACAGCCCTTCAAGTCCTCCGCTCTCTGTTGCCGTCTTCTCTCCTCCTGGTTTGGGAAGCCACTGGGTGGCAAATGCTTTGAGTGTGATGGTCCTGCCATAGCACCACCAGTACGTGGTGGATGACGCTGCCGCCAGCCCCTGCTTGGGGGGAAGAGGGGCGACCACCTTTTTTGTTCACTTCATAATAAAACCCACAAAATTAGTTTTAAAAGGCCACGTAGCAGAGAGGATTAACGAACCTGAAAATGAAACCGAGTGGTTTATGGGGCTTTTTTTTTTTTCCTCCAGTCTCCTCCGATTCAGCCAGTGAACCAAAACTCCCCATTATTTATGGAGCTGAACTGAGTTGCACGAACACTCAAGAATTAAATGCAATTAAATATGTGTATGCAGCCCAAGAGCAAGGTGATTTCTCTGCGAGTTGTCTTGCTGTGTATTAAGAGTTGCTGCTGGTGGGCTTGTCGCCGAGTTACATTATTTCCCCTGAGATCAAAACAAATCAACATTTCCCCGCTCGGTGTTTTTGCAGACGATGTTTCAGTAACAGCTGAACAGCAGGGTCTGGAAGAAAACGGGATTATAGACAGAATACTAAAGGAGGAAAAATTCAAAGACTGTAGGAACTCAAGGAGAGGAGATGGAACAAATTATTATTATTATATATTGTTATTATTTTAAGTTACTTGGTTTAAAATGATACCGTGTGTGTTTTCTCATGGTCAGAATTTTAATCCAACTGTACCATTCCCTCGCAAATTATCAACCCGAAGCAATTTGATAAAACCGGGCCAGAATACGGCCAAGGAGATGGGAAGAAAAAAGAGCAGGAGATTCAGAAATAAGGGGACCAACCTCTAAACATGCCAGATTTCTGGTTCTGAAGGAAAAATCACAAGAAAAATATAACTGCAGGCTCTCAGATAGGATACATTGCAGCGTATACAGTTCTTCCATTTAGGGAACAACCAGGACATTATATTGCTGTTTTTTTCTTTGATTATACACACTTCTGCTAGAGGTCAACATCTTAAGATTATCTTTTTTGTACAATGTTCTGGGAGCACTTTTGCTGTGTCTTTCCTCTGTCAATCTTCAGCTTTCCTCTCCTGACAGCTGCTGGCTTCCCTAAATGAAGGACAGGCTTTTCTGCAGTGAAAGATGCTTTTTCCTTTAGGAAAAAAAAAAAAAAAAGACAAAGCACAAAACCGGCAGGGGGGATATAATTGTACTCATCACCTGAAGACAGATATATTGCAATTTTTATGTGGTGCTTGAAGGATATGATGAAAAGTCCAGTTTGCTCATCTGGGTTTAGTGGGAGAAATTGAGCTGTTTTTCTGCAGGTGCATGAGAAACTGTGGGAATAAGGATCCCCACGGTCTTTGGCTGGACTGATACCCACGGGGGACATCCCTCCTCGGTCAGGACAGTCTCCCATCTCTTGGACTGCCTGGTCCCCACAATCAGTGTGCTCTCAGAGTTTTACAGGACTGGAAACCACTGGAGAAGATGGGGCAGGCTCTTTGCTGGTGCAGACAGTGGGGCCCCTCTCAGTTTTTAGGGTGATCACTGCTCACACCATGCAATTATCAGCTCTACTTCATCTCGCTGGGAACAGGACAGGTCTTGGGGTCAGCTTCAGCCTGGGGGTGCTGTGCTGGCAACACAAGCCTAATTTATTATTTAATAAGAAGTGGCTGTATGCATGACTTTTATCATCCTTAATGCTCCTGTTTGCAAACCTCTTTGTCAGATTTGGTGTGAGATACAAATGTCCTTTAATTTGATGAAATAAGAAATAAATCCCATCTGGCTCAGCTGGCTTGAGCACCCTCCAGCCAGAGCAGCTGTACTGTTTTACACCTGCAGAGATTTTGGCCCAAGTTTTGCTATAGCTGAGCCCCAGACAGTAAAAGCTGACATTGATTTTCGATTCTCCAAGTAAAAAAAAAATGGATTTTTTTTTCCATGCAGGCAGGCAGAAGAATGTTACCACCAGAACAGCTTTTCTCAGCATGAAATTGGGCTAATCACCCTCTGGCAGCCTGCATGGTAAAGAGCATGATCCCACAGAAATGTGGGAAAAATCCCCCAAACTCACATTCAATAAAAATGTTTCCTCATACGTAGAAATGTCATTGATTTGTATCGTGGACTTACCTGAGAAGAAATTAACTCTACCCTAGCTGAAACCAGGACAGACACAATTCCTCACAGATGTTTTCCTGGCATGGCAGGGCCTGCATTTCAAGCTCTTTTCCCACTGTATGTGCATAATATAGTGTGTCCCACCTGGAACTTACAGAAAATTAGTTACCTGTCGTTCCATGTTTCTGTCAGAAGTATCCTAAAATTTTTAAAGCTTGAAGATGACTGAGATCCAGGACAATGGCAGAAAATACCAGAGAGCATCAGTAGGTCCAAACTTATGTTTCTGACAATTTTATAAACAATTCTATTTAATTAAAAACTCCCTCCTTAGCTCCCAGTGTAGGGCTATTTATAGATGGTGGGCGAAGGAGAAGCTCCTCTGATAATCTTGTGTATCTCTTTTGGTTTTTTGAGGTTTCTCCACAAATATTCATCCTAGTGCATGTTAAAGCAGCCTATTTTTGGCCTCTTCTCATAGTAGGGTCTTATTAATTTGTTGCAAAGGGTGCAATAAATAATAGTAATGAACACCAACGTTTGGCATGAATTCAACTAGAAAAATACATGACATAATGAGTGACTCCCTCGTGCCAAATTTGGCTTAAGGGTCTCCCACCAGATCCCTGATAAGGTTCTTCTCCTAAATTAGCCAGATCTGAAAAGGGCAAAGCCCTCCTGTGTACAGCTGCCAGTGTGGCAGGAGACAACACGTGCATCTCCAGGAAAGAGTATTTTCATCTTTAGGATAAACTTGAAACTGAGTTTTATTTATGTAACCAAAACATCTTTGATGATTCACTTCCCATCATTGCTGCACAGTATTCAGGCTATAAATAGCTGTGTTTTAGGTATAAAAGACTTGCAGACCGTCCTTCCCATCGTCTCCAGTGTGACAGAGCAACTCCAGCAGGGTTAGTGGCTGCTGGGTATAAAGGGAATATCAGTCATACTTCATTTGTCATCAGGTATCCGGGCTGGATGGACTTGTCAGGATACATGGGGATCAGCACCAGGAGAGACCCTTTCATCCTGCAGTGAGGCATTTAGGGTGAAGACAGAGATAACTGGTGAAGTATTTCCTAGCTGGTCACCCAAGGACAAGGAGCATTTGAAAGGGAGCTGGAGCTTTCCTTGGCCGAATACTCATTAGAACAAATGAAGACAAATAAATGTGCAGTGAAAACCTTTTCTAAAATAGTGATGTAGCCTGCATAATCTTTATAAATGCACTGGCCAAGGAAACTGATTTCCTGTAAGTGTGTGGAATGGAAAAGTACCAGAGGTTTCAGAGGAAGGTCAGGTGAGTTCTGGTTCAGGGGAGGATTAACTCCACCACAGCTGGGAGTCTTTAATGAAACGTGTCCCATTAAAGACAGCGGACACAGGGCTCAGCAGCAGCTTTGCCATCCCAGCTGCTTTGGATATGAGCCTGAGCATGCAATGCAAATCCTGATATCCCTGAGACAACAACCCCTTATGTATCCACAGCAATGGCATGGTCCTGTTGGCCAAGTCCTTTGTTAAAGAACTTGCTGCTGTGGGAGTTACCATAGAGTCAGGGAATATCCTGAGCTGGGAGGGACCCACAAGGATCATCAAACCAGCTCCTGTTCTGGGAAGGGTGAAAGGTAGGCACTGAGGTGATAGCTGTGTGTTGGGGACCAGTAGAAAATGACGAAGCCTTGTGGAGGGTCAAGGCATGTGCTGATGGCTGCTGACTGGAAATGGTTATGACAGCCAGATGTCCGTGGTGCTGCCAAGCACAACCCAGCCACAACACTAAGTCATGCTCTTGAGTAGAGGACATCAAACCGTAAAACACTGTGATTGCTGTAGTGCCGGTGGTGGAGCTCAACGTTGTGTTCATGTATTGCTTGAGTTTTCCAGCTTGAGCCTCTGGGAGTAAAAATAATCCAGGACTTGATTCCTAGATGTAGAGTGGATGCTCTGCAGGGCTTAAGCAGAATGCGGCTGGATGGCCTAGAAGCTGGGTGGTCTGAAAACACTGGGGTCATACACAGCATGCATGGCACCTGCTGGAGGGTGTGTGCTGGCCACATTCCTAAATGCTTCCACTTTTGTGGTTTTGTGCTTTTGGCTCTTAATTACTGGTGTTTTGAAGAAAGCCACTGGATAAGATAAAGATTCCCCTGTTCTGGGAAAAAAAAAAATATAAATCACAATATAATTCAGATATAGCAGTGTTCAGGAAGACTTCAATGATGCAGCCTCATGAGCTCCGAGACAGAGCAGCTTCTTGTGGAAGGAAGGAGCAACACAGGCTGCCCTGACAGCGTGGGCTACGTGCAGTTTACCCCCTTTAATGTGGACGTCCCGCTGCCCCCCACCATCCTTGTCTCTCCCAAGATGCTGGGAATGGCCATGGGCATGGAGCAAGCGCTTGCCCTGTGCCTGGTGAGCGTCCATCAGCAGCAGACTGATAGGAAGGAGGAATCTGCGGGGAGATCAGCAAACCGATTCGGACACCAGACCAGGCACCCGCAGCCGCTCTTTGAGGAGCACGTTTGTACAGGAGCTAACAACTCTGCTACGCTTTCATACGTCATTAGGCTAATGGGCTGCTTAAATGGAGTCATCAATCATTTTGTTATTAAACCCCTTTGTGCCTGGCAACAAATTGATGGGAAACGAAAGCATTAGTAGGTTGTTTGATGATTATAAAACAGTACTTGTAAAGCTCCCACTGCTTCAGCGGAAGGTGAAAAAGCACGGAGGAGCTAATTGATTGTGCCAAAACAAGCCTCCAAAAGTGCTGCGACTTAAATAGAAATAACCAATTGAGTTGCCTTTTATTTGTTCTGACATGCTCCAGACTTTCAAGCATACGTTTGGGTCACATTTGCAGCTTCCTTCCTACAAATCCTGAAACTTGCAAATCTTAAAAAAAATACCTAGAAAAAAAGGAAAACTGAGAGTCTCGTGAAACCTGTAGTTCTAGCAGCTTGTACCTTAAGGAGGGTGAACTGACACTAGTCTCCTTATTTCAGAATTAAAACACTATATTCTTGCTCAGAACTTACTGAGTACCTAAAAAATTTCATCTTTCTGCTTTTGCTATTGGATATCTTTCTTTCAGTAACCAGATGCAGGGAGATACTCTAATAGTGCCCCACTTAATTCTGCACTGAAGCTTTGCACTTAAACCACGAATAAAACTCTTCCGTCTCACAATCGCATTGTTAAGTTTAACTTCCATATTACGGTCATGGGTTTTTCAAGGAAACCACATTTTGTGCATCACATCCTGTATGAAACACATTTTGGCTTTTCCCAGGAAGCAGTTAAAAATCACCTTTATTAGCCCTGTCAACAGGAGCTGTCGAAATGCTGTAGCCCAAATTGTTCATTCCCACAGCTGTAGCTCCTCGAGGAGAACAATGAAAGGTCAAAGGCAAAGGCTGCCCATTTTCCTTTAGCACCGAGGTCTAAGTCTTTCCTCAGACCTTATCAGCTCACAGCCTTGAGCGGCACAGAGCAGGTGAAGGCATCGGTTGTTCACTCTCTCTTCCAGCATAAAGAAAGTGTCTTTAAATGGCCCTAGCTTGAGCTGCATTCAAAAAGAGGCAAGAGGAGATCTCAGAATCACAGAATATTCTGAGCTGGGAGGGACCCACAAAGATCAGTGAGTCCAACTCTTAAGTGAATGGCCTGTACTCACAACCGTGGTTATTAGCACCAGGCTCCAGCCAGCTGAGCTGGGGAGAGGAGCCGGGGCCTCCCTTCACAAGGATGCCAACACGTAGGTGCTCACTTCGATTCAGGAGCAGCACTCGGACTGCACAAGCACTTGGAAATCTCATTTCAGAGATTTCAGGTGAAACACTTTGGGCTATGGACCTCTTAGGGGTTGAGGGAAGAGAGTTCCATCGCTGCCCACAGGCTTCAGTGCAGAGAGCGCAGAATCACAGACTGGTTTGTTTTGGAAGGAGCCTGAAAGACCATCTGGTTCCAGTCCTGCTGCCATGGGCAGGGAAACCTTCCACTAGACCAGGTTGCTCAAATTCCAATCCAACCTCGACTTGAGCACTTCCAGGGATAGGGATGAACCACAAGGTGGAAAGAGTCTCCTGCTTTCTTGTGCCAAGCAAATTTTGAATACCGACCTTGTGTTTTGACTCTGACTGGTCCAAAAGCCAGTCGGGTCAGCTGTCTGACTATCAAGGGGCTTTTCTACTTACACAGCATCTTGAATTATATAAATATGGGAATATGGGAAGCAAAAGGCTTTTGAAGCTTGATTGTGTCACTCCAGCAGATGAGAAACAGCAGACTTGTCTGCTTCCTAAGCCCCACCTAATAAGTATCTTTCGCCCTCAGCTCCGATTCCGCTGCAGAGAGCGCGGTCCGGCCCCCTGGCAGAGTGCCTGGGGAGGGTTAGGGCTGGTCACCTTGCTGTGACACGCTCCAGACAGTGGCCTTGCAGAGCAAACAGACCTTCATTTCACACCGAGAGGACAGCAGAGCAAATTGAAAAGCTCTGGGAAGCAATGCAGGCAGCATCAGTCTTCTGCCTGTCTACTGAACGTGCTAAAGACAAAACAGCTCCCTAAACCTCGGCGTGCTATAAAAATGCCAAAAGCAGAAAAAAGAAGAGACAACTATTGCACTGTTATCCATAACAATTTTATGTCTCAGAATCCTCTGTGTATGAATTTTTCATCTTTTTCTTTAATATGTACTGGCACGCCAGAAAGTATCATAAAAGAGAAAGAGAGCATCAGGAGTAATATAATGATGGGGAGAGGAACAAATAAGAGCGAGCAGGCCCCACGATCTGGAAAGAGAGCTTGTTCTCAGATATTTGAGGGTGGAAACAACTTTTATTTTAATTTCCTTATTGAAGCTGACAGCCCTAATTCTTCCTTCATCACTAATTAGACAAGTAACCATGACTAAGTCAGTTTAGTTGGAGACTAAATAATGAAAGAGAAAAATCCCAAATTAACATTTCCACTTTAAACATTAATTCAGGGAAGAATTAACGTGACTCGGATGCTTATTTTTGCATTTCTGCATCTTAAGAACTCTGGGCTTCTCTCTAAAATGTAACTTAAACTGAGGTTTGAATTCAACTTCCTGAGTGTGTATTTTCTTGGGGCTGGAGCATCCCTGTGGTGTGCTTTACCCATAAGCTCAACCCTAACTCTCTCCATGTTGCTTTCTGGAGCTGTAACCAAATAGATGGTGTTAATAATACCCACTCAGGCCGCATGCTGTGCCCAACCTTGCCTCCTAACAGAGAACCCCTTACTTTTAATGCAAGTGAGTATGATAGCAAATTGATACATTTTCCCGTTTATTTTGGTTTTGAGAGGAGCAGCGGATTAGCGAAGGAAGCAGATGCACAAACATTGCAGGAGCACATGGGACATTGGCTGGTATAATCTGCCACAAAGTCACCGCTCACTCGTGTCCTCTGAAATATTAATCAGCTGCTGTGCTGGCAGTGCCATCGCTGCCTCCACACCGAGCTCGTTCCTGCTCTATTCCTCGAGGAGGTGGCTGTTCCCTGCTGGAGCTGCTCCGTGATGTGGCACCAGGGGTGAGCTGTGTCTGACGCCGAAGCAGATGTGAATTTATGAAGTTCTTTTTCTCCTGGAATCCTTAAGCTCAAATATAATTAGCTGAAAGCCTTTGCTAATGCCATCATCCTCCCGACGGGGTGCCTTTCTGCAAGATCAAGGTAAAACCTTGGCTGATGAAGGACTGAAGGTGCAGCCAGCATGAAGCACAGGGCAGGTGGATGCTACAGCCAACAATTAAACCCCTCTCCCCTTCCCAGCTGTGCCCAGGCACTGCAGCCCCTGCCCCTCCTGCACTCCCACACCCAGGCTTCTTCCACGCTTTCCCAAACATGGAGCAACTTCACAACGGAGATACGTAGTCACAGACCTGACTTTGAACCCACTCTGTGTGTGACACAGAGAGGCATTAAATCCACAACTCTGGAGACACCAGCTCCGTGACAGCCTTGCTCTGCCGCCTCTGCCGGCTGTGCTTTGATGATTCAACGCTGCTGAAAGTCTCACAGTGAAAGGGCAGGAATACATCATGGCTCTGCAGGCTGCTTTTAGCCAGACAGCTGAACTCCTGGCACGCTGGCACTATTATTTTTGTTAACAATATGGAAGATGGTAATGTGAGAGCGGGGCCTGGGGCTGGTCTGCAAAGGGCACTCTGATCACCTGCAGGGGACTTATCTCTGTAATGCAGCCAGTCAAGCTTCTGGTGCATGTCCTTCTGTTAATGGTAGATGAGAAGAAGTCCCCTTGGAGTGGGACTGCCAGCAACCAGCTCTCTGAATGGGCAGTCATCTAGTTAGCCAAGCTCCTCTCTGTGGAAAAGTGTTTCCTCTCTCTACAGACCTCCTTTGTGCTCATTCCCTGCTCCCACAGCTGCATGTCAGTGTGCACATCTCCAGGTGAACAGGCAGGACACCTTTAGAAGCTTGTTTAGAGGACAGAAAGCTCCAGCAACCCAGCCCGGTCATCAGGACATCACCCAGAGCAGGGGAGACCCAGCAGAAACCTCCTGGGGAACTTCCATCCACCACCCCAAGCTTCAGAACATTTGGGGTAGGGAGAAGACTCTGCTGTTTGAGCTTTGCTGTTCATTATAGCACAATTAAGGGTTTGTTACACCACAAAGAGAGGGAAAATATGCACAAGGTGCTGCAGCTTTGGGGCACCATAGATAGCTCCAAGATATAGTGATACTGTGTAAAATGTTTCAAAAAAACCCCAAACATAAAGCAAACCTGAGATCCAGAGTTTCTGGGGAACGCTCAAACCAACAGAGGTCTCACGGTAACAAATGGATATTTAGCAGCAGCACCACCCCCCTGGTCAGGATTGTGAAGATATTTTTGGGGTTCAGATATGGGTTGGGCCCTTTGGTGCATTTGCACAGAGATTCCTGATCCCCTGAAACTACAGCACGGCTTGCAAGCTTAATAGAACAGAATTAAGACAAAACCCTGAATGTCACCAAGATGCTGCAGCAGCTCCAGGCTCAGCTAGAGAAGTTCAGTGCAACAGGAACCCTCTACCACTGCTGCTCTGTGTGCTGAAAACCCAGAACCCGTGCAACTGCTTCAGCAGTGCCCAGGACAAATCGAACAGGAAAAAGCAAAATGAAAGAATCTCTTCTCCTTTGTATCACAAAAGCTCTCAGAAACAGTGAGTCATGCTACCAAAACGCATATTAAAATATTTAAAAAAAAATACCGTGCCCTCAAAAGAATTATAGAAAATAAATGACAAGGGAATTTACTGCCTAATGAAGTCATTGCTGGAGGTACCTTACAGCACACAAACCAAATCCTTGTGTTCACTTGGCCACATTTGGAAGGGAAAGTCTTCTGGTTTCAACTATGAATAGCCTAGAATTAATTCCATCCTCAGCCTTTGACACTGCCCATGTTAGGCTTTTCTCAACAGCAAGGTTAAACATGGAGAGACCCCCTGGAAATGTTCAAGGCCAGGTTGGATGGAGCTCTGAGCAACCTGCTCCAGTGGAAGGTGTCCCTGCCCATGGCAAAAGGAATGGAATTAGGCGAACCTTAAGGTCCCTTCCAGCCCACGCCCTTCTATAGTTCCGTGATTTAAAAAGCCTGCAAATCAGCCATAGTCAAACACAACTTCACAAAAGTACACAAGCAGCAATTCAGCAATCAGATTAATAAAAAGTTAAGAGGCAGAGCAAAGAGCACAAGGGAGATCTGCCGTGTTATGGGAAGAACTGACCTCCTGGGGGACTTGGGGCCCATATCTCACTGCAGACAGCATTTTGCCTGCTGAGGTCCAGAGCCTGCGGTGCTCAAGGTAACGCTTGCCAGTGCCACCAGGGCTGTGGCATTTCTTGTGGCAGACAATGGGGTTGAAGCTCTGCAAAATACAAATGGATATGATAATTCAGTGAAATTACACCGTGCATCCACCCAGCACTATTAGGAACATTTGCTCAAAAGCTGCTTGTCCAAAGAAGCTGGGAGTGGGCCAGCTTACCCAGTACTCATCAAAGCAGCAGCTCTGGCAAACCCCGTGTAAATAAGGGGTCATTCCTAGCTGATAATCCAACGCAGGGATGTGTGCCACACACCAGAGAGCCCCAGGCTTGGTGCTGTGAGCCCTCCTCACTACGGATCAGGACCAGGAATAATATATGAGAGTCCCTAGACTGTTTTCAGGGGTTCTCAGCAACTCATTGCTGAGTTGAAAAAAAAAGAAAGCTGAGTCTGAGAAGCAAAAAAAAGCCCCGACAGTCTTACTGTGCAGTGGAAATCTACTTCAGCCAGTGAACCCCAGAGAAAGTTATTACTAAAATTAAAGTAGAAATATACTGAAAACTCTTCTAGGAAACTTAGGGAGACCTCCCAAACACCACTGAAGTGAGAGAGAAAACTGAGATTTGTATTTTTATGGTATCTGTGAAACTGAAATCAAATCAAGAATCATCCCCACACTCATCCCACCATGATCAGGGTTTTCAATACATCCAATGCTGCCCTAGGAGTCCCAAGCAGCTCCAGCTGGTGATGGAAGATGCCAGGAGGAGTTAAGAAATTACTCAATCCAACTAAATGTTTGAAGAAGGGAGATCATTTGGTTATAAAAATATTTCTGCCCTGGACTGGGAAGAGTTAACCCCCCCCAAGTCTACACAACAGCACAGGATTTTTTAATGCTTTGCCTTTTTTTTTTTTTTCCCTTCCTTTGAATGGGTTTGTTTGTTTCCCTTGGAGGCTGCAGTCACACACAATAGGCAGATTTTTCAATTAAGCCATTTTTTTCCACTTTTAGTCTTCAATGGAGCCCAGGTGCCAATTGTTTGCTGCTCGGTTTCTGCCTTCCCCTTCCTGCCTACAGCTTAACCCCTTTCTCTCCTTCCTGCTTTTGGGGGTGTCATTGTACAGATCCCCTCCTCATGTAGATGGCTGATAAATAATTATCAAACAGCTTGGGAATGGTCCGTATCAGGTATCAGTGACGTTAAACAATGCAGTATATGCACCATCCACTGATGAATTAGCAACAGTAGGATAGTAACTCCTCATCTTTCCTTTGAAGCCCTCTTCATGGCATACTTAAAAAGTGAAGGCCAGTTGGCTTTTATTAAAAGAAAACAAAAAAGCCACAAATTGCCAACAGACAGATTAAGCGAGCCTCTCCTGATTTATTTCAGGAAGACTGACAAAGACATTGCAATGGTTTTCCTTTTAAATCCCTCACCACCCCATCGCTTACTGGGGAGGCAGCTCAGCAAGTTTTAGCGCACAGCTGCCATCCTGTGCCCATGGAGAGCAGCCTCTCCAGCTGTCCCAGCCTCTGGAAAGCACAGAGGAGGGGTTTACACGGATCGGGGATTAAGTTAGGCCCAGGCTGGGCTCAGCTCAGTCGCAGTGTGACTGCCAGAGGTCTTAAACCCTTCCTCCTATGGGATCGATTCTGGTTGTCGCGCAGCCGCGGCGTTGCTGTCAGCGCGCTCTGCTGCGCCTGAGCCTGACATCCTGATCGAGTGCCTGGGGTTCTGCCTCGTGTGTTAACCATCAAACCAGACGAGCAGATGAAACCCCTGCCCTGGCAGGTGCCTCGCTCTGCAGCACTGCTGTCAGAGAAGGGCCAAAGGCCCGGCCGGTGGTAACTCCGTGCACAAGTCACAGCGCGGCGGCGAGCGCCTGAAACGTGTCCCCTGCAGCCATCAGGGGAGAGAGGGCAGGGTGTAGGATCTTCTGGTTGTTTAGATGGTCGGGACGGCTAGAGATGAGAGATCTCTGAAGATAGGTCTTAGAGCATGAGGTTTATTGTGAAGGGCATGGTTGCAGGGGCCCTGCTCGGAGCCGCAGCTCGAAGCATGGCAGAAAAGCAAGAGAGAAGTGCAAGAGAAAATAGCAGAAGAAAAAAGTGAGGAGGTTCTCGATTACAATACTATAAATCTTCTTCTGTGCTGAATATTCTAATTTTCATTAACCAATCTAGTACAAGATACAAATCCTATAGCATTTACATACAGCCTATAAGAATCACTACATTACCATACTGTGTTATATTTTAAGCCCTAAAAACTACTCTTTGGACCCCTTCTGCCAAGCTGGTAGGGTCTGCTCTGACCCTTGGACCTGTCTGCAAGCAGAGGGTATTGTTCAATCCAAAGGGGATTACCTTCTGCTGGCTATACCATTGTTTTCCAGTTGTTCAGTAACTAAGGCTTGGTATCTCAAAGCTTGTCTTCATTTCAATCTCACTTATAGTTTCCATATTCTCAGCATCTTTTGCCAGGCAATCATATTTATAAGGCTTTCCTGTTTCATCTTCCCCAACAGCAGGGAAAAGGGACGAGAAGGGAGGTAAATAAAAAACCAACAGAACCACCAAGACCGGAGAATGCGAGGATAAATCTGAAACGCAACCCTCCACAAGCTGAAAGAACACATTTTTAAGAACAAGCCATCCAACCTGGGAGGAGGGACTTGCACTCTTTCCAGATCCTCTCAGCACCATAGCCCATTAAAAAAAAAAACCATCCGTGGAAATGGGATGCTCCTTTCAGCCTTGTAGAGACCTTCTCCAGCACCACAAACCAGCCATTGCTCTCCTGTACCACTCAGGGCTGAGCCACGTGTGGGCACCTGCTTTTTTTTGGTGTGTGTGTATTTAGGGGTTTTTTTTTAAGCCAAGAAAAAATCAGTATCAAAATTTTAAAAAGAACCCCCAGAGATTTGGGGAAAGTGGGCATAAATATCTAAACAAAACACAAAACAAGACTGAGCTACTAAGAGATCATACTTAGAGCAGCAGTGATGGGGGGGAGGGAAGAAACATAGCAGACAAATTTGACACCATTTAGGAGGGTTTATATACAATGTTCGCGTCCCAAGCAGCATTTAGAAGTGAAGATTTAGTGATTTATCATATCCCATTTCACTCCTCCCCCGTTAAAGTGATAGGCAGAACCAGCAGAGCATCTCTGAACATACTGTTCACTACAAGGCACCACCCACAAACCCAGAACAGCTTCGCCTTTGGCAAACACTGTCCCCTTGGGCCTTCTGAGGAGCTGGGATTTAGGAGAAGGACTTGCCAGGGAACAGAGTTTCAAATGCCAAAGGATTTAAAAATATATAAGGCTGTGAAACCTGATGGGACCTGAAAGAATTGAAGGAGAGTGTGCTTGGCAGAGCATTTCTGGCCAGTGAAGCCAGATAACCCTCAAAATCCATTAATGGAGGATCTGGGAGTGAAGCCCAGCAGGAGATGCTGGCAACATGAACTCCTGCCTGAGAGGGTCCCCAGAGAGCCCAAAAGCCCATGCCAAGCAGACAGGATCTGACTTGGTACCAGAACACCTGCCTTGGGCCAAACCTGCTCTTTATTTTTCATGAGCCGCACAGAAACATAATTTATTTATGATCACTGCTCTCTACCAGGCTTGGTTGAAATCATCACTGGATCCCAGAACTGAAGAAGCCTTGTGTAGACAATTCCTTCTTCAAGGCTCAGCTCCAGTACCAGGCTCAAGGCCTGGCATGCATATGCATTTGGCAGGGAGTAGTAAATCAAGTGAAAGAACATTTCAGGGTTTTTTTTCAGCTGATTGTTTAGGAATTTACTTGGAATTAGCTTCCTCCCCAAGAGGGATTTCAATTCTACCCGTGCACAAAGAGGAGAAAACATTAATGCAGTGTTAAGACAGCTCAGCGCTGAGAGCAGCATGCACAGGCTGAGCAGAAGGCCACTGAAGTTATGTGACACCCAAAACTAGGTATTAGCAATTTTTCAAGGACAAAGTTGTGAAGTTTCCAATGACAACAGCAGTCTTCCCCCTTGCATTTTGGCCCAGCAGACACAAGTCCCCCTGAGACTCAACTGTGTCGTAGGACAGAGCTCCTCGCCCCTTGGCAGGGGCACTGGAATGCTGCTGGTGCCATCAAGGGACACGCTCACACCAGGTCCTCCTGTCCGAGTGATGGGAATTGTTTCTCTTCAAAGGCACCCTTTAAAGATGCCACTTTCTCAAAATAAAATTTAAAAACCCCAACAACTGTGGCACCCTAAGAACAAGGTATATGCAGGTGAGCCTTACCCTCTGGCTCTGCTTTCCATGCAGGTTTCAGGCTGGCTTTGCCTTCAGAATCCTGCCTGGTTCCAGGCATTACACAGCTGCAGTGATTAATGACAGCATGTTACGGCTGAGATTTAAGCTTCTGTTGAATTTGTGGTTTTTATTTACCCACCCTGACTAACATGTGCAATCCATGGACTTGGGAGCCATCAGTAAAATAGTTCATAAAATATTAAGGGCGCTGTTTCCAATGACAAGGGGGAGCTGTGGGAATTGAACTGGTACCACGGTATAATTAACCCAGGATGAGGTTAGATCATTATGTTTCCAAGCAAAAAGGGGGTGCATAACAGCACTGGGTCTTCAGTGGCCGATGTATTTTGGAAATAGGCTAACATATGTAGGCTTTCTGAAGACTCTGAATCCAAACCCATGTGTGGATGTAATTTAATGCACAGTGCTTTATGCAATTATACCTACAGATGCCTAAGTGAGAATTTAAATTAGCATTAACTTGATAGCTTTTGCTAAAGGCAGACAAACGCAAACGGGTGCTGGGCAGATTTTCCTGTGAAGCTCTGCCGATCCCCATCAGTTCCCGAGGCACTGTTCCAAATGTAAACCCTGGGGATCTTTTTTAGCAATTAGGCCCACTCCAGCGAGAGCCTCTCTGCCCAAGTGGGCTCAGAAATGAGACCCCATCTCTGTACAAACCACATCTCCACTGTGCAAAGTGTCACCACTGGGCAGCAGAGAGAATGATGCTCAAACATAAGGTTCATATAAAGGTGATCTTTACCCAGAAATTCTTATAAATCCATATATACCAGTCTGAGAACCTGGACATGATACGCAAGAAGACCATTTTGGAGTAAATTTCTGACAGAAATCTGTCAGAAGATTCACCCACCACCACCAATAAATATTTGCTTCTGAGATCTGTCAGACTCCGTGCAGAGGCATTTCACAGCTGGTCTGTGCACAGGCTGAGTCTCAGGCACGTTGCATTTACTGCACGTGTTTGTTCCTGCGACACCTGCGCCCAGAGAACAGGCTGACCCCTCTTCGTCTGCCCAGAAGCCCTGAAGAAGACAAATTATCAAGTAACACGTGGGCAAGGGTCAGTGTCTCACAGTTCTTCTGAACTGAACCACAAGATATCTCTGGCCCCTGATGCTCCTTGGATGGTCAGCATCCAAAGCCCAACAGGACTGAAGGACTCGATAGGATGTCTCTTTTAAACACTGAGGTTTGCAGGCAGAGCTTGTTGCAACTTCAAAGCTCCCTATACCCCAAAAGCAACCTTTACTCTGATCTCAACAAATCAGTGAGCTTTTCATCTACCCAAAGGGAATTTCAGATTCCTCCAAACCAAATAAGTGGTATTTTTTTTGTCTGACTGGTGAGAGGTTTTCTCCCGGTCACTAATGAGTATTAGGAGGGCTGGCTTCCTGATGAGCCAGAAGTGTTGGCAGCAAACACACAGCATAAAAATGATTGAGAAGCAGCCTGATACCCTAATTTTATGAAAAAACAAAGCAACAGGACACATAATCAGCTGTGGCGGCAAAATGATCAGCTGGGGAGAGCACCGTTTGTTTGCTGCAGATGCAGCAGCAGACCTGGATCCTTCCCTCCTGGAAGCAGGTGCAGGTCAAGCAAACTGAGATATGCCAAGGCATTGAACCTCTTGGGCATCTCCCCCCTGGGCAGAAGGCAGACTGACATCAAAGGACTGCATGTCACCTGTTAAACAGCAGATTCCATTTTCCCCTCTCTGCTGCAAGGAAACATCTGATGAGCTGACTCGATCCACAGCTGCACGTGTCACCTCGGTAATCTACTGCCTGGAGCAGTGTCTCCCCTCAGCAGCTCTCAGAATTGGCACTGGAAGGCTGATAGGTTTTTAAAACACCTGAGAAGCATTTCTGGACCTCTCACCTGTCTGAGGAATGGCATGTCTCAATGAGCACACAGCACTTCTCCCATAATCCAGAGGCTGAATTTCCCTCTTAGCACAGATGAGGTAAAGAGGCACAATTGCTTTGTGTGGAAAACAGGTTGTGAATGATTTTTAAAGGAGTAATATTAAGACAAGCCTTAGTCTTGTATCCAGAGTGGGGACAGAGGACATTCTCTCCTTTCCTGGGATCTCCTCTGGGATCCTCTATAGTTACAGGACATTCTGCAGTTTGGGTGGGCCAGGTTGTAGCTCCTGGATTCCTGTGGAGAAGTTCAAGCAGCAATAGCTATGCGTCCTTCAGCAAGACTCTCATCTCAAGGCAGCAAAGCTCATATCCCAAAACTCACCACAGTAAGTTCTCAAACTCACTAAAATGTTTCAAGCCTCTTCATTTCCCCCCTGTAAAGGAATAACACGACCTTGGAGTGCTGCTTTTTACTTTGGTTTTCTTTTTTTGCTGAACAACAAAGGAACAGCTGTTCAGATTTTTTTGTTGCTGTTGTCTTTCATGGCAGGAACGTGTGTACTGAATATTTAGGACACATTATCTGAAAATAAAAGTACCATTACTAAAGCAGTTCAGGAGCAAACATGTGATGCCTCCCAGAGTGAGTTCCCAGTTCCCATTATGGTGTGACCAGGAAAGTGGGATGGTGCTGTCTGGGAGCATCAGGGAGGCAAGTGCTTGTTGCAGGAAGGTGCTGCAGTGGTCAGCTGGATGGAAATGCCTTGCTCAGGAGTACAGGAGTGACTCAATTTCCTTAACTCCGACATTTTGGGACAGCTCACTTCAATGCTCCACCAGCTCACACTGGTTTTCCTGAATATTTCATTTCTTTCATCATTAAACTCCCAGACAGGAAGGCATTAACAGCAAAATGGACTTGTACCTGCTGCCCCTGATCCTGACCCAGGCTCATCCTCGGGCTTTGCTCTGTCCATCAGCCCAATTCACCTTCTCTATGGTGACTCACTGAAGGTCATATTCCTGTACCAGGACAGAGGGAGCATCCTGAAGGCAGAGAAAGCCCCACACTACAGTGCTTCAGCTAAGACAAATCCAAGCTCCTCTCCAAGTCTGGGAGGATGCATAGCTGATGTTTCAATGCTGGGTGGTTTATTGCTAGCTAAGAGGAGGTACATGGCCACAAAGCCACTCCTGGAAACTCCTGCTGGTTTAAAAAGCAGACAAGCTGGTTCTCTTGTAATTACAGCTAATTACAACAAGACACTTTTCAAAGAGTTATTCTACATCAGTGGGCAACAGGTCTCCCAAGGAACAAGCCACCAACCTCAGCCTAACCTTTGCTACCTAAATAGGAGGTCCCTGGCCCTACCTCTAAGTCCCAGACCTCTTCAGGTGCCCACACAACTTACCCTCAGGAGCTGGACAGGAAACTTGGTCTGAAAGGCTTTCAATACCAGAACCCTGCTGTTTGTCCACATTCCTGCTGCTCTCCATGTCCCCAGCCAAAAGCCACCACCGTGTGACAGGCTGTAGTTGCAGCTACGTGTGGACTCTGTTGTGGGGAAGCAGCCAGCCAGAACTGGCACAGGAAGAACATCTATACACTGAATTCTTACACAGCTTATGAATCAGGGCTCCAGAAAAACGGGGTCAAAAGACGAGGATTTAGATTTTTGAGATCTAAATTTACACGTATAAAAGAAAATTCTCAAATACTGACAGCACCCAAAATGCACTTTGGACGACCACAACTCTTAAGGTTCTTATCTGGAGTTGCACTGAGCAAAGAGAAGCTGAGGATGATTGGAAAATAGAAACCAATTCCGTGGAGTCCAGGCTCCCAGTGGTTTTACTGCACTGAGCAGCTGCTTATCAAGAACTGGAAGAAACTAATTTTGAAACTTAGACTTCGAGGTATTCAAGACAAATTGCTCTTCATTTCCTAAACTCTCATTTCTCAAAAGTTTTCATGGCTATTTAAATAAAAATATTAAACTGATCCTGATTTGAGTGACTGCTTAAGTCACTTGGGGAGAATTAATTTAAACAAAATCCACTTCCATTTTTTTAATCTCAAAAATATCTGCAGCAGTCAGAGAGGATTTACACTGCAGTCAATAAAGGTTTGAATAAAACCTCCTGCTATTCAAAACATGCCAGACTAGGCCATAATGGAGCATAAGCCAGGATGGGGCCCCAGCGAGGGCTACAAGAGGAAAGTCCTCTGCTTTAGCTGTGTTTTCCCATTTTGCTGCATTCCCATGGTTAGCTCCATCAGCTGTGCTGTGTGTAAGCAGAGCTTGTGCACGTGGGCTTTAGGGGAGATGAAAGAAAAAAGTAATTTTCAAGAGGTGAAATTGCTGGTGCTCTCCCTGAGGCAGCTCTGAGGAGTGCTGCTCCCCTCCACGGGCGCTGCTGACCACTGCTTTAGCACTGTAATGTCAGAGTGCACAACTGAACCCCAAAGGACCTCCCCCTGCAGTTAAGCAAATGAGAGTGAGAACCCTGACAGGTGATCTGGGTCTGCTGTCTTTGTTCCAAGCACAAATACAGGCTGGGCAGAGAACGGATCGAGAGCAGCCCTGAGGAGAAGGACCTGGGGGAGTTGGTCGATGAGAAGCCAAACATGACCTGGAAATGGGCACTGGGATCCCAGAAACCACCTCTGTTCTGGGCTGCATCCAAAGCAGGGGGGGCAGCAGGTGAGAGAGGGGATTTTGCCTCTCTGTCCCACTCAAGTGTGACCCCACCTGCAGTGCTGTGTCCGGATCTGGGGTCTGCAGCACAGGAAGGGCATGGAGCTGTTGGAGTGAGGCCAGAGGAAGCCACCAAGATGATCAGAGGGATGGAGCAGCTCTCCTTGAGGAAAGGCTGAGAGATTTGGGGTTGTTCAGCCTGGGAAAGAGAAGGCTCAGGGGTGACCTAACTGTGGCCTCCCAGTGCCTGAAGGGACCCTACAAGAAGGACTTTTGACAAGGCCTGGAGTGACAGGACAAGGGGCAGTGGCTTCAATGCCAGAGGCCAGGATCGGGTTAGATGTTAGGAAGAAATCCCTTACTGGGAGGGTGCTGAGGCCCTGGCACAGGCTGCCCAGAGAAGCTGTGGCTGCTCCTGGATCCCAGCAAGTGTTCAAGGCCAGGCTGGATGGAGCTCTGAGCAACCTGGTCTGGTGGAAGCTGTCCCTGTCTGTGGCAGAGGGGTTGGAACTGGATGAGCTTTAAGGTCCCTTCCAACCCAAACCGTTCCATGATATCCTCGATTTCTGTCTGATATGCACCACTAATAAGCAGGGAATGGCAGTCTGGAGCTTTGAGGTAGCAGATGACGTTTACCCAGACTGGCGCACGCAGGGCTTTGCTTTTCACGTGCACAGACCAGATTTTAGCAAGGGGATGGCTCCTCTCCCAGCCTAGATACTTTTCCTGACTGTAATGCACAGCACAGCATTACAGCAGAACGCTTTTGCCTTTTTTTTTTTCAATCAAGGTGGAAAGCTGAGGGTGTTTTGCGAGGTGAGGGAAGGAGGGTTTCATGGCTGGCTTTGGAAGCCCACAAGCCTCACATGACCTTTGCCTCCTGGGAGCTGCCGTGAGTTATCCAACCTGTCACCAGAGCCGGAGGCTGCAGCACAGCCCTGCCTCTGCCCCTACGGAAAGGAGGCCTCACGTCTGAGTGTGTGGCAGAGAAAAGCTCAAAAATCCTTAGGGGAGGAAAAAAAAAAAAGAGAGGAAAGGAGAAAAGGCAGAGGGAGAAACGTGCACAACAGACTCTACCTGTGAGCAGGCTCAGAGCTCCCACTCCTCCTCCTCCTTTGGAAAAGCTCTCCTCAAAAGGTGAAAAACATCTTTCTCTATTTGTCTCACTCACTGAGCAGGAAAATATGCCCCTGACCCAGCCTTATTTACCCGGGACATATTATCGAGGGAGGTTTTAATCCAAACACAGTGCTGAAAATAGGACGGACGATTAAAATGCTGACATAGCGCCCCATTTGTGTCTCTAAAGGGTGAGTGTAATTTTCTGCCTTTCATAATTGCTCTGTCTACCCCTTTCTGCCTTTTGCAGAGCATTTGCTCTTCCTACTCTGGCCTCAGCTTTCTAAATAAAGCTTTTTATTGATTCTGGACTTTCTGTTCACTCCAGACGAGCATCACTAAGGCTGAGAAACTGGTCAGCAGTGCTTTGTCCCTGCTACCTACATATGTTTTTTTTCAGTTTTGACACATACACTATAAGCACAGGATGGAAACCTAATCACTGCTGCCTCGCACGCAATGCTGGCACCTCTGCTCTGATCCAAACAAACACAGACACCAAGAAATGGGCCCTGACAGCCTCCTGCTCAGTGCAGAGCTACACATCCTTTAGAATAAAAACCAGGCCACACTCTGAGGCTTGTTGGGTCTACCCTGGAAGCTCAGCTCCCCTGAACAGCAGGTATCAGTAGGACACTGCTGGGGATGTAATATTTAAGGTCTTTGCTGATCCAATTATATAAGATGCGTTTGTCCACGTCCGTATTCCAGCTGCCCTCCCTTGGACCAGCTGTCCTGCACTCTGTGGCGTGTCTGATCCTAGTCCCCGTGGCTGTTGTAAAACACCACACTGGGTGATTTCACAAACACAGGTCTTACTAGTTTTAAGTGCCTTTTGCTCTTTTCAGCCAGGGTGCTCCCTTGCCTCCAGGTCAAAGGATCATGGAGTGGTTTGGGCTGGAAGGGACCTTGAACATACATCTTTGCTTTATCCAGCACTTCAGCAGGGGAGAGGGTGGCGTGTCTGCTTCAGAGCCGCTCGCTTTTCTCACAGCCTTCACAACCAAAGCCTGAAGGACAGGACCTCAGTAAGGAGCTATTTACAGAGGCATTTGGGAATTTGTGCAGAGCTGTTTCATCACTAGTGAACAAACAAGGCACTAGGTCTGTCCCTGATCGGCAGGGTTTTGTTTAAGAGGCTGCTCTGGAAGGATGGAGAGCTCATGGCTGTAGCAAGGCAGATCCTTACCAAAACCAGATCCTTCCCAAAGGCTTTAAGAGCTGAAGCTGCTTGAGCATTCATGTAGCCCTAACACCAATCTCTAGCAAAGCCAGAAGCAGATCCCTCAGGGAAAGAAATAAGGCTAGAGCAAACATAGCCGGGTTGCTTCCACATGCTCCTGCAGCCTCCGAGTGTTGCTGTTTGTGGAGAGCACGAAAGGACATTTCTGCACCTTGTGCTGGAAAAAGCCAGGAGTGCAAACTCTTACTGCCCTCAGCACATTTTCATTCAGACAAACACAGGTTTTGTGTCTCCCCAGAGTGTCTGGGGAGGGATAAGCAAGACCTGGCCAGAGTAGTGGAACCAGAGAACAGCCGTATATCCATCAGGAATTGCAGACTCCAGGCATGCTGGCCTGAACTGATGTTTTAAAGGAAATAGTGCTTACAAGCCCCCTGGAATGCATAACTGAGTGGCAGAGGCCAGCTTTGGTACGGCTTTCCCTCACAGACTGATGGCCTGGAAAGACAACTGCCTGAATAAGCTTAATTTCTGTGCTTGGTGAGCATTTTGTGCATCAGCCAGGATACTCCTTGTGGTTCAAAGCACGCAAAACATATGGGCTCTGCATCTTCATTTGTTTGCCATCATCATCATCATCATCATCATCATCATCATCATCATCATCATCCCTTCCCACCCTTGGTAATCTGGGGGTTTGCAGATGAAGCCAGCAGATTCCCTTTCTTTTGGCATCCGTGAAAGAGCACCTTCATCTAAGATGGACACTGAGCCCTTCTTCCTCCCTGTCCTTCAAATGCCCCAGCGAAGGACAAGGTCTCTGTGCCAGCAGGGCCAGCAGCAAACAAACCCCCTCACAGGACATTGACCCAAGCCCCAAGATGGACCTCAGCAACTGAGCTGGCAAATTGCTGCTTCCTCTGCATTAAAAGAGTGATTTTATCTTTCGCATTAGAACATCATGAAAGATTTACTTTATCATCTGAGTAATTAAAATACATGAAGCACAGAAATTAACTGACAAACATCCAAATAAAACCTCTCAGCCAGTGAGCAGGCTCAGGGGTAAGCAGTTTCTTACGCAGACCTGCAGAGCCCAGTGCTCAGGAGCATCCACCTGGCGCTGCTGTCAGGGGAGGTCACCTTCACAGCCCTGATATCACACATCAGCAAGAGCTGGGCTTGTTGAAAGGTAAAAAGCGGCATGGCAGCTTAGTGCAATGAGGGGATAAAGTTCTCATCTTTCATCAGGGAGGGCCCCACAATTGTCACTGCATGGCAAAGAACACCCTCAAGGTGTGCTGACAGTTTTGAGCCTCTGTGTGAAGCCCTTCCAAGCATCAAATGAAGAGGGTTTGGGTTTTTCTTTAATTGCAAGTTTAAATGAATATAATTTATCAGCTTTTCTCCAGTGTTGCACTGCTTTCAGTCATGGCACTGCCCAAGGAATTACAGCACTGCAAATGTTTGCTGGGTTTAATTTGTTTTTATGTAATTATTTAATCCCTCCACAGAAAAAAAAACCACCAACCTCACTGTGGGTGCTGATAGCGTCAAAAATTAAGTCATTAGAGGAGCAGTTCAATGTAGTTCCAAAAATCAAGGTCTCCTAGACTCAGCTTTGTGCCAACAATGGAGACATTTCTGTCTTTTAGCAATGTGCATTCCTCTTCCTTTCTGGTTAAACCTGGAAAAAGATTTTTCCCCTTCTCCCGGCAGCAGGTTTATTTTCAAGTTGGGTAAATAAGCACCCCACAGCAGTGGCCACAGGGATTCATTGCCCCTACTGGCCTCTCATTGTGCATTTCAGCCCAGCATCCCTTTCCTTGGGCAGTCCTAACTGGAAAAGAGTTGTGCTCTGCAAAAAGCACTGGGAGACCTTGAATTGGCACACCGTGAAAGTCAGGATTAGGAGGCGGTCATTAACAATGGCTGCATGCCCTGGAAGCCTCTCACTTAATGGAGTGCTGAGAGATTATTTACACTGTGACATTAAACATCCTGATAACAAAACGTCTCATCAGCCCAAGATGTGCCCTTTAATTCCTGCTACCTTGCTGAAACCTCGTGTCAAGCCTGCATGGACTCTGCTCACACCAAAAATGAATCACTTCCCACTGCTGGAAGGCGATTTTTCCTGACCAGATTTATGTATCTGGGTAATGGGGTGTAATAGAAAGGTGTTTAGGATTCTCACGTCAGCTTAGATGAAAGGATTAGCACTTAAAGAGAACAGATTAATCTTTGCTAGACCCAAAACCGTCCCCTGGCTCCTGCCACAGAGACCTGCTGCACCTAAATTACTTCCTCTAACAGGTATGAAACTAAAGTGACTTAATTTATGGATCTAAAACAGAAGTGGGCACGTGGTACAACCCAGACACAGACCTGTAGATCATCACCACACAACCTTGGACCTTGTGCTTGATTAGGCAGTGAGAACATGAGCTGTGTACAGGACACACTTCGGTGCCTTTCAGAAATACTGGAGCAGATCTTGTGGCCAGAAGTGTCAGAGCATCCCCACTGCCTCCCTCCCTCCCCACCCACCAGGACGTCTCACTTGACCCTATGTCGAGCAATTTTATTTCTTAAATACATTATTAATTTCATTAACTTTGATGCTTGGGAGATTTATTTCTTTTTCAAACCCAGCCTAAAGCCAAGAAGGGCTTATGGAGAAAGTAATCACTGCTTGTACAGAAAGACAAATAGGCTGAAGGGGACCATTCTGATACTCTTGTCTGATCTCTTGCCATCTCCCAGCAAGGTCTGAACAGTCTGCAGTAAATAAAGGCTAATCTCAAACTCCTAAGAACACCTGACCCTGAAAAGACAGGTCTTTGACAAGGGGTCACCTCCTTTCTGGTATGGACGTCCCAGGAATGGAAGTCAATGCCAGACAAGTAGGGTCTACATAATAATTAAAAAAAAAAAAAAATTAGGCTTGAAAGGCCAATATTCAATATGCATCAAGTGCATAGATTCAATTTTTTAAATTATTTTAAGAAGTTAATCCCAGCTACCACTGAATGGCTAGAAGAAGGCAAGAACAACAGCGACCAAGTTCAGACTTCTCTGAGCAACTTGTTCTGGGGCCTCACCACCCTCACAGTGAAGAATTTCTTCCTAATACCTAATTTAACACTTTTCTCTGTCAGTTTAAAGTCACTCCTCCTTATCCTATCACTGCACGTCCTTGTAAAAATCCCTTTCCAACTCTCCTGTAGCCCTTTTAGGTACTGGAAGGTGCTCTAAGTTCTCCCTGGATCCTTCTCTTCTCCAGGCTGAGCAGCTCCAGCTCTCTCATCCTGCCTTCATAGTAGAGGTGCTCCATCCCTCTGATCACCTCCATGACCCTGCTCTGGACCCACTCCAGTGTGTCCACATCCTCCCTATGCCAAGGAGCCCAGTGCTGGATGCAGCCCTGCAGATGGGATCTCACCAGAGCAGAGCAGAATCCCCTTCCTCGGCCTGCTGCCCACAGTGCTTTGGATGCAGCCAGGATAATTCATGCAGATTGCTTTTCACTTCAAAGCAGACTAAATACAGAAACCCCACACTCCTCTTCCATAAGTTATTTGCTAAATCATATCAAGTGGCCAACCCCACACTCAGATAGATTGCTCCAGCCCTGACCCCGGAGCGTGCTTGTGGTAGAAATTGCAGATAATTCAATGATTCTTTGTGCTGGCTCAGCTCAAGGCTTCTCTTGAGCCCAGAGTTCAGTGCTATGAAATTCGCATCCCAATAAACCAGCCCTGTGATAAAACTCATGCCCATTTGCTTTGGGCTGGAACCAACGTGTTCATTAATCCCAGTGCCTCGGGACGGACTGGGGCTGGCTCACCTCACAGGAGAGGTCACTGCTTTGTCAGCTTTGCTCCTCACATCCTCTCATTAAATTTCCATCTAGGTGCTGCATACTTGGCTTGTTAAGAAGCAAGGATTTTTTTTTTTTGGGTTAGCCTAATGTTTGCCAGAGCAAACAGCCAGACTGAGAGGCACAGGGCTCAGGGAGTGGGACAGATCTGCATCCCCAGGGCACGATGCTGCCAAGCAGTTGGATTCAGCTAAGTGTCTGGGAGCTGACACAAGATGATCTTTTCTTAGGTCTGGTGAGTCCTGACTGTTATTTTAGGGCTGGGCGAAGGGAAGAAGATGTGGTGCTTGGATTTTTGACCAGACTAAAGCAAACCTGCCTCATTAGGTACTAAATCTGCTTACCCCGGACCCTGAGCTAGGAATTCAGTTACAAACAGCGAGATGAAGGAAAAGAGTCTGAGAAGACAGCACAAAGAAACATTGGGAAAGGTTCACTCTTGTTATGAGCTAAAGTACACAAAAAAGATACCCAGCAACTGATTTCTGGAAAGCAGAGGACCAAGGAGGGGTATCAGCACGCTGGAAGCCTTATCTCTCTAGATCGTTCCCTGCATTTCAACCAAGTGCTAGCTCATCTCCCTGACCCAGCACAGAAAGGTCTTTTATAGGCTCTGCTCATTTCTGAGAGCTGGAGATGGCACTGCCAGCTTTGTGCCATACCAAGACTGCCCAAAAATGTCATTTTGGGAAGCATTAGGGTTTATAATTAGTTAAGCTCTGCAAAGCCCACTGGGGATCCCAAGGCAATGAAGATGTGCCAGTGATAATTTTAGTTTTCTGCCCCATGAGAACTGAGAAGTCAAAGAGGACATGCTCCAGAAACAGCTGTTTCAAGCCTAAATAAAAACTATGCTCTCCCTAATAAAACATTAGATACATTTTTCATCCTCCTGAGAGGAAAAGCATGGGAGAAGGTGTCACATGGGAGAAGCACGAGCCACATTGCCAGCAGCAGAGGGGGATGGTTGATACCTCAGATCATTACTTTTCTCTCATCAGCAGATATGTTCAGCAGAGATGAAAAACTCATTTTGTGATGGCAATCCTTTATCAAGCTCTCCCATGAAGAGAAAGTGCTATAACCAGCCTGCTTAACACAGTGCCTGCTGTGAAGTGGCCACAGGAGATAGCCCTGGGTGGGAGTTCCAGTTGCAGGCAGAGTAGCACACGGACCACATCGTTCCCATTAACTTTTCCCTGCCCCTGGATCGGATTTTTTTTTTATTTTTCATCAACTGGATAAAACTGAGCCTTCAGAAATGCAGCCTTCCCACCACATACATCCCATTGCACTGTCACCAGAGGCACAGGCAATCCCAGGAAAGCCAAGACTCAAGAAACAAACTGGAGCAGGACTCAGACTGGCTCCAAAAGTTATTACTGTGGGTTTTTTTCACCCCCAACCTTTGAGGTCTTTTCTTTCTGCTCTACACTGTTCTGTATCTCCTGCAGATTGTCCCAGCTTGGGGTAATTTGGCGCTCATAAAACATCAGCTTCACAACTTCGCTGCTGTGGCTGGCAGGTAACAACATGCTTTGCTTCGCAGCTGTTCGTTGTACTGCTGCTAAAGCATTCCAGAGCCACTGGGGCAGGAAAAGCAGGAAAAAGTGCATTTCATCCTTTTCATCATTACTGCAGTGGGCCAAATGCACAGCAGGTGCAGATAAGCATGAGATCCTCCACCTTGTTACCCCACCTGCTTTGCACTTCAGTCACTCAATTCAGCCAAAACCACAACAAACGTTATTTTAAGCTGCCCAGCAAATTCTCTACATTTAAACAACCAAACTGAGGGGTTTCAGGTGTTTTTAACCCTAATGACTGTTCAAGAAGGCTTCCAGATATCCCATTGTTCTGCACTCAGCCTGAACTAGGCCTCATCAACACTCAGGGCTGCTCATCTGCATGAAGCCCTCTCATTTTTCAGGTAAATTGATGCAGACACAGGAATATTTGAGTCCCCATCCACACCCCCTCTGTGCTCCCACAGTCAGCCTCCTGGCCAGGCTTTCACTGCTGGCCCAAGGAGGTCCCAGGGCTGGTGTTTCAACGCTCCTGTTTCACAGGAGAGGGGGCTCCAGGGCAGCACGGGCACTGCACATTTATTTTGTGGAACTGAGGCCCTCTCCCCACACCCAACCAGCAGCATCACCCGGGCAAGACAAACCCCCTGCCTGGAGGTGCTTCCTCAGCAGCAGCGCAAACCCAGCTGATACCATTTACAAACAAAATGTGCCCAGATCTTTGCAGAGAAAGAAGTTTAGCAGCAGGAACAACAACCGCTAAATATTTTACGTTTAAACTAAGGCTGGTGGTGCCAGGAGGAAGGTGACTCAGATCCATCTACACTTTCCTCCTCGGAGCTCAGTGCTCGCGTCATCCTGCGTCAGCCATCAAACCAGCTCTGCTTTACTGCTGCAGAAACCTGTTTTTCATGTCCTTATTTCCTGCCCAATGGTTTCTTGCGTGGGAGGCAGCAGAAAGTGTATGGCACAATGATTGTAGGACCTGTCTGATGAGAGATTATTTCATTTCTATTTGAACTGGTATTTATTACACTGGGGAAATGGGGAGTTTATCCCTCTGGTTCAGCCTGGATGGCTTTGTCTCAGCTCACATTCCAAAATGATTGAAGAAAACAGCTCTAAGGCATTTCTAAAATAAGAAGATGTCAGCAAATTAACAGCAGCTTTAAGGCCCTTATATTTCCAGGAGGGTGAAACCTCTGTGTCAAACCCTCTGGCTACCTCAGGCTCATCACTTTGGCTCCCGTGTTTCTCATACTCTCAAAGTATAATTGACCCACCAAACTCACATGTGTCTCAATCCTAATCCCTGCATCATCCTTCAGGTGTGTTTTCTCACCATGAAATTCAAGTAGAAAGTGCTTTAGGAAATGCTTTGCAGCCCCTCCTTCCCCAAAGGCCCAATCTGCTTTAATTAGGAATGTTCTCCAAGCACAAGGTTTGGATGCAGCCAGTGAGACTCCCATTTCAGAAGGGCCATAAATGGTATGATAAAGACACAGCACTTTCAAGCAGGCTACTGGGACTTAGGAAGATATTTGAAATCTGTCGACACGCAGTTCTAGTAGTGGAAAATGAAATGCTGTTAGACAAGCCTGCTCCCCAAATCAGCTTTGCCTGGACCCACCTGCCCTGCAGCGCAGGCTTCTCCCTTTCTCTTTGCTGCCCTCTGCTCAGGATCAACCCAAACCTGGGGTATTTAAATTCCTCTAAGACACAGTGCAGCTGACGGGCAGCAAATGCAGTCTCCCCAGAGTGGCTGCTGACCGCCCTGCTTCCAGGGGAGACTTCAGGGAGGAGATTGCAGTTTCCTCAGAGGGTTTTTGCAGGAATGACGCATGGGCAAGGACCTCGCTCATCAGGTGGAAAATGTGAAGCCGTTTATTGCACAGTTAGAATTCCCTAAATCCCAGCACCCAACAGGATATAACATCATATAAACAGGAAAGATGTTCACCACAGTGTCCCCCAATCACCTGGGGTATCACACAGATTTTACCTAGTATGGTAATAGGCAAACAATGCCCTCTAAGGCCACAAACTACAATGAACACTTCTCACAGGCCCAGTCTGTCCATAAACACACAATCCTCTCTCAGTCCATCTCCGGTGACCTGGATGCACTCCCAGGGTCACCTCCGGGCCCAGGACAGAGGCCCTCTCTCTGATCCTCAGGGCTTCTCTCTCTTCCAGCACACAGTGCACTCCAACAGGTTTTCATGTCCTCTCTGTGCCGTGCAGATGACGGCATGCATGGCACGGCTCCCTTGTGGCGGCCAGTCCCGAGGCAGGGCTGTGGTGAGGACATGGTGAGCTCTCTCCTCCTCGCTCTGACACCCGGGCTGGCAGCGATGACACAGCGAGGTGACCTGGGCGAGCTGATGCTGCCTGGGCCATCACCAGCTTGAGCCCACCTGGGCAGCACCATGGGAAGAGCTTGCTCTGCTGGTGGGCTCAGTGATGACCTTGAGACTGGCTCACCTGGTGCTAAAAATGCCAGGGTTGTGGGTTTGATCCAGTGTGGGCCATTTGATGATCCTTGTGCGCCCCTTCCAACTCAGGATATTCTGGGATTCTGTGATGGGATACTTCGTGCGCAGCAGGAAGCTTTGGCTGAGAAGTCAGTGCTATCAAGGCCTGGGGAACGGGTTCCTGCTGGCAGATACTCAGGCTGAGCCTCACTCTCTCACAGGATCAGCACACAGGCATTTGTTTCCCCGGCCCACATCAGAACCCCAGTGATGGGGGGTTTAGCAGCCGTCAGAGAGCTCCAGTCACAGCCAAAGAGCCACCACCCTTCAGGTCTCGCTTTGTACCACCTCCCCTTGTGGTTAAATGCAGAACATCACAAACAAAAATCTTTCCCTGCCTCTCTCCAATCCGTTGTCCTGCAGGAGACAGAGAGGAGGAACCCTCTGACCTCAGAAGTTCTGCAGAAGATTTGTACACCTACAAAATCCCTCCCTTTCTAACTCTGAAATTGGAGCCAGCAAAATCACACAAAAGGTTGACTTTTGCTTGTCCTTTCTTCAGCTTGAATAATTTCCAACATCAATGGGTTCTTAAAACTGGTATGGTTGGAGAAGTAGTTGGATATGTCCCACCAGCAGACCACTGCCAGGAATTGCTGGTGAGCCCTTCTCAGCCAATTGCCAGGGCACCAACCACCCACAAATGCTACGCTGGGGGCTTCTGCTTTCAGGACTTCGGGGATTTTTTTGTATCCAGACCCTCCCTACTTTTCCCCATTTCCAAAGGCTTTTCCCAAGGCTTGCTCCTTGCAGTAGGCACCGTCTCCTGCCTTTCCTATTTATAGCTAAATGACACAAAACTCATGGATGTAATTACTGCCGAGAGCTCAGTGCTTCCAGCACGTGTGGTAAACACTGGGCAAAGGATGCAGGAGTTTTTAAGGAGAATTTGATAAAAAGAAAGGCAGAACAACCTTTTATAAAGAGCCAATTGTTTTCTTTCAGGGAATAAGACTGAAAAATGTGTATTTTTTTACTGTGCTCATGATAACAAGGTCCATCCTTCACTGCCTTGAATGCTGGGGCTTAGGGAAAGAGGCAGTGAAGGTGTTTTGGTTTTTTTTTTAATTCAAAGGACATGGGTAGACAAGAAGGGTTTTCTAAACTTGGCTCCTGCTGTAGGTACACAGATGTATAACAAAATAGGTGACAGATTTGCCCAGTGCATTTCAAGCAGCAATATGGATATTTTCCTTGCTAATTGCATCATTAGCTAGTCCACCCTCAAAGTTACAGGACTTGTGGTCAAATTACTACTGTGATAATCAGCTATGTGATCTTTTTCCAGCTCTGCAGAACAGTTCTCTTGCCCTCTTGGTGCTTCTGCTTTCCCATAACAGAGGTGATAATTTCCTTTTTCTTTTTTCTTTTCTTCTGAAAACAGGAGGCTAACCTCAGGAAAATTACACTTTTTTTTGATGGAAGATAGTGCATCAGACAAACTATCTGTGGGTACAAAATAAGTGAAACTTCAAGACATATGTGCTGTTTTTCTTCTTTTTCATCCAAAGCATAATGAATCCTCAGCTCCTTTTTTTAAAGTTTATAAATAAGGTTTGGAAGTGCATTGAGCATGAGGGGACTCATCATTCTAATGCTGTGCTGCGGTGCCAAGACCACACTGGTAAATTAAACCCCCTTTCATCAGTCCAGGGGAGGGATCTGCCTCTGAGTTATCTCCCATCCTCTTCGTAGGACAGATTACAGGGAGAAGAGGGCAGCCTGCCAGGGAGGGATGGCTCTTGCTCTTCAAAATCGTGAGTGACCTATCACCAGGGCTTCTTTTTTCCCATTTACTCTGAATTTCACGGTCACTTCTTGACCTCATTAGAAGACTCCAGGGGCCGTCTTGGGACTGCGGTTGGTGGAAAATTGAACCAGACCCAATGAATATTCAATTAAAACAAATGAATCGCAGAAAAGCCCACGATACAATTGAACCTGAAGATAACCCAGTGGCTGTGAGGAAGCCAGAGGTGTTGTAGCAATGCAGCTGTTGCTGCAGGATGGATGTGGGAGCACTGAGAGAGAAGGAATTCATTTTCCCCCTTTTTTTTCAGCATGATTTCTCCTCCTGGGTAACACCAGCCGTTGTCCTGATGCAAGGATATGCAAGCCATCCAGCAAGGTCAGCTGTCCCTCCCTCCTAAGGGCCTGAGGGAAGGAGCAGCCAGGAGCCCACGCAGCATGAGTGGGACAGGGAGAGCAGGAGAGCCAATGCTCTCAGTGCTGATGGTGACAGCTGAGCCACTTGTTACTTTTGCAGCATCTTATCTGCCCACTCTGCCCACGAAATGGTCAACGGCAAGCTGGGATCAACCCTGGTTGCTCTGGAGCTGACTCCATCTAAGTCATTCTCTGAGTTGCCCCAGGAGGAGCTCCAAAGCCAAACCTTACCTGCAGGCAGAGTTAAGGCTTTTCCTTCCTGAGAATTCAGAGAGCAACAAGGCAGCGAGATTTTTCCTGTGGTTTGTCATTGATATTTGGCCATGACCTGTCGCTGGTACGTCCGAGGCGCATAAAGAAAACGACAGAGAGTCCAGGCTCATGAACAAGTGGAAGTGGAAGCGCTTTAATAGTTTTCTGACTGCTATATAGGATAGATCACAAAAGTGTGTTGAGTGGCAATAGGTAATTGGTTCCTCAGCCATCCACTCCTTGAGAGGATTGGCCAAGTCCTAAGAGACCTATTCCAAAATATTTTCAAAGTCAAAGCCATAAGAATCTTGCAAAACAGCTTGCAAGTGCAAGAAGTTTATGAAACTGTGACCTTGTTTAAAATAGTTTACATAGGAAAGACAGTCTTCTCACAGAATATTGAGAAAAGGCTGAAGAATTTCTCTGCTTCTAGCTTTTTAGCACCTACAATGACCAACCCGCCCCTCTCATGCTGCACACGGGTAGAGGGCCGTGCAGCACGCAGCTCCCCACAGCCCATCCCCATCTTCAAGAAGCTATTCGTGCTGAACATGCCCAGGGGCTGAGACCTCTCTGGGGGTCATCCAGTGCTGGTGTTGTGCCAAGTGCACTCCCTGGCCAGGGTTTGGCCCGTGCCAACTCAGACTGTGGTCAGATGTGTGTGAGACCACTCTGGTGGAGAGGTCTCAGCTGTAGGACACCTGCTGGGTCACGCTGCTTTTCCTCAGCGCTGGCCTGCTGTAATTACTGGCTCAGGTCGAGGCAAAGGTTGTTTAAAATGTCAAACGGGCTAATTAATGCGGGTTTTCAGAGGTACTGAGTGCTCATTAATGCAGAGAATCACAGAATGGCTAATGCTGGAAGGGACCATGGTGGGTCATGTCCCAAGTGCTCCCTGGAGTCACAGAGATGGTTAAAGGGCTGCTTTCACCTGCTGCAATCCCTTTTTGTGATGGAGCAACGTCAGGGAGTGGGTTGGGCTCGGCATGGATGGGTGCTTGGCAACATCAGGAACCAGCTCCGTTAGAGGCAACCATCTCCTCAGAGCACAACACATCCTCGAAAACCCCGCAGCAATGCCCAGGTCAGCTGGGAAAGCAGGGACAGTTAGTTGTGAAAAGCCTTTTTTGGTGTCACTCAGGTGTGCCCAAATGGATAGAGAGCAGTGAGGAGGTGTGCTGTGGTTTGCAGGGAGTAAACACAGGACGAGCCATTGGGACCGTGAAATCTGCACCAGCTCCTGCTCCTCAGCTCTCCCCAGCTGAGCCCTCTGAAGTGTAGACTCATCTCTGGGAATTTTTCCAGAATTGCCTTGTGTTTCCCCTCCACCACCAGTAGTGGTAGGCACAGATAAACCAGCAGAGCCCGTGCTGTCCCTTGTTAACCAGCTGATCCCAATGGGAAGTTTCCAGTTCCAACATCCTGTTTTTGGGTTCTTAGACAGTCTTGGTTCTGCAAACTATAAGCACTTAATTCTTGAAAAATGCCTCCCAGCTTCAATTCTTAGCTCCCAATCTCTTACTTGTTGGAGGTCACGCATTTGCCTCAGGTCTGCTTAGGGCACTTGAAGCATCCCGGGTGGTTCCCTCCCTGGGAGCCATGGCTGGGATGGGTGTGTGGCTCGGAGGGGCTGACACCACCGCGGCAGGAGCCGGATCTGGCAGCCTGTGCCGTGCTGCTCCCAAAGCAGTGACATGTTTCCATGCACCGCTGCTCCAAAGCTAAAAGCTTGTCATAACATGTCAGGTGGCAAGGCTGAAATGCGAGTCTGATGAGACGACGCTCAGTCCAGAGCAGACAGCCTGCTCCGGGTGCCGAAGAGAGGGAGAGTCGGCATCTGAGCTACTGGGAAAAGGGCTTCCTTTGCTTATGGCTGATCTCTCCCCTTCCTCTTGCTAGGGGAAAGCACTAGAGAAAGGAACCAGTTGGGAATTTGGAGAAATGGTAGTTTTAAATATTGTAACTGTTCATTTTCTTGGAGCTGTAAAATATATCTGTGAGCTTCAGAGTTGAGTGAACAGCTGGACAGGATTTCCACCCATCTCCCTAAAAAAAAATAGAAAAAGTAAAAAACACCTGAACTCCTCAATAAAGGGAAAAAAAAATCATTTTCCAAGTGCTAGTGCTAGGCCAGAACATAGAGAAATCTGGGCATTTTCCAGTCCAAAAATTACATGGCCCAAGCCCAGATCCCTTAGTATTTGGGAAAGGTGGAAGCAAAGTACTAGTGCACACTGGTTACAGAAAACAGCACTGGCACAGGTGGCCCAGAGAAGCTGTGGCTGCCCCATCCCTGGAAGTGTTCAAGACCAGGTTGGTGGATGGGGCTCTGAGAAATCTGGGATAGTGAAAGATGTTCTTGTCCATGGCAGGGGATGGAACTGGATGGTCTTTAAGGTCCCTTCCAACCGAAACCATTCCATGGTTCTATGGTTCAATGAATACTGGGTTTGAATTTTTTAGGGTCTCTCATGGGATGGCCAATGAAAGAGAGCAAGGTAGCTGGCTAGGGGCATTACAAAAGGTAAAGGCAAAAGAGAAATGAAGAAGAGTCCAGGCTGACGCACATTTGCTGACACTTTCCCCTTCACAGCTTTTCCAGGGCAGTGCTCAAGTCCTGAGGGAGATGGGGAGATGCCGGTGCACATCCAGCCTGAGGTGGGTGAGGACCATGGCTGTCATCTGTATGACACTTTACCAGAGATCTTGGGTGACGTGGGGCTTTCAGCTTTTCTCTGAGGGGAAAAAAAGGGTAAATAAAGAGTATACTATAGTTTTAAATGCACTGCAAATCAAGAATTGCTTCAGCAGCACAACCCAAATATGTGCCCTCAATAGATTATTCCAGTTTCATACCCTTTAGGCAACTTGTCCACGTACCAACACTAGCAAGGAAAAATCCTTCAAAAGCATTTTTTTCTATTTTTACCCTCTGAGTGTCCAAAGCTTTTTGCTAAGTCTCTACAGTTTGGAGCTCAAATTACCATTTCTGACCAGTGCAGAGACAAATGATGAAATATTCATGAGTTATTCTTACTCTTCATCTTACAGAAGCACCAGCCAGCACTGAATTTGCATGATCTAACCAAAGAAGACATTTCAGAGAAAAGCACTTTCTATAGCGATACTGAAAAACTTCTATATATTGAGGTAAAACCATCAAGTTTCTGCCCTCCCTGGTGCAGAGTCACACGTTGTTTGAAGAGCATCCCACTAAATTTTCTAAAGATGTGTAAATGTGTCATCTGGACCACAGGAGATAAAGCAGGGTTAAAACACTGAGCAAAACTGAAGTTAACAAGCACAAGGTTCATAAACCTTGCGATAGAAGCTTGCAGAAACCTTTCAAGGCTCATCCAATAGTGCCCTATGGCACTTCATTCTTCCCCCTCCTCTCAAATCTCCATCTGTCTGAGCCAGCATCAGCAGGAAATTTTGCATGGAAGCTTGCCAGATAAAATAGCTGCTTCATCTGGCTTTCAACTGCCATTAGTTTTAGAGAGTTCTTCAAAAATATGTTCAAAATCTCTATTATTTTTTAACTGTGTAATAAGTTAGAGATGGGCCAAGTCTTGTCTCTTTGTCTCTGTCTCACAAAAGGGTGATTCGTGTGTGCTTTCATATCAAATGTGCAAATGTTTCCAATCCGCGTTCTGCCCTCCTCACCTCATCCTGTACTGAAAGCTGAGAATGCTCCTGCTTGCTGGAAGTGCCCAAAAGTCCTTTAATTTATTTAAATCCACCTCATTGCTGTCTGAATTGGCCCAAACCTTCCAGATACAGCTCTCTCACACGGCTAAGTGGACTTTACCTTTAATCCTTGGCAGGTGTTAGACTTTGATATCCCTGTTCACTGGCTGCCACAAACAGGAGTTTGTCACCACGAGCTGGGGTGACAATTGACCTCAGCTCCTGGTATCTTATTTTACAAAAACCCTCTTTGATATCCCTTCCCACAGCATGGCACAGGCCATGTAATGTGCCCTTAAATGCTTAAAAAAAAAAAAAATCCCTTTAATTTGACACCTGGTAGATTTATTTTCATGAGAATGGAGACCTCCTCAGACAAGGGCTGGCTGTGTGGGTCAAGGTGCATTTTTTTATTGCTGAGTCTTTTTAGGAGATGTGTGCATGTTCCTCTGCAGTGTCTTTGTAGCTTCGATGAAATGACAAGGATTGTGCTCTGGTACGGGGGTAGGTCCCACCCAGAAGACTTCCAAAGTGAAAGAAACTTGATGTTCGTGTGGTGAAAGGTCCCGTTACATTATTTGTCCCATTACATCTGCTTCTCTTGGAAGGCTACATGGGACGTTCTCATAGACTCATGGGAAGGTTTGGGTTGGAAGGGGCCTTAGAGATCATCCAGTTCCAGGCCCCTGCCGTGGGCAGGGACACCTCCCACCAGACCAGGTTGCTCAGAGCTCCTTCCAGCCTGGCCTTGAACAATTCCAGGGGTGGAACCTGCACAGCATCTCTAGACAACCTGTGCTAGTGCTTTTTATCAAGGCAAGGACACGCAGAATTGTTGGAAATTTGCAGAGAAATGCAGGAAAGTAAGATTCATCATATTTGGGGTTTACCAAACCTGACAGCATCTCCTTAAATTTGTAGAGCAAACATTTTCAGAGCAATAATTTTTATTTGGTGTTCTTTATGAATACAGCAGTGACTTTTCTTTCTATATTTTTAATCGTGAGGAAATGTCATTTTTGATCTACACTTTAATAATAAGCAGAATATAATTTCCCATGAAAAGTGCCAAGGAGGGTATTTATGTGAGGCTGCTCTGCCTCGGGCATTAATGAAGTATGAGATGGTGCAGCAGGCGCAGTTGTGTTATGTGTAATGATACAAATTGAATGTAAGTAATATAATTATTTGTGGTGTAACACAACGGCTGCGCAAATAGTGTTCCTGGCAGTAAATGTCGCTGTTATGATAGGAAGGCACTGCTAATGCCACTAAGCATTACAATCATTTCTCGATAACATCATGTGAACCAAGCTAATAAATTGGGAATTATATGCCTCCTGCACATTTCTGCCCATGCGAGCCAGGATTTGTTTGATAATAGAGTAACAAATAATCCTGCTAGAAAAAAACAGTCAAAAAAGCTGGAAGTTAACAAACCAAGAAGAATCCAAAAGTAGCACTTAAGATTAAGGATGTTCCACCCCTGGAATTGTTCAAGGCCAGGCTGGATGGGGCTCTGAGCGACCTGGTGTAGGGGAAGGTGTCCTTGTCCATGGGGGTTGAAACAGGATGATTTTTAAGGTCCCTTCCCAAGCCAGCCCATTCCCTGATTCTGTGGTGCTGCTCGCCCAGCTTGCCAGCTGCACCTCTGTGAGACACAGGGCTCCTACCTGCACGAGCGAGGGGTGCCCGGGCACCTCTGCCCAGACCAAAACATCCCAAGGGAGCCAGGAGGTGCTTTGGTGGAAAGCTTCCCTCCAACCCCCCAACGTGAGGTGGTTCAGCAGGTCTGGAAAAGGCTGTGAACCACAAGTCACTAGACTGGAAAAAGAGAAGAGGAATTATCCCGAGAAGTTGCACAAGCTCCCAGATAAACTGCTGGTGCTCCCTGCGGAGGGAGCGTCCGCAGCTCTCCTGGGATAGACTGAGAGGAGGGATGAGGGCTGACATAAACCTCATCATCTGCTAAAGGAGAAATTGGAGAAATCACTCAAACGAGGCGGGGATTAAACTGGGACTGAGTTCTGGTGAGAGAGCTCAAGGAAATTTAGATTACAATGATGGAGAGGAGGAGAAGATTAAAACTCAGGGCTGAGTGAGTAATGCACAACAAATGTATTCAAATGAATCTCTTCCATCGAGGCCCTTCCAGGACTCCCATCACCTCGCAATCTGTAATGCACTTACTCTGCTGGAAGGAAGGCAGTGCTGCTATTTCTGTCTCTCGCTTGGGGAACGGTAACACGGGGAGATTAAATACCTTCCTCAAGGTGACCCAAAATATCTGTTCCAGAACAGGAGAATTGCAGGTCTCAGCACAGCCAGAGGAGCATCGCTCCCACCCACCTGTGAACAGCAGGCACCTCTGGGAGACACATTTACTCCTCAGGTGTTTCCTTCAGCTGGTAGTTGTGGGCTGCAGACTCAACACCAAAGAGCCCGTCAGTTCCTTCCCCAGGCTCCTCTTCTCTGCTCATCCACAGAATTCTGCTGAAGGCACCAGGAGTTGTTTTTGAGGGCACCAGGCGGCGCAGGGTGAGGGTGACACGTTTGTGCTGGCATGCTTGGCACTCCGTTAATGACTCCAGCAGGAGGTGGGAAGGGTAGAGCCGCCTGCAGTAATGACAGCGTGGAGGCTGTGCTGTGGGAGGGAGAGAGATACTGGGGGACCTGCCTGACAACTTGATTTGCAATGAAGTTGACTCCATTTGAATCCCACGCAGACGCATGGGTCTTGTCACTGCAGGGCTGGATCCTCTTCTCTTGGGACCTGTGGTTGAAGGACGTTTCTGGGGAGTCTCTTCCTGATGTCTTCTGAGCTTCAGCTGGCAAAAATTTTTGAACGAGCTCCTGTGGTTATTTAATTTTAATACAACTGAATTTGCCCAGAGCTACTGGAAATTGCTCTGGTGCTCCTTCCACTGCTACCAGACGGGCTATTAGTACCCGAGAGTTTGTCATTAAAAAATCCTTCACTGATGGCAGACAAGGGGGAAGAGTTCATTTTAGACTCATAGCTGTAGTGCAGCTTGTCCCCAGTGCTCACACCACGTCCTAGCAGGGGCTATCAGCTCTCCTGCCCTGCCAGCGACGTGCGAAACAACAAATGAAGTGCCCAGGCAGCACAGACTGAAGCCAGCCAGGGGAATGGTCCAACCATTTCATACAAGCCTCCTCCTCCTCCCCCTTCGTCTTGGGGCCACTTCTGTTTCTGGCTGCCCCCTGGCCCAGCTCCAAGAAGGAGGATGAGTTGTGGCCAGAGCTAAAGAAGCTGTTTTCCCGGCAGAAATGGGCACAGCATTGGCTGCAGAAGACAGCCTGGACCCAAGTCCTGGTGAGCAGGCAGCAGGTTCCTGGGACCGATGCAGCAAAGGTTGAGAAAAGTGAACCCTGCTCTCAGAAGATGCCTGCAGGCTCTTGCTTTCAAACAGGTGGGAGTGATAGAATGTGCTCCCTAACCTCGTGGCCCCAGATCTTGCAAGAGGTGAGGACAATTTTTATTTTATATTTAATTAAAAAATAAAAAAAAAAATCTGGAATAGCTCAGCATTTGGCATTTTCTAGCCAGCTGTCTGTGGCTTCCCACCCAAAGCTGCAGAAGCAACTTCCTGTGGCCGTGGAGCCCAGAGCCTGCTCTTCCTTCTGCTCCCATCCCTGTGGCCCCCCTGGGAGCCATGCAGGTGCTCGTTCTGTTCTCCTTAACGAAGAGCAAGTGGGATGCCCTCGGGTGCTTTTCAAGGTCTTTCTGTGTCTGCACAGGGTTCCTGGGAATGTGGGGGAGATGGAGAGCCAGGGCACCTCACAGGCCTTCCCCTGGGCCCTCCTGCACATGCCAGGGATGTGCAGGGATGCCACCCAGTCCAGGCTTGGAAGAAAAAAAAAAAAGCTCCTGGGGAAAAATCTTGTTTCTGCATGCACATCTTGGATCAGCACTGTCCCTGAGGCTGGCAGCAATTTTTAGCCCACCTATATTTTGCCTGGGGTTTCACAAACCTGTCCAGCTGCCAAAACACATTTTTTTTGTTGTTACCTCATTTGCAAAAAGTTCTTCATTCTGCTTTCTCTCTTCATCACACCAGGCCGCTTGTCCCGAGTTCTGCTGCCAGCCAGGCCAACCCCTGGCTGTTTTCTCCAGCGTGCGGTCAGCTTGCTTCCATGCCTGCTGTGAAACTATCAGCATTCCCACAAAGTTTCCTCAAACGCTCTCCAGTCCACCCACATCTGCTGGGCATGTCAGGGGGCTGCAGGGCTGAGCCTGGACTGCAAGGAGCAAGTGGGGCGGCTTCTGTCCCTCCTCCTGGGAGTGTGTTTTAATCCAGAGCTGCCTCCTTTTACTGGATTCACTCTGGACCCGATCCCAAACCATTATATTCCAGAGAAGTGTTTCCATCTGCTTCAGTAAGTGATGGATGGGGTCGCACCACTTCGTAAATGGAGCCACGTAGTGTCTGGTAATCTCTGTCCCCATCCCTGGCTTGAGCTGCTTTAGCATCTGCCACCCTCCATCCCACCCTCAGCTCCCAGCCACCATCCCACCATCATCCCACCGCCCCACCCGTGTCCTTTCCCACGCAGTTCCTCACAGCAGGCGCCTCGCACGGGCAGAGGGATCCCGCCAATCCCCCTCCCCACCGCAGCCAGCGGCAGTGGCCGAGGGAACGTGCTAGTAACTAATTTATATGGGCATGATTTACATGCTTAATTAGCTCTGCTTTTATTTGCCGTGTTCACAAGGCAGAATATTTTCCCACAAAGCTCTGTGCCTGGAGCCCGTTTGATTAGCTACAGAAAGGGAAGCATTCAGCAGCATGGAGCTGAACCACCAGAAAGTCAATACATATTAAAGGATTTGAAAGGCTCCCCCCGCCCCGCAACTAAACACATTTTGCAAACAGCAGGGAAGACAGAATTCTGAATTCAGTGCTAGTTATTAGTTTTTTTTCTTGCTGCTCTGCTGAAAATAGTCTCAAGGTCTTTGGTGATTTGGGGTTTTTTTTCACTGGAGGACAAATAAGTGATGCAGAGCCTGGAATTTTTCTCAGCCCAACTTATTTCCTCTATCTCAAACCTTGTAAAAGGGCCAAACTGGAGATATGAAACCCCTTTGGCAAGAGCTCTGCCCGCACACCAGCAGTCCCAGAGGCTTATCCTGCTCAGAGAAATTAAGGTAAAAACTGTGCTGTTTGCAGCAGCTCCCTAACAAAAACATGTATAAAAATCGCATCCCAACCTGCAGAAAGCTTTTGTGGCATTTTGGGAAGGAGCCGGGAGCTGCCGTGGGTGCGAGCACCATCTGTTGGCTGCATTGCTGCTTACAGGGTGCAAGCTGCGGCCCGCTCCCGCAAAACTGCAGCTCCATGGCATGGCACGAGGGACAGTCCCAGCTTTAGGGAGCATTTTCTGCACAAACAGCCAGGCAAAGGGCAGCAGGAACCGCCAAATGATCCAGCAATTCGCACAAAGTCACCCAGCCTCCAGAAGGGGAACTTGGTGCCTCCCTACCTGGGCTCACCATCCTGATGCCCTCTAGAGCAGCCTGAAAATTGTTACAGTGAAGGGTGCTCCATCACCCCCTTTTCCTACACAAATAATGTGTTTTGGCCTCAGCAGCTGAGAAAATTAATTCAACCATGGTTTGGGGAGCGTTCAGGGTATTTGGCCACTACTCCTGTTCAATCGTTTTAAGAAGAAAGGGCTACAAATCTGCAGCAATTTACAATCTGACTTTCCAGTTAAGGACTTGATGTGGTTTTATGCCTTTTAAGTGACAATATTTGTCAGGCCATTTGTTCAGTGCATTGTCTGCATGTGCAGTTACAGGGGAATTGGTTTAATTAAGGTTAATTGGTGCATAATTAGAGCCACTGCCAACGCAAAAGAATGGCTGCAGACCAGGGAGAGAGTCGATTTCTATCCAGCTCCAAAGGACGAACGGTGTAAAGGGGACATTGCAGCTGAGTGGTAAAAACCTAAACTGCCTGGACCCGTAGCTGTAATTTTTGTGAAACCACACGCCTGACTGCCTGGCAGCGCTCTCCCCAGGGCACAGAGCCCTGTCCCACTCAATGACGTGTTTTTGAAGGTAGAGGGTGTTTGTGCCGATGAATCTTTGCAGCTGGGTACTCTCGTCTGCCAGCGCAGGGGAACCATGCAGGATGCACCTCTGGGAAGCAGCACTGAGCAAAAGGGGGAGGAAGGGGGATGCTTTGAAGAAGCTGTGATTTATTGCACTTTAATCTCACCTGGGATTGCTGGTGTGGCACAAACCCAGTGGGAGCAACACCTCGGCCTTTCCACAATGCTCCCTGGTTGCGCCAGCAGCAGCTGAAGGAAAACTGTGGGGCAGTTCTGGCACTGGTGACTTGTTCTTTGTCAGTCCAGCAGGGTGATCCCCACAGAGCATTTGTTATGTTGTGTTTAGCCCTCCTTCCGGAGGTTACCCCATGTTTTAGTACTGGGAGCAAAGCCAAAAGGGCAGTGCCCAGCTGTGAACTCAACCTGCTGCCTCCATCCTGGCCCTACTTGCAGCTCTCCAAGGCCAGGGCTCCCAAAGATCCCAGTCCAGGGGTGCTGGGAGCAATCTCCCCCTCTCCTCTGAGGTGAAGGTGGCTGGGACAGGGGGTCCTGGGCCACCATGCAGCCTCCTACTCCAGGTGCTGCCATGGGCACACAGCCCTGGCAGCCTTTCCAGATGGCAAACCTTGCTCCAGCAGTGTGTGGAGATTTCAAAATAATGAAGGAACCTGAGAAGTGGAGAGTGGAAGAGTTTAAGATATGAATGAATAGACTGGAAACGAGGTGAAGACCCCACTAGACCGTAATTAAGGTCTGACCACTGTGGCCCAGACACAGCAAACTAAGGAGGGAGGGGGTGTCCTCCATCTCACAGGTGTCACTGTGAGCAGCACTGACGGCAAGGAATGGCACGGCAATTTCAGAAGGGAAGCAGTTCTGAATCTTTGTTAATTAATTAATTTATCTTTTATAACAGGGTTCGCAAAGAGTGTGTTGAATGGCATAAGACAATTGGGTGCTCGGCCATCCACCCCTTGAGGGGATTGGTCAAGCTCTAAGACACTTATTCCAAAATATCAGAAGGCTAGAACCATAACAATCTTGCATAACAAACCCAGGTGCAAGATAAAGAGTTAGTTTACAAAAACCCATAGCAGTGTTTTTCACAGCCTCTGTGAGAACTGCAAAGTTCTCACAGACCACTGCAGAAAGCTGAAAGATTTCTCTACCAAAGCTTTTCAGCATCCACGCACAGGGGCAGCTGCTTTATCTGAGTTATTATTTCAGTGCTGACAGAGTCCTGCATCTGCTGAGGGAAACATGATCCTACTGTTGCCAAGCAAGGAATTGCAGGGATCTACCAAAAAGGTGATTGCCTCCTCTGCTCCCCTTGACCAAAGAGTTTTCACCAGGGCATACAAATTTCTCTTCGTTACCATGGTGAAAGGAGTAGCAGTGACAATCCCAGCCAGATCAGCATCAACTTCCCCTCTGCCCCCATGCGCACGCTCCTCAGAAGAGAGCAAAATGGTCAGCAAGACAAAATCAGAGAGAAGAAAACCCTGTTGTTGGCAGAATTCCTCCATCGGTCACCCTGTCCAGAGCAGCTCCTGAGAGCCAGGGCAGTGCTGGGGGAGAGCAGTACATGCAGCTGTGTCAGAGCTGCTGGACACAAGTTATGCTGTTATTGGTGCTTTAGAAAAGCCAGGGAGATGGCTGTGGAGATTACAGGGAGCTGCAGGGAGCCCTGCCAGGGCTGGAAATGTGGTTGGGTCCTCACAGCCCGTCATTCCCATACCCCTCCCAGAAAATCCCATTACCAAAGCCACTGCTGTCTAAACAGACTGATTTATTTATTGGGGGGGGGGATTTGAAGCTAAGAAACAGCAGAGCAATTTTTCAAGCACAAGCAGCGGAAGTTTCTTGATATGCAGGGTTCCTTTTTTTGCCCTTATTGCAAGGTGTCCCTCTTTTCCACCTTGGTCACACTAAGGCATGGTGTCTGGTCATGCCAGACCTGCCCCTCTGCCCGTGCAGCCCCTGCGAAGGATCAGGAGCTCCTTTGAAGAAGAAATACATAATTCTGTAATTTTAGACCTGTGGGTTGGAGTCTGTTGGCCTTAACCTCTCTCTCCTTTGCTTCTGGTGCTGCAGCTGAGGGCACGATGAGGGCACAAAATGAAGTGTTTCAGCACTGAAGGCTCCACAATTAATCATCTTGCTTCTACCACAGAACACCTGAAGTGCTTTCAGTGGGATCCATCCTCTCTAATTTAGCTGTCTGGGAATTAGGTGTCCAGTCAGGATCCCTCTGTGGTCCCTGGGAGACACTGAGGCCACCTGAGGGCAACTCTTCTTTCCCAAGCCCAACACCCCAGCCCAGAAGGCAGGCCTGTAACTGCTGTACATGGTGCAGATCCCATCCCAGCTGCTTCATCTGTCCGACTTCATGAGTCGTGGCCCTGTGGAAAGCTATGCATCGAGCAGACTTCCATATCAACCCTCTGATGAACATCTTGTCCAGCAAAATCTAAAGGCAAAGCCGATTCCAGACCAGTCCAAAGGCGCAGTCAGCACTTACATGTAAAAAGCCAATGAATTATGAATTAAAAATGAGCGAGGGGATTGAGGAAAGAATTATATGCCTGAGACAGACTCGTGTTGTACAGGTGGTTTCAGGTTGCTAAGCTGCAGAGAACAATTCAGGAAAAGTTTCCAAGGGACGAAGCAATGAAATCACAGTGCCACAGAAATCAAAGGGCTCAGTGTGTGCGCGAACAGGAAGAGCAGCTTCACTCGAGCTGCAGGAGCACAGCAAAAATGTAAATAAGTAAATATTCCTTCGATGTGGTACAAGTGCGTTAACAACCACTGTTACGTATTTTTAATAACCATTTATGTGTATTTGATCTTTGCACTGTGATTTTCCACGGTGAAAAACCCTCCCTGTTTTAACTCCAAGTAGTTCCTGTGACTTTGGAGTTGCAAAGTGTCAGGAAAACACCATGGGAGTGCAGCAGCCAGGTCTGGGGTGCAGGGGAAGTGGTTTGGCACGAGGCATGGAGAACATCAGGATGGCAGAGCCATCACCACACAGTCAACCAAACAGTCTGACAGTGCAGAGGCTTTGTGATTTCCACAGTGCTGCTGTGAGAAACTACTTAGCACCTTGGTGAGGGAGGGATGAGCTTGTTTCTCTGCTGAGGACCAGGGAAATTCAGGAATGGCAGCTTCCCAGGGATGTGGAAAAACCTTAAGTAAAGATGAAAAAAGTGAAAATAGCTGCTTCTTCAGAGTTTTCTATACAGGAGCCAGATGACAAACTGGAGTAAGTCAGCACAGCTCTGCTGATGAACTGGCTGGGGGCAAGTCTGAGCCCAAAAATAAGCTGAAGTCCCCTCCACCTGTAACTCAAGGCAACAAAATGCTTTGAATTTCTTGAAATAGCTTAACCTGAGAAAGGAAGGGCAACTCAAGGGTCTTGCATGTGAGGTGGGATCCTCGCAGTAAGGTTACCAGCCATTTCTCTATGGTTATTATTAATTTCAGGATTCAACACAGCTGTATAGATCATCTCCATCCCTGAAAGCTAGCCTACCTTTGGTATGACCCCGGGGTCTCGTGAATGAGGCCATGGATTATCGTCGTCATCATCATCATCATCACCACCATCATCATCATCATCATCATCATCAGTGCTTTGGAAGGTAAGAGCAGCATATCTTGGTGAATAAAAGCTTTCCACACATTTTTCATCACCTCCTTGTGCCCAGAGGGACACAACTCCTCTGCTGGTTCAAGAAGGCAACAGTTGTGTTGGGGTGAGTGTCCCCACTAAGACATTGTGGAGATGATCCCAGCATTTGAAGGAATGGGAATTTGCTGTCTCTAAATTCATGAAGACCTTCATGCAGGAGTAGGGCAAACATCCAGGTGGACCCTTGCTCCCCTGCTTTCCATCTGGGTTTTCTCTCTTTCTGGATGTGCATTGTTATTTAATGTGCTCTGTTGACCTAACTCCATCCCAAACATGTTTCTTACCAGAGGTTTTTGCTCTCAGGCTCAGGTTTACAGCTGAACAAGCAATCCCTGGTGGACTGTGAAGTCTATTTGTTGACCCACAGCATCCTCTTTAAATGTTGCTGACGTATTGGTCATCCTGTTCATCGATTGTAGTCAATAACATACTCCCAGTGAATTTCTAAATTTAACAGCACAGGAGATTGCTCAGCTCCAATTCTCTTCTTACTCAGCCTTGCTTCAGCTCAGAGTAATAATATTCTGAAAATCTTCTCTGGAATAGGTTTAACAAGCCTGGTTTGAGGATCAGAAGCAGCTCATTATGCATTTATTATTTGCCTGTTACAGTAGCCTTGCTGAGCTATCAATCCAGTCAGTTATGCAAGGAATTAGGTGCCCATTAGCTACTTTTACTCTCTTAATGGGATGAACTTTGTTTTCTCATTAATAAGTCTGTTGAAACAAAATGTACAATATATGGAAAGGTTTTATGGCTTGTATAATGAAACACGTGTTAGGCCATAACTCAGGGGCCAGCAAAAAGTCGTTTGCCTATTAGAAGGAAATTGTGCTTCAGACCATTCCGTCAAGGCAGTGTACGTGGGAGAGGAGAGGGAAACGGGAGCAGCAAAAAGAAACGAGTGAAAGGGGATGTTTTAAGACACAGCTGAGTAGGTTGGTGCTGGCTCTTGGCTTTAGCCCAACAGTGTGAAGAGTATTTTTTAAGTGCAGGGTCAAAGAGCAAAAACAGCTAAAAAAAAAAAGAAAAAAAATCTCCAACCGCCAAACCAGAATGATCCATGACTGTAAGTATGGTGCTGGTAATTACACTGGGTTTTAGCTACTGGCAATGTTTTCCAGTAAAAGGAGGGGAGGATAGGATAGGATGGGATGGGATGGGATAGGATAGGATAGGATAGGATAGGATAGGATAGGATAGGATAGGATAGGATAGGATAGGGTATTTTGGTGTTTGGGAGCAGTAGTCCCCAGGTACCTCCAATGCTGTGGCACTATCCCAGCTCTGGCTGCCGTCTCACAGCCTTGCTCTCCTCTCCCAAGCCTTGCCTACAACCCATAGGTGGAAAGGCATAAGGCATTTCCACTCATGTCCTAATGTTGTTCTCTGCTACCTGCAAATGATGGGAATCGAGGTGGTGCTCCCAGCCCTGCATGCCCAGATGGCTCCTCAGACGGTCTGTAGGGACCAAGCCAGGGCCAAAACTCTGCCAGTGGCTACTGCAGAAGGAGGTGACAAGCACCCTGACACTTCAGACAGTGGCCTATTTTCCAGATGTGGCAGCCGATTCCTTTTTAGCACAAAGCCAAAGTATCCGTGATGCAGCAGTTTCCATGGATCGCGCTATGGTGTGCGCAGCAGGGATTTTTCTCCCGTGCACCTTGATTTCGTGTTTGGGGATGCTGTTTGTTGCCTAGCTACTGGGTGCTGCCACAGCTGGAAAGCGCTGCTTGAGGAGTTGACAAGAAGGAATTGCTTCTTCAAGGGGAGGAAAAGGGAGAGGAATTATCTGCTGGAGGCACTGCGGGTACAAAGCACCGGTGGGAAGGACGTGTGAACGTCAAGGCAGGATGTTACAGGTACTTCACTGTCTTAGACTCGGTTAAAAAACAATAGTAAAAAATTCGGGGCACTATGGAACAAAAAATAATAAAAAAGAACAATGAATGAGAGCACAAAATTGCTGCAGAATCTGAACATTCTTCTCATGAAGTGAACCCTGTTGGAGCAAGAAGAGTCCCTGTCCCTGGTGGTACCATTGCCATTAATGGTGCTGAGCCAGCTCTGTACCTGTAGGCAAAGCTGCTTCTGTGCCATTTGCACTGCTTTCCATATTAATGAAGGAATTAGGGGTTGGAATTATTTTTATTGCTAATTGCGTTGGTTTTATGTGCTTCTGGTTTGCTTCAATAAGCATTTAAGAAGAGAGAATTTTAATAGAACATTAAGTAATATGGAGAATTAAACAAACAGCTTAGAGTGATAGAAGAGGTTTTAGCCACAGTTTTGAAGGGAGTTACGTTGTGGTGCTGGATGAAATCTCCCTTTTGTGCAGACGAAAGGAGGACTGTTAGTTTAGGATGAAAAAGTACTGTCAGCTGCCAGGAATGCTGACCCCCAGAATCACACCTGGGCTATCCGAGGTGCGGCACCAAGAGAGGCTTCAGGAAGCAATGCCAGGCAGCCAGGGCAGGGCGCAGTGATGTGCTTGCTCCCATGGCTGGGAAGTGAGGACGTGTTTGAAAATCTCTGCAAAAGCACGAGTTTAAGCCCCTCTCTGCTTCTGCTCTCACCTCATAGCAAGGCTGCTCCTGCCTCTCACAGCATAGCCGGAGTGGGAAACTGAAGAGACTGAACTTCTTCAGGCTCTCAGAGTTTCACAAAACCAAAGCCAGAAAAGCTGTTCCAATTATTGTTTTGCAAATGCTCTGTATGTGGCACACACACGTGCTGATACCTCCCAAATAGTAGCTTTGTTTCCCAAGCTCACAAAATGGTTTAATCTGACTGGTATATGGAATATATGGTATATGGATCATATATGGACGTGCAAAAATTCATTTGCATAAAAATTATGGTGTGCAGAACTCACTGTTTTCAAACAGCACCTAAACCTTGGGTATTTTCTGTATTTATTTACTTGTCTATATATTGTCTGAGTTGCCTAACGAGAAACATCCAATGTACTTTTAATGGTTAGTGCTCATCTGCCCAAAGAGAAAAGCACTATCACAGCCCCCCAGCTCCTTCTGCACACGCAGTTTTGCCTCCCTGAGTTGGTCCAGAAGAAGCTGAGGTTCTGCACCACACAGAAAACCACCATGGGAATGGCCACATGCCTTTGGATCTGGAGCTGCAGCCGGATACCTGTCCAGGTCTGTGGATGCTTCACTTTCACGTTTTTCCCACCATCTGCCCCCTCCACCCTGAGCTTAAAGTCTGCATTTGTTGTCCAGTGGCAGAACTGACATGACAGAAGCTGTCCTCTGGCTCTTGTGGGCATATGGTCACCCTTCATTTAACCCCTTAAAGTCTCAGTCCCTGCCCTATTTCCCCAAGGAGGAGACCAATCTTCCTGAGCATGGGTGGGATGGGCCAAGTTCAAGGTCTGAGTTTATGGACAGAGGTGGGGTCGTTTGGTTTCTGGGCACAGACGCCCCTTGGTGCATGGGTGATGCAGGAAAACCTTTCCATTGATCTCGGAGGATTTACTGGTCGGCAGTGCTTCTGCCTCTGTAATCAGGAGGTATTTTGCAGACACGACAACACCAGAATCCAGCTGGTGTCGTGGAACTGGTTCTCACTGCCTTTGGTGCCGCAGGGACAGTCCTTCAGCGACCCTGAGGGGCAGATGATTGACTGAAATACTACATACCATCGACTGACTAATAACTGCAGGGGAGAGTCAGTGACAGGCTTTATTAATGCCTAATTAAGACAGATAAAAGATGACTTCCCTTGGCTAATTTTCTCTCCTGAACCTGGTCACACTCTCTCTTTCAAAGTGAATGGGACTTAGAAAGGCAAAGCTGGTGTGCCCAGCATCACAACTGGCTCCCTTTGCCTGCTGAGCACAGTCCTAGCTGGGCCTGGAGGCTGGCTCCCGAGGGATTCTGTCCCTACCAGCAGATAGGGCAGCTGGTGCAGTGCCAGAGCACATTTATCACACAGAATAAAGCTGAACCAGCAGCTCTGCCTGGCCGACTGCCCGAACCACTCCAGAGCAGGCGGGTTGGGCTGGCAGGCTCTGTCTCAATGGCACCAAAACTTGAGCTGCTGTTCAAGGCTGCTTTGCCCTCCTGTTCCCAGCAAGGACTGGGGAAGGCAGCTGCATTCGGAGCCTGCGCTGCAAGGCAAAGCAAGGCAGGGCAGCTTTAAATGGTATGGGGAAGTAAAATTGTCTCCTGTCACCTCCAAAACTGCAGATCCCTCTCGCCACTTCCCACACCATTCCCTGCGCAGCTGATTCATTTGTGATGGGGTATTTACTTGCTGTTGTAGCCTTAGTCACAGTATTATTAATGCTGAGAATTCAAGAAAAAAGTAAAGGACAAAAAAGAAAAAAAGAGGGATAGTCTTGTATCTCAGGCTGGCTGACATGCCAGTAACTTTAGGGTCTGACCTTCAAAACTGAGATTTTCTTCTTGAGCTCAGGCTCATGGCACAAGCTTTGGCTTAGAGCAGAGCATAGCATCATAAAATCATTTAGGCTGGAAAAGACCTTTAAGATCACTGAGACCAAACACTAATTCAGCACGGCCAAGTCCACTGCTGAACCTTGTCCCAAAGTGCCACATCTACACATCTTTTAAATAACTCCAGGGAAGGTGATTCCACCAATTGTAGTGCTTGATAACCCTTTCAGTGAAGAAATTTTTCTTATATCCAGCTTAAACCTACCCTGGCACAACCTGAGGCCATTTCCTCTTGTCCTATTGCTTCTTATGTGGCAGAAGAGACCAACCCCTAGCTCACTACAGCCTCCTGTCAGGGAGTTGTAGAGAGTGATAAGGTCTCCCCCGAGCCTTCTTTTCTCCAGGCTAAACACCCCCAGCTCCCTCAGCTGCTCCTCAAAGGACTTATGAGTCCTCATCGATTGATGGAGTCCAAAACGTGGCAGAAGCCTCTAGGCAATGCTGTAATGAGTTTCATGGAACCAAGAGTGCAGATGTCTGTATATTGTGTATGCAGCCGATTTAAAAGAGAGAAGATAAACCAGAGGCATTTCAGGGGAGGATCAGCCGGCGGCAGCCTCAGCACGGCAGCGCCGGGGACGCCAGCAAGCCCACCCCAGAACAAAGGCAGTCACACGCAGGGAGGCCAGCCCTGCTTCCAGAAACAGCAGGCAGCGCAGGATATCGAGTCCTAAGAAAACGCCGCGCTCCCCCAAATCGGTTGCACGTGTAGGGAACGAAGCAGAGCGAAGATTATTTGCCTCAGCTGCTTTCCAAGGATGACGTAAGAGAAAAACAGTAATGAAGATGTCTGGGAGGGAACATTTGTTACCACGCTGCAAACAACCACGACGTCCAAGCTGGGAATGGCAGGTGTGGCCACACCAGCTGATGACACTTGGTCTCAGGGATAACGACCAGCACCAAGGTGCTCCTGATGGCACAGTGCCAAGGGACCATCTTCTCAGTGTTCTTTCACTGAGTATACCTCATGATTTCATCTTAAAGCTGCAGAGCATTTTGTAAACAGAAGTTACATTTCAAAAAACAAGTATTATTAACTCAGTTTCCAAAACCTTTATTCCTGTCAGCTGAGCAGTTTTTCATTTATTTGATCACATCAGTTATGCTTCATTAGTGAGAGTCCAAACATGCACTGGGAACCAGTAGAGAAAATGCATAAATTCTGTTTATGTCTTGTTTGTGTCTTTGGAGTGTCTGTGTCATCCATTACTCTGTTGTGGGTAAAAAGCTTTCTCTGACACCACTCTCCTGTAATTTGAAGGCAGCAGTTTAATTTTCATTCTGAATCACCCATCCGGGAGACATTTTTCTGTTAGTCTGCAGCTAAAGATTGTACTAAACTAGAGGTAAAATGAAAGATCTCTGCTGTCTGCACCAAGGTACGTTTTCATCACGCGCTCGTGCGCAAGGGGTTGAAATCACCATGGAAAGCTGGGAGCTCCCACCAGCAAGAGCAGGGCAGGAATCACCAATCCATGTGCACCTTCTAGGCTCAAGAGGGTCTTCATGGCATGGCTGTAACCACAGATTAGGGTATGTGAAATTCACTATTCAACAGACATTCACCTGGACACCAAACTAGGTCTCCTGCATAAAGCAAAACTACCTAATTTGTCCCGAAGTTTCCTGAATGAAGCAAATAACCTGATGTAAAAAGTTTAAAGTCAGCTTCAAATGAGGAGTGGGGGTAGGGGGCAAAGGAATAGAGGGGGTTCAGCAAAACAAAATTAAAGTAAGTTGTTTGAGCAAAATGTCTGGTTTGAACCTAAATTAAGTGACTTCATTGAAATTTTTTAAAAGAAATTCAATTTAGGTCTGTCTCTAAAGAAAATACTGCTTCAACATGAAAAGTGCTGAAAGTTCTGCCTTGAAAATGCCTAAATGATCTTTTTTCAAATTTTCCAAGAGTTTTTCTTTAAAGCGGCTTGAAGACTTTGATGTGAATTTCTGACTGGTATCAGTCCACTCCAAAAGACTTCTTGTGTAGAAAAAGTAAAAACAATGATTCCAGTTTGATCTTTTTCCCCTGCCCTGCTCCCACATGTCCTAATCACGCCACTACCATCCTGCAGCAGAAGTTTTCCCACTAGATCCTAACAGTGTGATATCCATTTCCCACACTCCCTGTCTGCCTTACACATCCGGGCAGGGGCTGTGCAGTACCTAACAGCAGGACACCTTATTCTTGTTTTCCCTTAGGCATCACAGTGCTTAGCAAGATTAACATTTTTTTTGTGTGTGTGATTAGCATGCTAAAAAAGGAGGGCAGTTGTTATTGTAGCTTTCATGAGGGTACAAAGAACTCCAACTATTGAGTAGATCCAAAAGCAACCACTGGGAAACAAACTCTTTTCATATATTAGTCTTTCTTTACCTGTTTACTGGTAAGGGCTCAAACACACCAAAACATGAGTCATGATCCTTTTGCTTCCCTCCTACACTTTCAGTTATTTTTCTCCTACAGTTGCCTAATTAACAGTTTCTAAGCACAAAAAAGCACAACAACATTGCTAATTACAGACATTGTATTGCCAGGATTAAATAAGGATTGTGAAACAATGAAAAAGTTAAAGACCAGCCCTATCTGCTTCAGTCACCTCAATGTTGTGCAATGACAATTTAAATCCAAGAGTTACAGGGTTTTATTCTTGAAAGGAATAGGAAACATTCTGCAAAGTGCAAGTTTACAGAATGGCATTCACCCTCAGAGCTGGAAGCAGTGCTCAGGAATACAAGGAGGATACAGTTGGAGCAGCCCACAAACCAAGCCCTTCAGCCTGGGAGCTGCAGCCCAGGACTCAAGTCCATGATTTTACAGGTGCAGTCATGATATCCTAGAAACATAGAATGGCTCGGGTTGAAAGGGACCTTAAAGCTCATCAGTTCCAATCCCTCTGCCATGGACAGGGACACCTTCCCGAAGACCAGGTTGCTCAGAGCCCCATCCAGCCTGGCCTTGAACACTTCCAGGGATCCAGGGGCAGCCACAGCTTCTCTGGGCAGCCTGTGCCAGGGCCTCAGCACCCTCACAGGGAAGAAATTCTTCCTGACACCTAATCTAAACCTACTCTCTGTCAGCTGGAAGCCATTCCCCCTTGTCCTGTCACTCCAGGCCCCTGTCAAAAGTCCCTCCCCATCTTTCTTGTAGGCTCCCGTCAGGTACTGGAAGGCCACAATTAGGTCACCCCTGAGCCTTCTCTTTTCCAGGCTGAACAATCTCAAATCTCTCAGCCTTTCCTCAAGGAGAGCTGCTCCATCCCTCAGATCATCTTGGTGGCTTCCTCTGGCCTCACTCCAGCATGTCCATGTCCTTCCTGTGCTGGGACTCTGCAGCCGGACACAGCACTGCAGGTTGGGTCTCACCCAAATGAGGCAGAGGGGCAGAATCCCCCTCACCTGCTGCCCACCCTGCTTTGGATGCAGCCCAGGACACATTTGGCTTTCTCTGTTCCCAGCGCACGTGGCTGGGGCCTCTTCTCCACCGAGTCCTTCTCCCCTGTGCTGCTCTCCATCTGTCCGTCCCCCCGCCTGGATTGACACCAGGGCTTGCCCTGACTCGGATGCAGCACCAGCACTTGGTCCTGTTAAACCTCCTGAGATTCCCGTGGGCCACTTCTTGAGCTTGTCCGAGTCCCTCTGGACTGCGTCCGGTCAACTGCACACTCAGCTCGGTGTCTCCTGCAAACTCCCTGACCGTGGTGAGGGGTGCCCCAAGCCCAGATGCCAGATTTGGAGACGCCAGCCCTGGAAAGGCTGGCTTTGGAGCAAGAGCCCCTGTGTTTGAGCAGGCAAGGCCAGCTCAGCGCCGTTCCTGCACGTGCCCGCAGTTCGGATGCTGGCTCTCCCAGATATCCCGCACAAGTATCCCTCACTGCGTGATGAATTCCGCACAAGCATGCCGGGAGTTTTGCAAAACCATGTCGGTCATGCGGGAAGTTGCCAAGTATTTCTGGATGCCGTGGTTTCGCCCCAGCTGGCAACCAAGTACCATGCGGCCGCTTGCTCCCCGCACTCCCCACCCCCAGTGGGATGGGGTGGAGAGACAGAAAAAGGCAGAACCTGTGGGCAGAGATAAAAACTGTCATTATCAAAATAAAATATTATTATAGTAGTAATAATAGTAATTATAGAAGTAGTAGTAATAAAAGGGGACATAACAGAAAGAGAGGAATGAAACCCAAGAGAAAAAAGTGATGCTTCATCAGTCTGTCACAACAGCATTCTCATACTAAACCCAAACCACAGCACAGCTGAGAGGAAGAAAATTAACTCCATCCCAGCCCAAACCAGGACACTTGATAACACTACTGTGCACGTGACAACCACAACCAGGTAACTATTATTTTTGTGCTGAAGTTTACAGCTTGCTGGGGGTGGAAACAGCAGTTGCTTGGTTCATTTTTAGTGTGCAGCACATTTAAATCCCAATTTGATACGTTCTGCACCATTATGTCCTCCTAAAGTTGGCAGCATCTGGAACCCAAAGAAATGCTGAACCAGCATTACAGCGCCCAGGACTGCCAGATGGCATCAGCACTCCTCAGAGGGTCTTCCAAATGAGAAGTTTTGCAGCAGGAAATGATCCCAAGTAGCAAGTCCCCTCCCAATCCACAGTCTGAGATGCCCAATTCTTCTAAGCAATGTGTCAAAACATTTCAGAAATTATTATTATTATTATTTTTAAAGTGGAGTTCAAGCTGAACATTTTGGTTTGGATGGAGGGGAGCTAAATGCAGAGGTAAATATTGAAATAAAAGTATATTTCATGTCAATGGCAATGGAAAACTTCATTTTGAAAGTCTGAAAGTGAAACAATGCTTTGGTTTTTGCTATTTCCTCAAGCGAAGCAATGCAGAAATCCATCCAAAAGCTTAAGTGATTCCGTTGCCCTGAAATTATGGTTGTGAACTGAGAGAAGAAAAAACAAATTCTAGGTACTCCTTGGCAGCAATATAGCAAGGAACACCAGGTAGGGCAGTACGTGCCCGAGAACCACCTGGGACTCGGTTCCAGGGGGAGCGGGACGTTGGATTTCACTCTTCTGGTCTTCCCTCAGATGGGCACTGTCAGTCAGAGGGAGCAGCAGAGGTCCAAGGCCACGCTCCAGGTCGGTGTTTCCAGTGACTGGGGACGCCTGAGCCTGTGCCCCCCATGCTCAGCTGGTTGCAGGGTGCTCCTTCCCGGGAGGTGGATTTGCTGCTGGCTGCTGCTCACACACGCGGCTGTGGGATCAGGGCATCTGAGCATGGGTGTTTGTGGCTCCCGATGAGACCGGTTTGGGATTATTGCCTACAAACAGTTGTGGCTTGGAGCCCTACATGCTGTCACCATTTGGGGTTTGACTTTTGTCAGTCATTACCCAGCTCTGAAAAATCTGTATAAGAAAAAGATCCTTTCAATAAAGCTGATAAGATATTAGATTCTCTCATGTTCAAAGACAGCTGACATCAGGCACGGATAAATAGGCCTGACAGTGGAATAAAAAGTTATTTGCCTTAACCAAACTCTCTTTATGGGGAGAAATATAATTCACAAAGAATTTGTAGCAGATTGCTCCAAGTAACCATAAAACTGGATGGCTGGCAAGCACTTATCTAAACAGCTTATCCTCACACTGTTTCCATTACTCTGGCTGGGTAGGCAAGAAATACCACAAGACAATGTGTTCCCTGGGAGAAACTGAGGGTCCTAACCCATGTGTCAGTAGCAATCATAGAGATGTAGGGCTGGCTGCCATTTGGTAAATGCTGATGCTTTTTCAGAGTTGCTGGTTTGGCTACTTTGTGACTTTTTGAAATATATATATACATATATTTATAAAGGAGGGTAACTCACTTTCAAAAAGCTGCAATATTGTTATTTAAGATGATACATTTTGGAAAAATCTGCATGAATTTTAATTGCTGAAGAAAACCAGAAAGTGTATTTTTGTCCTGAAATCCACCTCTCAGTGCTGTCCCTGCCTGGCAGAAGGAGGAGCTGCATAGCAATGCAAGATTTCATCCGCATCGTTATTGCTCATTTTTGTTTCCTCCCAGGAACGAGGCTGAATAAAACCCAACGTCGGCCTCGGCGAAGAGGCACGCATTGCATCCCTGTGTTTTCTTTGCATACCGCATTTTGAAAACCAAATGATGGATTGTACATTCACACCAAGGTTACTGAGCTGTTCCCTGTGCCTGGGGAAAAGTGTGAATTCCTGTTCCACCTCCTCCAACAACCCATCTCTTTTATCAGTAATACCAGCAGTGATGGGCTGAAGTTCACCTTCATGGTGGTTGGAGCGAGGTGTGAGGTGTCTGTCCCATCCTGCTTGGGTGACAGCAGAGCCAGTGCCTTTGGGGGCAGTTCATCCCTGTCTCACTTGTGAGCCTGAGTTTCATGTCAAGCATTCACACCTCT